>CM032161.1:4407544-4827947 GCA_018901935.1 Pugionium cornutum | reverse complement strand
AACAGTTCATGTTATCAGACATTATCCTAAACATAAAAGATAAATATTATAGTTTAAATGTTGCTAATTAATTGACCTATTCAGGTTGAAAGATATTGCTTTTATACACAATCTATCTAAATTTAAATACCACTTGAAAGTCAATGGTTATAGATATGATTTGTACGTGAACTGATTATGTCTCTCCCAAATAATATTTCAAAATTCAGAACTAATTCATTGTGATTTATTGGTTGACAAAATTATCATATTAAGAAGAGTTTAGTAGTTACAAAACTCATCATTGAATGTCAAAAATATACAACATTCCTACCAATTGATTAAATGCATTACATGGACGATAATTTTGCATTCAGGCTTAGTCAACTCGGAATTTGATATATCGTTACGTGAAATCCACAACTTACAGTCAGTACCGACTCAGCAACACGTGGCTCCCACGAAAAAGAAACCTAATTTTTCTGAGGTAAAATAAATACATATATGTGTGTGATGATATGATCTGCTTTTCGATCACTATAACTCGTGTTTCATAAGTCAACTCCAATATCTGTCCTTTAAGAAAAATCAGATGTATTGTGTATTGGATAAAACATAATATTAGTTTAGCATATACGTCTCTAATATAATTTGAAAATTCGTCCAACGTGTTCATCTG
The DNA here is from genome assembly GCA_018901935.1 of Pugionium cornutum. Taxonomy (NCBI): domain Eukaryota; kingdom Viridiplantae; phylum Streptophyta; class Magnoliopsida; order Brassicales; family Brassicaceae; genus Pugionium; species Pugionium cornutum. The sequence goes on along the minus strand of CM032161.1, from coordinate 4,827,289 downwards.
CTGGCAAATAAACTTCGACATCAATCTCAATATAGCAATAGTTTTAAACAATAAATTAGATGACTTTTCGGTTTATCGAATTTATAATAATGTTTTTTAAAGAAAAAGACATAAAATAGTATCAACTCCAGAATCGTTATAAAAGGAATACGAAATGGCTCGAGTTAAGACAAGATTACCACCGAGACAAAACAAACCCAACCATATTTTATTTTCGTTCGTTTCTTTATTTTATTGACTCGTTTGGTTCTTTTTCCGGTAAAATCGTGAGAAAAGATGATAACAAGTCTCAGCCCATCGATGGCTCAAGTTCTATCTCCGCCGTTGCTAATGTTGGCTATCGCCGGCCCTAAGCCCCTGCAATTCATGGCGGGTCTTCTCAGTAGAATGTTTACTACAGATACAACGAAAGAGATGAGTCCAGAGAGCCCGAGGAGTCCAGAGAGCCCGAGGAGTCCAGAGAGCCCGAGGAGTCCAAAGAGCCCGAGGAGTCCAGAGAGCCCGAGGAGTCCGCAGAACCCACAAGGCTCAATTCTCATGGACAAGTACGAGCTAGGAAAGCTTCTGGGTCAAGGAAGCTTTGCTAAGGTCTATTTAGGCCGGAACATTCATTCTGGCGAGAACGTTGCCATCAAAGTTATCGACAAGGAGAAGATCGTGAAGAGCGGATTGGCCGGTCACATAAAACGGGAGATCTCGATCCTCCGCCGTGTCCGCCACCCTTACATTGTTCACCTCCTCGAGGTCATGGCTACGAAGACAAAAATTTACATCGTGATGGAGTACGTACGAGGCGGAGACCTTTACGATAAGGTGGCTAAAGGCCGGCTTCGTGAAGGAACCGCCCGGAGATATTTCCAGCAACTGATCTCATCCGTGGCTTTCTGCCACAGCCGTGGTGTATACCACCGCGACATTAAGCTTGAGAATCTGCTTTTGGACGACGAAGGGAACCTTAAAGTCTCTGATTTTGGGCTCAGCGTTGTCTCAGAGCAGCTAAAGCAAGACGGAATCTGTCAAACGTTTTGCGGGACGCCTGCATATTTGGCGCCGGAGGTTTTGACAAGGAGAGGTTACGACGCTGCGAAAGCCGATGTTTGGTCTTGTGGAGTGATCCTGTTTGTGTTAATGGCTGGTTATCTTCCGTTTGATGATAAGAACGTAACGGTTATGTATAACAAGATATACAAAGGGAAGTTTAAGTGTCCTAAATGGTTTTCTCCTGAACTCACAAGGCTTTTAACCCGGATTCTAGACACGAATCCGGATACCCGAATCACGATACCAGAGATCATGAAGCATAGGTGGTTCAAGAAAGGCTTTAAAGATGTTAAATTCTATATAGAAAACGACAAGTTATGCAGAGAAGATGATGACAATGATGATGAAGACGATTCTTCATCATCATTGTCATCAGGCCGATCATCGACTGTTTCAGAGGGAGACGCAGACTTTGAGGTTAAACGAGTTGGGTCAATGCCGAGACCCGCGAGTCTAAACGCATTTGACATCATATCCTTCTCTTCCGGATTTGATCTTTCTGGTTTGTTTGAAGAAGGAGGAGAAGGAGCGAGGTTTGTATCTGCTGCTCCTGTGACAAAGATCATATCGAAACTCGAAGATATTGCGAAAGTTGTGAACTTTACGGTGAGGAAAAAAGATTGGAGCGTGAGGCTAGAAGGTTGTAGAGAAGGTGCTAAGGGACCATTGACTATTAAAGTTGAGATCTTTGAGCTCACTTCATCTCTTGTGATTGTTGAGGTGAAGAAGAAAGGAGGAAATATACAAGAGTATGAAGAGTTTTGCAACAAGGAACTTAGACCACAGTTGGAGAAACTTCTGCATTACAAAGCAGATGAAGTTGAAGAAGCAATGTGTGATGTTGCCACGTGAAATTTGAATAGAGAAGGTCGAGAGAAGAAGACATAACAAGCGAAGGTATTAATTATTGTAGAACAACTATTTAACATTCTTTTTTACTATATCATTTAAGTTAATTTTAATTGTTCTGCGATGATGATGTATATATATTTATATATGAAAGTGAGAGTGAAATTTGAATAGAGAAGGTCGAGAGAAGAAGACATAACAAGCGAAGGTATTAATTATTGTAGAACAACTATTTAACATTCTTTTTTACTATATCATTTAAGTTAATTTTAATTGTTCTGCGATGATGATGTATATATATTTATATATGAAAGTGAGAGTTGTAATGTGAGTGATATATAGGAAGATCAGAGAAGAAAACAAGTAAAAAGAAGAGTGAGATCTAAGGCAGTAATTAAGACGGTTTTTGCTGGCTATTATTAAGCCAGTTTTTCGTTGATTGCTGACATAGATTTGTTGTATATGTATCTCCAAAGAACATGAGTTTAATGAAAATTCTTTCTCGGCCTTGTCCTAAAAGAAACAGTCTTCTTGTTCATCCTAAAATAACTCTTTTGTATGCTTCATCAGAGAGACTATGATAAACTAAAATGTGTAAATGTTACCTGTAGAATGCTCTCTTGGTGACCTTTATTTTTCTTATGCTGCATCCTTGATTGGGTTTATAAAATATATATGAGCATAGCATTGAGTGAGAACAAATGTAGCTGTGTAGGAAACTCACAGATACGGAAGTCTAGTTACACATGTAAAGTTGTAATGGAGCTGAATCAAAATTCAACGTGATGATTCCATGGGAGTCAGATCTCGAGAAGATTCAGGATTGAAAAGATGAACGAGAAAACAGTTCCTGCAAAAGAAATGGTGAACATCAAAGACGGGTTATCTTTACTTCCCAGGGAAAACTTGAGATTCTTACTTCAGAATAGCATATATGATCCCTGTGCATATAAGAAGTCTTGACTATAGTTTCCCACTTGGTAACACTTGTGGAGTTGTCTTTGAGATCCTTTTCTTGGGGATGAAATGGATATCTGCGAGAAGAATATATCTTCGAGCTTACTGAAGCCAGATTACGGAAAAGCCAAGAATCTGAAGGCTTTTTGGGCGATGGCAGAGCAAGCAGAAACAGATCACAGCCATTGTTGTTCTTTTCCAACTCATCTGCCTCCATCTTCTTGATTCCACTACTATTATTAAGAGTTCCTACAGCCTGAAGCTTCGGTTTGTTTCCTGCAGCTTCTACTTCGTCTGAAATTGTTTCCATGGTTTCTGGCAAGATCTTGACTTTTGAGTTACCCTGATCGTTACTAGTCTTAGGAGAATACTCTGTGTCAGCATATAATCTCATCTCCATGACAGAACTTGTAGAACAGTCAACTCTTTTAGTTTTTGGATAGAGCAAGTCCTGAGACTTGCATGTGTTTCTGATATGGTTGTTCAACCTGTTAGCTCTCATAATCTCTTCTTCTTTACGAGTCCCGAGGAAACCCGCAGGGTGATGAAGGGAACTGTTTGCTACACTGCGAGACATACAGCCCGTTTTTCTGTAAGGAGATGGTGGGATACTTCCAGTAGTGAGGTTTGATTCAGATCCAAAGTTAAACTTCTTCCCCACACTTGAGTGTAGTGGAGATTGAGCTCTACTTACCAACTTTTGCTTATGAATTGAATCAAGAGCGATCTGAAAACAGACAAGATTTTGATTGATATTCAGTGAGAAACTGATCAGATCTATACGATGCTTAAACAAGTGCAAAAAGGAAAAAGGATTGCTTTGAGAAGAAACCTTTTTCACAGCTTGGAACCGAGATTTTAGTTGATTCATCTTGCATGACTTCACTTGATAATGGCTTGAAGTTCTTAAGGAGTAAGGTTTCTCTTTAAGACCATTCACTGAGATCAACATACCTAGTGAGTTTTTAAAGCATAGTTGTGGTGACATCCCACAGCTTCTTCTATAAAGATACTCAGAAACTTCATCGCCATCATCATCATCATTATCATCATCATCATGCTTGCTTTCATCATCATATATGTACTGATAATAGGATGGAGTAATACTAAACTCATACCTCTTAGGAGTTGCATGATTCTTGGCTGATACTATATCTCTAATTTGTCTCATTGGTTCAGACGTAACCGGCGATGGTTGTCGTTTAAAAGCATAGCGAGGTTGCTGCTCCACAGTCATGGATTTCGCGGCACGTAAGAAACGATTCAACATGAAATCCCGAGATTGAGGATCCTCGGATGGCATTATCGGTTTTGTTGCTTCAACATTACCATTTATGCTATGTTTTAGAGACAATGTATCAAGGGCATCAGAGAAGACATCATCATCATCTTCTTCACTCTCTTCTTCTTCTTCTACGTTTGAACTCTGTAGTCTTATCAAGTTTTCATCAACGGGTTTCTCTAAGAGACATTCCAAAGGAACTGAGGTAGATTCAGGAACCTGATTTAAACCCATATCTTGGACAAGAATAGGAACAGAAAGAGATTCACTTGTCTTCGAGACATCATCAGTAAGCTTATTTCTCATGTTTCTACGGACAGAAACTGCTTCTTTCTTCATCCGACTTGTCGAGAGAAGAGGTGCATCAAAGTTAAGTTTCTTCTCAGCCATTAGAAATGTGCACGAGAACCAACCAAAGCCGTTATAAAAGCTCAGAGATCGATGAGCTCAATGTTGACTCAAACACCAACATATTACTCTTCAAACTTAATTGATGTTCACAGTTTTCCAAAACAGATCTGAAAAATCCAAAACATAAATAAACATAAGTTGATTAATTAATTATTCACACTGACACACATGAATCTACGACAAATCTGAAGATTGTGATAATCTTCGAAGCAAAATCGGATATAAGTGAAGCAGAGAGTAACAATGCATGTGGTTGAATCTCTGACAATGAAGAAGAAGCGCGAGACTTTTGTTACCTCTCTATTTTCTTAACTTACAAAATTCTCAGGGATTCAAACATAAACAATAATCTCATCTGTTTCACATTCCAGGAAACACAAAAGATGGATGCAGAAGGCATTCTCTGCACTTGAGTTTGAGAATGAGTAAAGACAAAGGCATCAGAGAGAGAGATAGAGAGAAACAAAGAGAGAGTAAGCTTTTGGTTTTGTGTACATATTTGTGCCGTGAAGATGAAGGAAACGAAGATGGAATTGTAGAAGAAAAAGGAGAAGCCACGAGAGGCTTGTGTAAATGTGTTGTGAGTCCCACTTGAGTCGACAATAAACTTTAAATTTTTAATTATTAATAGCATCTCAACCAATTCTAGAGATACACATGTGACAGATATCAATTTCTTTTCTTCTTCTTCTTCAAATCAAGTATTGTAAAGTGTTAACAGGTACACCAAACAAATCCAAGATACTAACTTCAGCCAATGAGATAAAAGACATTTATTAAAACAATAAGCATCAAGATGAGAGATGACCATGGAAACCAAAGATATAAGTTACATTCAGCTCTGCACATGAGCTTCTTCAGTTTCTTTTTCTTCATTGGCTGCAGCCATTAGTTCATCAAACTTCTCTAACTTCACAAGCTTAATTTCAATCTCCAAGACGAAAACCAAATCCTTAAATCAAGAAAGAAGGCGACCAAACTAAATGAGTTTGCTCAGGAAAAAAAAAACTACCTTAGCTTTATGTACTGGACGTTGCAACTCGATATAGTTAAAATTAATATTTGTCTTTAATAGTTAATTGATCAGAATGTATGTTCATAATCTTTATCATCTTAAATATCATGTTTATTTTATATAATTTTTTAATTAAAATTTATATACGTAAGTTATGATTATTGTAATTGGTATAGAATCTCGTCGATCATCTTCTTTAGTTAAAGTTGTGCATGGTTTATAAGTATTATTTGTTTATCAATTTAATAACATATATTTAAATTTTATATAGTCTTCTATTAAGTTAAAGTTATGCACTTTATACTGTTGTTTAATGTGATTTTGTGTGTTTTAGTATGTTATTAGTGTATACTCTTTATATTATTAGAGAGGAATTTCAAACCTACTGCTTTACTTTATGGTTCACTTTTCAAAATATTCAAAAATACAGTTATGAATGATTATAATACACTAGAAGACTTTTAATTGTATTAAAGATAAAAAATTGCTAAATCATCATTATCTTTTTTTCTTTAAAATTCTCTTAAATTTATAGTCGGTCGAACTTTAAATCCTTGTTTTTCATCGCCTTTGATGTCCATTAGAGGCGATCGCTTTTCCTGTGACACTAACATCCATTCAAAATACTCTAATGTCAATAAAACCATCATAAAGATGTCAATGAGGCATCACGACCTAACCATTTCCACTAGGTTTAGGAATCTTTGATTTTAGTGGATCATAACCCCAAAACTCATTTCCCCTGATTCAGATTTCAAATCCAAATTTCCATCATCTCCTTTTCCCGCACACACTGAACGAGGTTGCCAAATTGTTTCATCTAGTGCTCGCGCAGCACAACAAACTCATAGTAAGCATGATAGGTTGTAAGTATAGTAGTTCAGTGTTCGGATTCTTTGAAATCCATGATTTTTAAATTTCTGATTTATAACGACTTTATTTATTTTATTTATTTTTATAGTAGTTATTAACCACACACTCTTTGTTTTAGTTTAGTTCAAATTTTACAGATTCCCAATGTAACATTGGTTATTATGGATGCGTTTATATGTGTACTTATAACAAATTTATTTGGATTAAAATATGAGATATCAATACCAAAACGAGATTTCCGTTAACGTGGTTTTTACGCCACACATATATATAAAATATAATTAAAAAAGATATATTAAATATCTACATCTTTGATATTTAGGACATATTTTATAATGGGTTGTTACTGGATAATCTTTGATAATCTCAACATATCGATACATATTTATATACACAATAACATTATAAATAAGAACAAACTAGATTTATAACCACGCCATGCGTGGGAAAAAATATTCGTAAATTTTATTTTATTAGTAAATATAAATTAAATATTTATATAATTTTAAATTTTATTTAAAATTATTTTTAACATGAATTTTTGTATATATAAATTAAGAAAAGAAAATTAATTATTTTTTATGAATTTAATAGTATTTTTTGTTAGTTTAATAAAATATATCAATAATCTAACCAAATTAAAAACAATGACATATATTATAATTATTCGAATAAGTTAAGCCTATTTATATATTTATTTGAAATTTACTCTAATGATAAAACGTAAGCATGATATTTCTGTCAACAACACGTGAGAGTAAAGTTATTTTTTTAAATTGTTTCTCAAATAATATATTAAGGATTATGTAATAACTTAAATATATTTATATTTATTTTAAAGTATTTATAATTAACGTATTAAAAATTTAAAGAAATAAAATGATTATTTTTGCAAATGTAATACTATTTTTTGGTTAGTTGAATAAAATATATTGATTCTCTAACCAAATTAATATTAGTGGCATGTATTGTAATTATTCTAGTAACCTAAAACCTTTTATATATTTAAGCTGAAACTCGTTGTGGTATTGACACGTCAGCATGACATTTTTTGTTATTAACAAGTTATGGTAAGGTTATTTTGTTAAAAAGTTTCTCAAATAATATATTAGGGATTAATTCATCAATAACAATAGATTGACGTTAAATTAGGAGAATGACAAAAAAAGAAATGTAAAATAATTTTATTTAGAGTTGTTGACCACATCTGTCAAGATATACACTCATTATGACATATGAACATATATAATAATTTATATTATAAATGTATAGATAAAATTAAATTACTAAAAAGGGCAAAAATGTTTTATCATTTTACTAATCTAATATAATCTTATCTACTATATATTAAAGGAGAAACATTGATAGTGAAAATTGATTAGGTGTCATCACCATATTCACTCTCAACAATTTTACTAATTAATTTAATTTTAAATACAAAAATTATTTATTTTGTTATCTAAACATCTTAATTAGATAACTTAATTATAGAATTTAATGAGTTTCCAAACACTATTTAATTTTCAAATATACGAATATTCAAAAATTAAGAAATTTTGAGTTAGTAAATTACACATTTAATTACTCGTCAATTTTAAAAATAGAAGATTATTTTTACATAAATAATTAATTATTGTACACATATATAAGGAAAGTAAATATGTCAAATTTTTATAGATATAGAAACTTCATTAACACTATTTAATTTCTTTTTTATATTATATGCAACTTTACTTTTTAACTCAATAATTAAATTCAATATATTGTATTAATAATATAATCGGTATATTCAAATCACAAATCATATAGAAATTATATCACTCAATTTTTTTTGTTTCCAAAAAATCAATATATTTACAAATAAATTTTATATTATATCATTTGTTTGTAATATTAAATTTGAATAACTAATAATTATTTTTTAGTATGACTACTCTATATGTAAGTAGATTCTATAACATAACAAAATTAATTAAACCTACTTTTTATTAATTTAATTTAAAACATGTTTCAAATATTTTACTAAAAAAATTATAAATGTATTTTTGATTAACGTATCGCAAAAACAATGATAAAATAATGCAATATTATTTGAATAATATATAATAATAGTAATATCATTTTTATAATATATATAATATTTTAAATTAAAATATATATATAACTTTTTCATTCAAATAATAAATAAATTTAAAATATTAATTTTAATCTGTGCATAACACATGTAGTATTCTAGTATTTATTAAATGAGAAGCATTGGAAATAAAATTGGCTGAGGTGTGATCGCCATATTTACTCTTAGCAATTTTTCTATTTAATTTAAATCAAAAAATTTAAATTAAATATTATATTAGACAAACTTCCTAATTAGATAATCTAATTATTTATTTTAATAATACATTAGTTTCCAAACAGTAATTTTAAATTTGAAACTCTTATTTATTATTTGAAAAATAAACTAAATTATTTTATATAACTATGACCGATTAAAATATAGAAATTATATCAATCTAACATCACAAATCTGTATTTTCTAAAACCATTCAAAACAGAATGAAAAAAGTAGAGTGGAAATTTTGAAATTGTAGAAACAATATCTCAGCATTATTGAAACCCTTGAGATGGTTGTCATAAATGAAAAAATATTTCATATATAAATTAAAATCATTTACTTATTATTTTTATTTACTAAATTTAATTTTATTTATTATTATTTTTGTAAAACCAAACTATGCATGTAAATCTAAAAAAGAGTTCATATGAAAATTCGAAATCATTTCTTATTGTATCCAAAATACCATTTCATATTTTATATGAAATGATCTCTTATGAAAATATTTGATTGTACTACTTCTTTAGATATAGTGGTAAAATGATGATTCCGTAATAATGTTAATGGTCTGAAATTTGTTTCTATCAATGATATTTATCAAGACAATTGCAATCAAGATTTTCTTATTGGTGAATAAGCCTATCGAAAGATAACAATCGCTACTAAATTTATAAATTCGACTCATAATTTTATATTTTTATCAGATATTCTTAGACAAATAACGAGTATTGAAAAAATTGAGATTTTGAATGTTAACAAAAAGTAAATGAAACGACTCATTATAAACTTTCGTGATACATCGTAGTTGTGAATTTGTTTTATTATTTCAGAATTCAATCTATTAAATTTTTCGTGATCATTGCAATAATATATGTTTTCTATAAGATATTAAAAATATATTTATATAAAAATATCATTTAATTAATAAAAAAATTAGATTTTAATTTTTTCCTGTGCATAACACAAATATTATCCGAATATATATTAAAAAAAAGCATTGAGAATAAAAATTGTTGAACTGTCATCATCACATTTATTCTCAGTAATTTTATTATTTAATTTAAATTAAAATTCAGTATTAATTATTCTATTAGTCAAATATTCTAATTAGGTAAACTAATTATTTAGTTTAAAATTAGATGAGTTTCCAAATATTAAAAATATATTATGAATTTAAAATTTAATAAATTTAGAAATAGGAAATTCACAAATTTAGAAATTCTATCACTTATTTACTATTTAAAATTTTAAATTAGATAAAAAGGTATTTCGGGTAAAATTTAGTGTTATTTATTTATTTTTATATTTACTAACACACATTTATTTATTATTATTTTTATACAACCTAACTATTCATGTAACTGTAAAAAAGTTCATACCAAAATATTTTACATCCTATCAAAAATAATATTTTCGAATTAAATTAATAATTTTTTTTTATTGATAACAATTGTTATTAAATTTATAAATTCGACTCATAATATTATTTTTGTATATGTTATTAGAAAATACCGAATATTTGAGAAGTTAAGATTTTTAATGTCAACAAAAAACAACCGAAATGACTCACTATAAAATTTTATGATACGTCATATGTATATTTTATTTTTTCACTTTATTAGATTTCTGATTTATTAATTTCTTCTTGATTACATGTAATCCATTTGAATCTAGTCTACCATAAATTAGTAACCTACTTAATTCTAAGTAATTACATCACTAAAATCTTATAAACTAAACCATATGATGCGTAGTGCAAAAAAAACCATATGATAAGTTGGCAAAAACAAATGACAGTTTCGTCATCTCACCCCTTATGTGTGAATAGTAATTTAGGTTTAACAAAACTCATGGTTATTCTACCAATTTTTGTAGCACTAATTAACTTTTTTTTAAAATAATTTTTGATGTAAATCTGCAGTACTTTATTTATCACAAAATAAAATCAATCAATTACTATAAACTTATCATAAGATTCAATAGCTATATTTTATAACTAGATATTTAAACTAAAAGTAACAATTTTATGATCCATGATATATGATACACCATCCATTATCCACTATATAAAAGTCATACGTATCTACCGTAGACCTTACACTATCCACCACCGGCTCTACATCATCCACTATAGATCATAGACATTCACGTTGACGTTTTTTCTATATTCTTGAAAAAGATATTACATTTTTTGGTATAGTAATAGTAAACCAAATCTTTGTAAACATGCAGTGTTCATTATGAACGTAATTATCGAATCAAATTTGAAATAAAACCAAATTAATTTTTTAAAAAGTATCTTTTTAGTGACATTTTTGGCAAAATCATCATTAAACTTTTGTATTTGAACTATTTAAATAACAAATTTTTTAATTAACTATTTAAATAACTATTTAGTTAATTGTACCGATTTAAACATACAGTTAGTCAACATTAAAACCATAAATAACATTGTTAACTCTGTTATTTATTTTTTATTTATTGTTGTCTATATTTATTTGGTTAAAATAAATAATATAGTTAAAAATATTATTTTTAGTGTTAATATTGATTAATCACCTGATTAAATCAGTGTAATTAATTATATATTGTTATTTAAATAATTTATTAAAAAAATTAATATTTAAATACATCGAATGCAAAAAAATTCAGTATTTCTATTTGAACTATTAATTAAAGCGGTATTTTTGTCGTTTTATTACGTTTCCTATAAGTCAAGTTGAGAGACAAAAATAAACCAAAAAACTAAACTTGTAGGCCGAAGATGAGGCACCCAATAGAGCACAACTTTGTAACAGAATTTATTGCAAAAATATGTAAAGTAGACGCCAATAGAAAATTGTATAGTGTGCTCTGCATTTTTTATTGAAACAGAATCCACTATTTTGTGGAGTTTGCTCAAAGTACAAGCAAAAGCGAGGACCCCCCAAGTGGGGAAAGAAGATTAAAACAGATTTCGGTTAAAAAAAACCTGAGTATATGGCATTTCTAAAAACAAACATATATATATATATATATATATAATCTTAAAATAGATAAAAAATAAACAGAATAAATTTTAAAAAAATAATACCATAAAATAGTATATTTTTTAAGGTTTTGTTCCAAATTTAATAATATAAACTTAAAATTCTAAAAATATCATAAATTATTTTCTAAAAATACATATTTACCATAAATAAATGATAATATATAATTAAAATATTATATTTAGGTTCTTTTTTCTAGTTTTAATTTTAATTTTTCTAATTAGAAATAAGTTTTAAAATATTTTAATATTAAATTGTGCTATTTTGGAAACAGTAATACCATAAAATAACACTGTTTTTAAGTTTTTGTTTCAAATTTAGCCTCTAAACTTAAAATTCTAAAAATAACATAAATTATTTTATAAAAATATATTTTTACCATAAATAAATTATAAATATAATTAAATTTATAATTTAGGGTTTAAATTTTCTTTATTAATTTTTTTAAAAGATATTATAATATTAAATTTGTGCTACTTTTGAAATCTTAAACTAATAGTGTTATATTTAAAACAAAAACTCAAAAATGTACTATTTTGTCAATTGCTTTAAAAAAATAGTAATACCATAAACTACCATTTTTTTAATTTTATCTTCCAAATTTAGCACATTAAAAATAAAATTAAAAAAATATCACAAATTATTATATAAAAATAATTATTTATCTTAAATAAATTATAAATGAAATTAAAACATAATATTTGAGTTCACGTTTTCCAATTTAGAATTTAAATTCTTTTTATTAGGAAAATGTTTTTAATTATTTTAATATTAAATTTATGTTATTTTAGAAATATAAATGATTAGTGATATATTTGAAACAAAAATTTAAAATAGTGATATTTAGACGATTGTCCTTTTAAAAAATTAATAAATTAATGTGCATACCACCCAAATTCTGTTGAGCAGGGTCTCGATCTTCTTATATTTTCGAACCAAAAGAAACCAAAACTACAAATTAACCAAAAATACAAATATGGAAGTTAAAAAAAATACAAATGGGAAGTTTTTCTTCCAAAGATTACGGCGCAAGTAATGCAAAGTATTAACATCACCTCAAATGGATTCAAGTCAACTTGCAACGATTGGATCTCTCCTTATTCAATCCTAATTCCTAAACCTATAAATACTCTTCCTGATATCTTCACTTCTTCACTAAATACACCACAACATCATTAATAATAAGCAACAAAACAAAAACATATTAACTCTTTGAATTTCCAAAAGCAAAATGTCATCAATAATGGTCTTAGTCACGGTTTTGACCATTCTTTTCACGACTTTGAGAGTATCTCAAGGCACTTCCCGTACTGTCAACTTCCATGAGCCGTCGATGGTTGATAAACATGAGCAATGGATGGCTAGATTTTCTCGTGTTTATCGCAATGAGCTCGAGAAACAAATGCGACACGATGTGTTCAAGAAGAACTTGAATTTCATTGAGAACTTCAACAAAAAAGAGAACCAAAGCTACAAGCTTGATGTCAATGAGTTCACGGATTGGACTGAGGAGGAGTTCCTAGCAACACATACCGGATTAAAGGTCATAGCCGGAATGTCTTCTTCCATGGTGGTCGACAAAACGATGACGTCTAGCTCGTGGAACGTCAGTGAAGTGGCGGACGAGAGCAAGGATTGGAGAAATGAAGGAGCTGTCACTCCTGTCAAATATCAAGGACAATGCGGTAATAATTGTTTTACAAATCTCAAATCCAAACTCAAATATTTTAATTATAATTTTAAAATTTTTTATCATTAGTGTTAGTTGTATTTTGGAAAAATAAATTTATTATGTTATTTTTTTGAAAATAAATACTTTTTGGTTTTTTAAGATATTTTTTTGTTTTAAACTATAATATATAAATTTATATTTTAAATGCCTAAAATATCATATCTTAAAGTTTTATTTTAAAACTAACACAAATAAAATTAAAATGTTAAAATAACCCAAATAATTATGTGAAAACTAATTATTTACTTTAAATAAATTACAAATAAACTTAAAATATTATATTTGAATTCTTTTATTCCAATTTAGGGTTTAATTTTCTTATTAAAAATAAAATTTAATGTACTTTAATATTAAATTTGTGATATTATGCAAAATTTTAAATAATGGTGTTATTTTTAGAACATAATTTTTTTAAAATATGATTTTTAGAATTGACCATTAAAGATTCCATTTTTTTCATTTATATTAATCAAAGAACATAGTTTTGTGTTTTTGTTTTTATTAAAGTTTCATTTCTTAAACATAAACGTACTAATTTAACATGCAAACTTATAAAATCAAATGCAATGCAAATTATGGGAAAACAATTGCGCACAATAGTAAACTTGATGTGCAAGGTAGTTATAGGGTTATAGTATTTATAGACTATAGTTATGATTTGTTCGCTACATTTTTGCCTTTCGTTTCTTGTATCCATCTTATCACATATCCATACGTACAGGATGTTGCTGGGCGTTTTCTGCAGTAGCAGCAGTGGAAGGTGTGTCTAAGATCGCCCGCGGGAAGCTCGTATCTCTGTCCGAACAACAGCTTCTAGACTGCGACAGAGAGTATGACCGAGGCTGCAACGGTGGGATAATGTCGGATGCTTTCAACTATATAATTCAAAACCGTGGCATCGCATCGGAGAACGACTATTCTTACCAAGGATTAGATGGGAGATGCCAAACCAATGCAAGACTCTCTGCACGGATCAGCGGATTTCAATCTGTCCCTAGCAACAACGAGCAGGCTTTGCTCGAAGCCGTATCGAAACAACCCGTGTCTGTGTCGATGGACGCAAATGGGAATGGGTTCATGCATTACTCAGGGGGAGTATACGACGAGCCAAATTGTGGGACGAGCTCGAATCACGCTGTTACATTTGTTGGTTATGGGACGAGTCAGGAAGGGACCAAGTACTGGCTAGCTAAGAACTCTTGGGGTGAAACATGGGGAGAAAATGGTTACATTAGGATCCGAAGAGACGTCGCTTGGCCTCAAGGCATGTGTGGTGTAGCCCAATATGCTTTTTATCCGGTTGCGTAAATGATTTTTCTTACATATAATTATACAATAACGATATATCGAAATGATATATTAAATAGTTTCGTGATACTGATGAGGTGCGGTTTGAGTCCACATCGCATCTTTTGATCCACGTGTTTGTATTGTATTGTTCTATGTAACTGTACTTATACATGGCGTTGAGGTAACTTTAAGACAAGTATTTACTTAAAGAAATTTTTTTTTTAATCTAAGTGATTACTTAATCTTTATATCATTTTGGGATTGGATTGGAGTGATAATAATCCAAATTTATCATTTTAAAATTAAAATTTCTAATATAACACAAATAATTATGTAAAAATATTAATTTATTTTAAATATATATAAATTTAAAATATTATATTTGGATTTATTTTTTTAATTTATAGTTTAATCTTAAATTTGTGTTATTATTAGAAATTTAAACTAAATGATGCTAATTTTAGAACAAAATTGTTAAAAATACTATTATAGAGAATTGCCCTATATATAATTAGTTTTAGTTTGTAGGATAATTCACAAAAATAACACTATTTTAAGTTTTTGTTTCAAATATAGTATCATTAGTTTAAATTTTCAAAAATAGCATAAATTTAATATTAAAATACACTAAAATTTATTGTTAATGAAAAAAAATCCTAAATTAAAAAATATTTAAATATAATGTTTTAAGTTTCTGTATAATCTATTTATAGTAAATATGTATTTTCAAAAAATAATTTATGTTATTTTTGGAATTTTAAATTTAAAATGTTAAATTTATAAGCAAAACTTAAAAAATGGTATTGTAGAGAATTACTCTAGTTTGTATGCTATTCTTCTTTATAGATCCGTGTTTAGCTTTGACTTGGTTTTGATTCTTCTTTATAGATCTAGACAAGGCCGTGTTTAGCTTTGACTTGGTTTTGAACTTGCATTAATGGACCTTCCGCAATTGTTCCTCTTTCAAAACCCATCTTTTCACTCCAAAAACCGAATGATCTCTACGATTTGAAAGTTAGTTAGAGTATTAAGCTGGTATGGACTGCAGTAAGGTAATTAACCAATAGTTCTAGAAGGATATAATAACGCTGACTGGAGTTTTGGGTGCCAAAATTGAATATAATTGAACATAATTTAAATGTGAAATGAGAATATAAGATGGATTGATTGGAAA
Source organism: Pugionium cornutum (assembly GCA_018901935.1). Lineage (NCBI taxonomy): Eukaryota > Viridiplantae > Streptophyta > Magnoliopsida > Brassicales > Brassicaceae > Pugionium > Pugionium cornutum. Next base: position 4,811,304 of record CM032161.1, on the reverse strand, counting down.
GCTTAACAAATCTAAGTTCAAAAGGTTTTGTGGATACTGTGTGTAGAAGAGAATATAACCAATCACACATGCGCAACCACCACGTCAAGGTTTAGTTTGGTTCATGTGTCTTTAGGTCCACATAACTATTTTTTGGAACAAACTATACAAAAATTATATGTATCGATATTGAATTTGGTTCATGTGTGTTTAGGTCCACATAACTATTTTTGGACGAAATTTATACAAAATTTATATATAAGTATTAAACCATTTTTCTACGGGTGTGGTTTCTTCAGTGCTTTGGTCTGAGTCTTGGTGGTTACACTTACCTCTTTTTGTTTGTTTGATGACATTACCTCTCACACAAGACACAACCACTCTCCACATGTTGGCGTTTTTTGTTTATATGATGTAGGAGACTGCAGTATATCCTGCGACCAAACGAAATTTATTTGTCTGTTGCAATTTCTCTTACGGTTAAACATTGCGACTAATCCTTGTAATCTATGATTCAAAATTGTAGACGCTGATGAAATTTAAGTTCTTAGATTATGTTTTTTAAATAACAGAGAATTAGATTTATATCCATATGTTATGCGTGAGAAAAAAGATTTACAAATTATACAATATTATTTATTAATAAATATAAATTAAATATTTATGTAATTTTAATTTTTTAATTTTTAATATTAATTTTTTTATTTAAATTAAAGAAAGAAAAAGAATTTTTTTACGAATTTAATAGTATTTTTGGATCGTTTGATAAAATATATTAATTTTCTAACTAAATTAATAACAATAACATATATTATAATTATTTTAATAACTTAAACTTATTTATATATTTATTTGAAATTTATTGTAATTATGACATATTAGCATCATATTTCTGTTAATAACACGTTAGATTAAAAATATTTTTTAAAAATATTTGTCAAATAATATATTAAAAATTTGATTATATAGTGAAAATTGGTTTAATCGAAAGAAAGTATGATGTTCATAAAAATACAATTATATATATTAGCATTCTATAAACCGATGGATCGTAAATTAAATTACGATTAAACCAATTTTCACTATATAATCAAATTTAATTATATTTTTTTGTCGTTAAGTTTGGGGTGGAATCATCAATAATGTCGAAATCAAAAGAGAAGTGACATAATTTACTTCCCTTACATGTGAGATCCTGTGAAAATATTCTTAAATCACTCACTATTTTAGAAAAAGGAAAACTAATAAAAAAAATAGCTAAAGTTACCTGTCGAGTGTGTCTTCTTTCCATATCTTATAAAAAGTATTTATTTTTCAACAATATTATATTTGACTAAAAAGAAAATGAACAGATAGCGTAGAAGCATGTGAAAATTGATGGAAAATGATTTAAGATGTTCCCCGTGACAAGCAAAGCAATAGAATGTCCCACTAAAACCTTTGATTCATTCAACAAAACACAACTAGATTTATAATGTGGAAGACTTTATTCAATAGAGTTATTAATATAATTAATATGATTTCAAAAATGTGGCTATAATCTACTAATATACAGTAAAATTTCTATAAATTAATAATGTTAGGATTGTGATATTTTATTTATTGATTTATAGAATAATTGATTTATCCATATATTAATTGATTCGGAAACCTAATTCAGAATCAAAAATGTATTAGTTTATTGAAATATTTGTTTCTAAAGTTATATTTTTATGGGGAGTAAGTAAATTTTCTTCTTCCTCATGATCTCAATCATTGGTAGGCCGTTAACAGCTCGATTGTAGACGATACCAGGTCACGTAAGCTGCATATTCCAGGACGTTTATTAATTATATATATAGACATATTATAATAAATTAGTGTACTTAACATTATAAAGACATTAATTTTAATTGAGAAAAAAGTAAGTGTTATAGTAATTGTACTATTTTTATATCCATAGTAAAGTTGCGGAGTTCTACTCCATTTTGTTTTCTATAAAAATATTATATATTCGTACAAATATATAGGTTATTAGGTTATCCGTTGTGATCCAAATGATAAAACAAAAAACATTAATTTTAGTAGTTCAAAAAATAAACTATTAATTTAAATTCATTATCTTAACTATAAAATTGTTGTTGAAACCAATAACTTCTAGGATGTCAAATTCTTAAAATATTAATTGAAAAGAAAAATAACCTCATCGTTAATACCACTATATATACGAATAATTATAATATATACCGCTATATTAATTTGGTTAGATAATCTTTTTTTTTGTTTTATTTTTTATATATACGAAACTTTATAAATAATTAAAAAAAATAAATAACACTCAGTCACATCAAAGAAGTAATATTTGAAATTCTATTATATTATTTTCTATGTTTCGTAATTATTTTTTCTTAATTTTTGTTTGATCAATTAAAAAAATAGGATATTAAATCATTCATATAAAAAATAGATTTTTTAATTAGCATGCGTTATAAATTCAAATTTTAAAACATGGGTATTTATGATTTAAGTAAGAAAAAATTATCGTTTTTAATAATTTTTTGGGTGAAATGTATTTTTTACAGAAATCATCAATAATTCAAATAAAATAAAATAAATTATTACACTAAAAATAATAATTAATATTTTGATAGATATTATTAGATTTAAAATCTCAAACAATAATATTTTACAAAAAATTAGATTAGATTTGATAACTAAAATAATATTATATTTATTTTATTTTATTCCATGGATATAAATATAGTGTGTAATTAATATGCTTAATAGAATACTACATGTTCATCTACTACATGTGTACATGTAATTAAAAAATTTCTGAATTTTTTGTATAAAATCCAAAACTTTAAGAGAAATAAAAAATTCAAAAAATCTTAAACCTCATAAATCTTGAATTATGAAAAGGATAAAATTTATATTGTCAATTAATTAGATTATTAAATTTGTGCTAAAAATGATTATTAATTTTTGATCAAAAGGATTGTATTTTAGCAAAGTTATATGATGAAAATTGATAGTTTTAAAAATGATATATGTTTTTTTTTGCATTTTACTTTAAATTTATTAATTTCGCATTAAAAATATTATATGTATTTTTATTTATTAATTTCAATTTTATTTTTTATAAAATTTAAGATTTTCTGGATTGTATTTTTGTTGAATTTTTCTGGAAATTTTCGAATTTAAAATTTTTTGAATTATATATTTTTAGACACGTAGTAGCGTTCTAAAAAAAGTGTAAAAAAGTACAACTAAAAACCGGTTTAAACACCTTAAAATTGGCTGAGTAGTAAAATTATTGAACTACAAATTCGCTAAATACTTTGCCATTGAGTTGAGAGCCTAAATAGTTGTAGATTTCTTAATGAATTGATATTGATTGATATTATTTCTAATTTTAGACTTTATTTTGTTTCCCAATAAAAACCAAGAGTATCTCCACCCAAGAATCTTTTCACACTACTCGCAACTTACTGTATTTATATATATATATATACATATACATATAAGTATATACTTGTTTGTATATAAACCCGATTTCATCACAAAGCCTCTTCAAAAAATAAACCCATCTTTTATGTTTGAAAGATGGGTTTCAAACTAATCTCTCTTTCACTTCTCATATTCACAATCTTGTCCGGAGCTGCCGCCGACAAGAAACCGTATGTGAGCCGACGCAATACAACATCATTATTAGCCGCAGCATCCGGAGGAGGAGGAGGAAAGCGGACGTTGAAAGGGAGGAAGCAAACGAGTGGTTGTAACTTGTTCCGAGGGAAATGGGTTTTTGATTCTACTTACCCTTTCTATGATTCATCCACGTGTCCTTTCATCGACGGCGAGTTCGATTGCCTCAAGTTTGGCCGACCAGACAAACAGTTCCTCAAGTACTCTTGGCAACCTGAGACATGCAACATCCCAAGGTACATAGGCATGTTTGAATCCCTGTGATAACTAATCTAAATGCTTTTACTCATATATACATACATTTAAATGAAGATTTGATGGAGAATCGTTTCTGAAGAAATGGAGAGGGAAACGAGTAATGTTCGTTGGTGATTCATTGAGTCTAAACATGTGGGAATCGTTGGCATGTATGATACATGCGTCTGTACCAAACACTAAGACAACTTTCCTCAAACGTACCCCACTCTCCTCTATCAGTTTCCAGGTCTCTCTTTCTTCTTCTTTTTGTTTCCTTTATTATAATTTTTAAAATGTGTCTTTGGATAAAAACAAAATCTAATAATTTATCATCACGAGGAAGACTTGTCATTTTGTGGAATGGAGTTGGTCACGGGCTATATATTTATTTTCATTTTTTAAAAAGCAGTGTCGAATTATGCTTCTTTTGTGAAAATGCGTGACATCCAAGGTATTATGATGTTGTCTGCCGGTCTTTCTTTTTCTTTCTTTTATTAGAAAATTTAACATAATTGATGCCTCATGTTGAAAAATGAAATAAATTACTAATGGAGATAAAGAAAAGCATATATATATATATATATATATATATATATATATATATATATATATATATATATATATATATATATATTGTTTGGTGAGTATTCACAAAATTTATTAGTATTTTTTTTACTATTATAATTTTTTATGAATAATATTCTAAAATAGTATATTTTTAAATTTATTTTCCAAATCTATCACATTAAAAATAAAATTCCTAAAATAACACAAATTATTATGAAAATAATTATTTACTTCAAACAAACTATATATAAAATTAAAACATAATATTTAGGTTCATTTATTCCAATTTATGTTTTAAATTTGTTTTATTAGGATAAGATTTTTGATTATTTTAATATTAAATTTATGTTATTTTAAAAAATTTAAATGATTAATGTTATATTTAAAATAAAAACTTAAAATAGTGCTATTTTACACAATTTTCATTTTTAATAAACAATTGACTAAAATAGTACTATTTCAAATTTTGGTTCCAAATATATCATTAATCATTTGAATTTTTAAAAATATTATAAATTTAATACTAAAATAATTAAAAAATTTCTTTGTAATGAAAAAATTTAAATCTTAATATAGAAAAAATGAACCCAAACATTATATTTTAATTTTATATATAATTTATTTAAAATAAATAATTATTTTCACATAATAATTATATTATATTGAAAATTTTATTTTTAATATATTAAATTTAAAAAATAAAATAAAATTACTACTATTTTATGATATTTTTTTTTTATCGAGATACTATTAGTGTAAGTGCTCTTAAAACTTCTAATGAGTAAGAGACAAATAATGTCAAACTTTATTTCTCGACATACTTTTTATTAATTTGACAACTCTCTATTTCTTCCTAGCAAAGTTGCTTTTTATTTTTTACCTGTGTTTTTAAGTTTTGTCTTATGTTTTTGGCAGTTTTTTGCCTTTTCAATTGTTTTAAGAAAGTTGTCAAATAAATGACTTTTTCCAAAAGTAATATGTTAGAATAAAAAAATTGAAAAGAAACAAAAAGAAGAGAACATAGCAGGGAAAGGAAATATGAGATCTGACAGCTATTCACAATTAATAAACACAGTCCAACTTGTTTTCTTAAAAAAGAATTATATGGAAGTTACCGGATTTAAATATGAACTATTGATAATTCATTGAAATAATTAATTGACTAATAAAATACACTTTTTAGGAAAGTTATAAGCAAATCATATTTTCAACTTCATGTTATTTTATTAAGTACCTTTTATTGAGAATATTACTAAATTTGTATCCTCTAAACCATTAAATCTTTATTTTCAAAATTCATATGGTAATAATATAAACTAAAAGGGTGTGAAAAGAAAGATTAATACCATAAAAAGCATTCTTTTAAGTTTTTCCAAATTTATCACAATAAAACTAAAATTCCAAAAATAACATAATTTTTTTATGTAAAAATATTTTTTCCTAAATTAATTACAAATAAAATTAAAATATTATGTTTATATTAAAAATATGTTTAAAATATTTTAATATTAAATTTGTGCTATTGTTAGAAAAATAAACTAGTAGTAATAAATTTAGAATAAAAATTTAAAAAGTACTATTTTTGTCAATTGCCAGAAAAAAACTAGTTTAAAGTTTATTAACATTTTTTGCTTATTAACTTTAAAAAAAAAAGAATTAAAGACTCTTAGAACCCTAATATATATGATTAAAATTATACAGGAATATGGAGTCACATTATACCTATACCGAACACCATACCTAGTGGACATCTCCAAAGAAAGTGTAGGACGTGTCCTTAACCTTGGAGCCATCGAAGATGGGGCTGATGCTTGGAGAGATATGGACCTTCTCGTCTTCAATTCATGGCATTGGTGGCTTCACAAAGGAGTACAATCCCAAGGGTTGGTATTCTATATCTTACATTTAAAGCTATTATGACCATATAATATATGTCTAATTTTTGACTAACAATGAAGACATGTTCGTATCTTTTCTATTGTTGCTGTTGTTCTTTTCTTCAGGTGGGATTTTATTAGAAATGGTTCTTCATTGATAAGAGACATGGACCGTCTTGATGCTTTCAACGAAGGACTCACCACTTGGGCTCAATGGGTTGATCAAAATGTTAATACTTCTCAAACCCGAGTTTTCTTCCAAGGCATTTCTCCTACTCACTACATGTAAGTTAGTCACACAATATATTATATTCAGTTGAAAATCGCGGTTTTAGGTAAAAATATATTGTCTTGATTGTTTGTGTGGTTAATATATAGGGGAAGGGAATGGAATGAGCCGATGAAGACTTGCAGTGGGCAGATGCAACCATTGACCGGATCAACATATCCAGGTGGTTCACTACCAGCAGCAAGTATCGTATCCCGAGTATTAAGCTCTATGAGAACGCCTGTTTACTTACTCGATATCACAACTTTGTCTCAACTAAGAAAAGATGCTCATCCATCTACTTATGGAGGCGATGGAGGAGTAGATTGCAGCCACTGGTGCCTTCCTGGCTTGCCGGATACTTGGAACCAGCTTCTCTATGCAGCTCTTTTGATGTGAAGAATCTTAATTACTCAATGCACACTTGCATTTATAATACATTCTTGGAAAAAAGAGAAGAAAGAAAACGACTGACATTACTTGGAGATATGTGAAGATTACAAACATGATTTGGCCAAAATATTGTAAAGTGTTTTATATAATCTAATCATCTTGATTATGATTGCAAAAGATATCTAAGAGTAACAGATTAATTTGTATCATTGCTTGTTTATTTTTTTCTTAAATTTAAACAAATTTAATATGTTGAATCCCTATTGGAAAGGATTGACTAAATAATTACAACATTTGACCAGTTTTGGCAAGTTTGGTCAGGCTATTTTAAGTGTTTGTGAACTTTATCGTATAAAAAGTTATAATATCCTGAAATCATAATTAGTGTTTTGCATTTGAACCATTTAAATACAAAAAATTATAATGAACTATTTAAATAACGATTTGTAGTTGACTGTACTGATTTAAATATACGATTAATCAATATTGATACTAAAATTAATACGTTAACTTTGTTACTTACGTTTTTATTTATTAATGTTTAGTTTTACTTATTTAAAATAAATAACAAAGTTAATTGTGTTACTTATGTGTTAATGTTGAGTAATCGTATAGATAAATTGGTACACTTAACTATTGATCGTTATTTAAATGATTTATTAAAAAATTGGATATTTAAATAGATTAAATTCAAAAATTAGTATTTGAATAACTGTTTTTTCCAATATTGTCTTCGGAGAATTTACTGATGCTTTAGAAAAAAAGTACCTTAATTATACTATTAAGTATATATGAACAAAACAATCAAGAAACTGTTAAGAAAGGAGACATGACACATCAAGATCAAGACAAAACCTCAAACAAAACAACAAACACAATAATTTTTTTTTTGTTTTTTGAAAAGACACGACAAGCTGTTCGTATCACTACATGTCTCCTCCATTTCCTAACATCAATAAAACCTATCTTTTCCATATCCTCTTTAAACGTCTTAGGAAATCTCTGCTTATTTGCACTCATCTCAAGTGCAATGGGCTTCGTCCTCGGATCAATATACAGGGTTTTCTCCGACCCAATAAGGCCCATGTTAATTCCTAAACCTGTGAAGTAGCCTTTGTCAAGCACAAGCCGCTCGACGCCGGACCTTGTGCGATAAAAAAGAATACGACGTACGGAGCTCCTTGAGTAATCTCGGTTCGAGAATCGGGTCGGGTCATCTTGTGCCTTTGAAGTCGTAGAGACAACCAATAAAACTTTTGCAGTGGACTAAGCCGATGGTGTGGGACCTAGAAAGCCGATGGAGAGGAAGGACATGGTTCTCCAAAATAGCCGGTCCAAAAAATAGTGGTTTTACTCATGACATTTGACCTTTAATTCAAAATCAAAATTTAAATTATATTCTATTAAAATATGTGTAAAATTCTATTAAAATAATATTTTTTTAAAAAAAAATACAAATTTAATGATTTTAATAAAATAACTATTATTCTTATAAAACAAAAATTTGATGGTTTTGAAAATTTTGTAAATATTATAAACCATTGAATAATCTCTTTTCACGGTTAATATAAACTACATTTAAACACACGCACTACACAGATAAAAATAGTCACATATTATAATTAATTAATTACTTATTGAATCTAATATATATATATATATATATATATATATATATATTTATTTATTTTTTGTTTAAAGTATTTTTTTAAATTTTTTAATATTAGTTATACAAATAAAATTTACAAAAAAAATCAGGTTATACAAATGAATTTAAATTATCTATATATTAGATAGACAATATTATTAAATATGTAAAGATTTGTAAATGTGATAAATATTCAATTAATATAAATTCTTTTCATAATTTGTTTGACTAATTTTTTTAAAAGTAATACTCTAAAATAGCATATTTTAACGTTTTTCTTCCAAATCTAGCCACCCAAAATTAAATTCCCAAAAATAGCACAAATATTTATGTAAAAATACTTATTTATTTTAAATAAATTATACATAAACTTAAAATATTATATTTGGATTCATTTTTTCTAATTTAGGGTTTAATTTTTTTATTAAAATATAGTTTTATGAATTTTAATTTTAAATTTATGCTATTATTAGAAATTTAAACTAATGATCCTATTTTGGAATAAAAACTTAGAAATATGCTATTTTAAATATTTACTTTTTTAACTTTTAATATTTTATTTTATATTATATTTTTATATTGAAATATTATAGATTTACGTATAGAATAATATTAAATATTTGTTTAATATTATTTTTAGAAATATTCTAATAAATTATGTTTTATATAATATTTATTTTAAAATATTTTAATAATATAATATATATTTATAAATCACATGTAAAAATAAAATTTATTTGTTAAAAAGTTTTTTCATTAATATATTAAAGATTTGATAGTGCTAATAAACTAACTATTTTTCTGTGATCGAGCTTGATGAATTGATGGACGGTGGAGCTTGATCGAGGTACGTGTTGATTTTGAGGGACATTTGTAGCTGTTGATCTTTTTCCGCTCCCATCTTCCTTTTTCACTTGATAGCAGTGGTCACCTGCCTACTTGGTATCCAACTAGCCAAATACACGTAGATTCATATACCATTAAGGCATTGTAGTTTTAGCACACATTGTTTTGATTGTCTCTTCATTCACTAACATCACAAACAAAATTATATTTCAACGTGTTTCGTGCGTTCATTTAACATTTGATTACCAATAATATACATAACAGACTTACTATCATAAGAGAAAGGAACTTGTTCACACTATTTAACCTTGATAAAACTAAAAAAATCTCGCGAAACCACTTCAATTCATTGATAGTAAACTATATTGGTCAATATTTAACTTCAGCCGATGATCATGATACGATATCTTGATTTCAAATTCGAAATTTAGCAATAAATTTACATTCAATTTAGGAATTTAGAGAATAGAACAACCTATTTTATAAAATCACTTTAAAGTTTTTAAAATTTGAATTTGGAGATTTACGAGGGAATTGGATATTTTAGGATAAATATACAATTCATATTTTATGTTGGATCGAGTTTGTAGTTTGATTACGGTTTGATCTCGGATTTAATAGATAACCCGTGAAAACTGACATCTATGCATATATACGTTTCATATTTTATTTTCAGGTGAAGAGAGAAGGAGAATTATGTATTTATTTTGCTTTTACGGATATATAAAACAATAATATACATAACAGTCTTAAGAAAAATGAACTTGTTCAAGCTGTTCAACCTTGAAAAAACTGAAGATCTCACGAAGCTACTTCATTTCATTGGTAGCAAACTACATTGATCGATATTTAACTTCAGATGATGATCAAGATACGATGTCTTGATTTGAAATTGAAAATTTAGGAGTACTTTAGGAAATTAGAGATTAGAACAACCTAATTTACAAAATCAATTTTAAGATTCTTAAAATTCGAATTTGGAGATTTATGGGGAATTCGACATTTTAGGATGGACATACAAGTCAGATTTTATGTTGGATCAGGTTTGTAGTTTGATTACGGTTTGATTTTTCATAAACCAACAACATATACCGTAACCGCAATCGGCGACAACAAACAAACGAATAAAACCATATATGTTCATATGAATTTGTATATCTTAACCATATATGTTCATACGAATTTGTATATCTATAAAATTAGTCAGGTACACTCGCAGCAGTGATAAAAAAATATGACAATTAGCGAAAGTAAAAACTATACTAGCATAGATAACCTATGAACTATACTAGAATTTTTAAAACCTATCGGCCGTGCTAGCCATCGGCTCAGCAATTCTACGACACACAGGGCAAGTTGTGTGCGATTCAAGCCACTTACCTATACATTCCTCATCAAACATGTGCATACAATTTGGTAAAACCTTAATCACGACATTCTTGGGCATTATCCCTAAGCAAACCGGACACTCTATCTCCTGATTGTTGCTCTCGGGATCGCTATTATCCGGTTTGTACGAAAAGGTCGGAAAGGCAGCAATCACGGAAGCACTAAGCCCTTGGCACGGTGGCTCTCTTCTTTGATGGTGGTCTTCTTCTGTTCCTGGTGATACATCAACAAACCTACGGCGTTTGAGCATACAAATAACGAGAAGGATGAGAATAACAGAGATTGTTAAGAGAGACGTTACGGCGGCGAACCATAGGATGATAGAGTTTAATGAAGGATCGATAAAACCCATCTCTTTGATCTCTAGAAGGTTCTCAAAATTAATAATGATATGTTTACCCTTTTTAATACATATAGATCATTAATGAGAGTTGACATTCTCTTTGAATATATTTGGATTAAGAGTTGAATATGATAACAATTATCATATTGTGAGTTGAATATAAGAACAGGGTTGCTTTGAATCGGTACACCACAATTGGGATTAGTTTATTACTTTTATTTGCTGCTTGGGGGAATCTCTTGAGTTTTTATCTATAAAACAAATTATTAAACTTAGAAGTTGTAGAAAAAAAGCTAAATGGATAAGGATACGTATGGGGTCATGGTTGATTTAATTAACTATTTGTATGTCTGAAAAGACAAAATATTATATGACCCCATATGAATATTACTAGATATAAATTAACATTCGTACGTATCGAAATTTCTTTAAGGTTTAATTTGCTGTTCTAGTTTTAAATATGGCTAGTTTCATATATTGATTTAAGAAATGTGTCAATTATTAAAAAAATGAGAATGTTATAAGGTTGAATTCTCATTTGTATATAAGAAATTAAGCACTTGGATTTTTAGATTCACGAATGTTTTTGCGTTTTACTTTTATGGGTTTTTTTCTTATATATTTGCAGCATTGCATCTAATGTTGTGGCCAATCTTCGTTTGATACACTTTTGCTTCTCGACGTTAGGTCCTGTCTTTGCATCGGAATGTGCTCGTTATGAGTTTGCTGTTGTTGGGTTATGCCTTCGTATCTCCGGGTTTTGTTAACCTTGGTCTACGCTGAACCATAAGTCACTAAAGCAGGTAGAGGCTTTTCAGGTTTAGCGTAAAGAGAAAAAAGACCAGAAACATTCTGATTGCAGCAGAAGGTTCTAAAAGAAGCAGGACATGCTTTTAAAGGAACAAGTAAATGTTTGATCAGGGAAAGACACATCTCAAGCATACTGTTACCAAGACAGTAAGAAGACTTTCTTGCAACAAGCAGATGCTGCAAGGAGAGATTTCTCGATGCATAAACAAGGACGAAGTTATAGAGACAAAATTAATTAATGATACATCTCTGTTTTATAAGAAGTAGAGATAAGTCCTTGTATGTTGTCGAGTAGAAAAACACAGTGAGAGAAGACGTGAGAAAGTGAGAATGTGTCAAGGTGTCTCCTTGTATAAGGAACTCGATTTCTAGTGGATTTCCAGAGAAGAATTTTCACCCATACTTAGACTTATAACCTATTTGGTTAAGTCGAACTCGTAAATTCTCTGTGTGCTCAATTTCCTACTCAACTTTCGTAATCAACTCAAAAACCCACAACTTAGAACCTAACAGCTGTCTTAGGGTGGATCCACGTAGCGATTGTAGAAAATTCTTCTGATTTGGTATCGGCGTGGTGTGACGATTTAACTGGCTTTTAGTTGCTTCGTTTACTAAAACAAATTTTCATGTGAGTAATGAACATATATGAAAACGAAAGTACAATATTGAGTTGTGTCGGATCAAATAAAAAAAGATACGCAACTCAATTTTGTTAGTGAAAAGAGATAGAAAAAGAGAGAATATTTGCATTTTGTTAAGATGGAAAATGACATAGTGCCTTATTCACAAGAGAACAAAAAAAATTTGTAATCATTTAAAATCAGAGGAATGCACACGTACTAATGGTTATGTTATGTTATTCGAAGATCACTAACATTTTAGATTGTGAAATTTTGAACAATGATTCAGGGAGTTTCCTTAAATTCTAAACGAATTCTATGAGATATGGGATAAGTTAGAGATTATTTATATGTCAAATTGTTGTCAATCAAATTTTTAATTGGGTCAGTTTTGTAATTTCACACTCGTTAAGAATTGGATTGGTTTGTAATTTACATTTAGTTTGGTTAAAAAATAAATATTAGATCCGATAAAATCGAGATTGGATGTAAATATGTTTAAACTTTTAAATTGAAAAATATTGCGGTAGAAAGAAATTTTATGTGAAATTGATGTTATATAATGATAATTCAGAAAGAAAAAAATCGCCATTCCAATCTAGTTTCATAAGTTATGTTTAATTTTACACCAAACATTGGTTTCTAAAAAATTATTTAGATTTTGTAAATGTGCTATGTTAGCTCATATTTGAAATTGTTGTCGTAAAGAAAAATTAACCAAGGATCCAGCAAGAATTTCTAATAGTAATATATCTGTTTGTACCTAGTCCCAAGTATTACAAATTAAGTATATTTACTTCAAACATTCTCCATCCTCTTAATTCTAATCCCAATGCATTATAGGGTTTCTTAACTAGTTTAGTTTAATCTAAACTTAAAATATTAATTGTCATTTGACATTTTTTTAATATACAATCTCAAACAAATAAACTTGAAAGAATGTTGTTATGAATTCCTATTTTCTTTGGCATACTCTCTTTCCTATAAGAGGATGTTTCTCGAAAACTAATCTCTCTTACTTAGAAAATTGATAATTCAAAATTAATTCTACACACACAAATCTAAAGCTCATTATATGGTCACTGATTCTTAGGCTTTATAAATACGTTTCACATATTTCCAATGAGATTAATTAACAAATTTGCATTTTCTCCATCTTTTGTATACTTCTTAAGAATGTATGCATGCATGATACTAATGTCTTTCTTCAAGAATATACTTTTTGTGTAATGCATGATATTTTCTCATATAATCACTTTTGTAAAAATGTATCTATATAATACAACATTAGCAAAATTCTTAGTAAAAAATAACAATAGTGTTGTTCGTTTGGTCACCGCAGGCGGGTGTGGCTGCGGTCAACACTACGACTGTGGTTGCGATAGATGTTGTTCGTTTGTATATCACCGGCGGTTGCGGTTACGGTTAATCGCAGATTTTTAGTCACACCGATGTTTTAATCAGCAGTCGAAAAAATTGTGACAGAAAATGCAGCGTCTGATCGTTATGTCTGCCGCAAGTACCTGCGGTATGTAAATGAATAACAATTTGCCGTACCACAGCCGAAGGTTCCTACGGCTGACAAACGAACATGACCAATATCAAACATATAAGAAATACAACATTTTTTCCTCCTTCAATATTAGTGGTCCTAAGTTTGCGTATCTCCTTGATTTTTAAATCTCATCAGAACTCTGTTTCAGAGTTAGATGATTTGCATCATCATAACTACTTATATTGAGAATTCTTCGAACCAAATTGAACACTCAAGCACTTCACAATCACTCATGCACACACAAGTGATGGAAAAAAAATAAACATGCTACAAAAATACGTTTAAGATTTTTTTATAGTCTTGAGTATGTCTCTTTTCTTTTTTTCTTTCATAGGATTCGTAATTCACAATTGTGTCACGCTTTTTACATAATAGTTATATTCGTTTGTTAGTTACAACTTTCTATAATTGTATTTATGATATATTGTTATTCATTTAATTGAAATAGTTATCTAAAATAAATCACAGCGTTTATATATTTTGTTTTGCGTCATAGTTTTTTTTATCTCTAACTAAAACAATAATGCGATTAAAAACATGTGATCAGCAGTACACATAATCGCTAGTGATAAAAAAAGAACAACATTTGCTATAGCCATAGTTTCAATCGCAATTGTAGTTTCAACCGTAACCGTTGCCATAGTTTGAACCGCAGTCGATAACCACAAACAAGCAAATATTAAAAGAAAAAAAAACTACATCACTTTTTTCTAAATTGGCTAGAATTAAAAAGTAAATTTTTGTTCACAATCTCTCTCTTTTATTTCCCACAAATCGAGATATAGGTATTTGCAATATCATAGATGCAACAATTGAATAAGAAGTCACAAATTAGTTAATTAGAAAGTAAAAATAGGCAATTAATAATAAAGAAAGATATGGATAACAAAAAGAAAAAAAAGTGTGGAGGAGAAATTAGGGCATTGAAGAGAAGGCATGTTGGTGTATTTACTAATGTGAGCATTTAGTGAGACTGCAAAAAATGAGCGCAAAATTAGCTTACAAACTTACAACCTCTTTCCTATAACCCATTTCTCTTGCTCCCTCTCTATCTACCTTTCATTTAATGCATCGCTTGCATCATACAATATCACTATATGTTTATAAAAACTGTCTATATTCTTATAGGATATATAAATGCATTTACTAATATCATCTAGTCTATAGAAAAATATATTATCATGTATTGGAGTGAGTTCAATATAAGAATACTTCTTTTGTTGCTCGTCTTTATCTAATATATTTGTTTGAAATTTCATATCTATGGTTTTAGAATTGAATTTCAAAAGATAGTTGTGAAGTTCAGTTGATTGATAAATGGGTTTTTATTGATTCAATTATGTTGTTTATCAATTGATATATCTCCTATAATTTAGTTCCAAAAATAACTAATAATATCATATATTTAATATTAAAATACATTCTAATTTTATTATATATAATAAAAAAATAAACCCTAAATTGGAAAAAAATAAACTTAAATATATTGTTTTAAGTTTATGTATAACTTATTTAGAGTAAATAATTATTTCTGTTATCTTTAGAATTTTAATTTTAGAATGCTAGATTTGAAATAAAATTTAAAAAAACCTATTTTAAGGTATTACTAGCTCTTACTAAAACTACTATTTTTAACTGCCTCTATATTTATATTTTTTATTATTTTAAAATGAAATATTTTAGCAAATTCGAAAAATACCTCAACTAGTTTTCTTAAATATGTATTAAAACCAAAAATGAAAAATCAAAATAGAGATATTTATTTTTATTAGATTTGGTAAATTTATGTTATATATATTTAATTAAATAACTAATATTAGTTTAGAACAAATACTTAAAGTTGAAGATGATGATTTTTATAATCAAATGACCAACATAAACCAAAATATATTATGCTTTTCTCTAAACATATATTATGAAACTAAATTTATATATTTATCTAGTTAAAAAGATGGTATGCCTTTAAAAACAATTATGGTATATTTAAGATATATATAATATATATCACCATGCGTCAAATGATCTTTAAATTAATGTTGAAATTGAAAAAATATATTTCGAGATACAAACATTAATATCATAATTTCATGATTCTCTTTCATTTAAATTAAATATTCATACAATTCTATTTAATTAGTTTAAACAATAAATTTTTATAAACTAACTCACCAATGCATAAATTTTTCCTAGGCTTTCAAATCTTGAATTTTCATATACTATAAAAATTAATATGTTAATAGGTTTATATTAACTAAAATAGCTGAGAAATTCAATATTGATAAATGTAAAATTTACATAAGTAGTATCATGTAAATATAGACGAGTACTGAGTACTAGTATGTCTACATTTATGCTTTATAAAAAGAAAAAATTTCGTATTCCTTACTAATTCTTTAAAATGATATTCAAATTGTTGAATGCATACACATGAATATATAAATATATTAATGTAATGTCAGCTTTCAAGCTAATAAATTATATATATAAATGCATTGAAGTGATCGTACCATTTATTGACATTTTGGTTAGAGACAAATTGGCTGTAGAGAAAAAAGCAAAAGATTGAATCTATTAGGAAGATGAAACAAAAATGGAAAATTTTTAAAACTCTCTTACTCAAACATCAAACACTTATCGATTCAGTACTATTCAGTATGGATCACTCTTCTTCCATCACTCTCCCCACAATAATTCATCCTAACATGTACAACATATCGAGTCAAAGACATTTATATATTGACAAAAATTATTTATTTGAATTTAAAAAGAGATGTAATTTTAAATAGATCTTAGAGTACATTCAATGGTATATTTTTAAGGGGTTCTATGATATTAATTAAATAATAAATATAATAAAAAATTCAAATAGTTGAGAAACCTAGAACCATTTTTTGGAAATATTATCATTAAAGATATTTAATGCTCTTACAAGATAATATATATAATAGTATTGATTGTTTGGTTGTCGAATGCAGTTGCGGTCATCACTGCGGATGCGGTTGCGCTATATGTTATTTGTTTGTTTGCTGTCGGTTATTGCAGTTGATCACAGATTTTTATTCGCACTGCTGTTTTAATCAACGATCAAAAAATTACAAAGCAGAACGAAGCGTCTGACCGTTGCGATTGATCGTAGATAGCTACAGCTAATAAACGAATAACAATTTGCCACAACTACAGAAAAATGCAGCTGACAAATGAACATAACTAATATATATTACATAAAACATAAATACATACGAGTTAGTAAAGCGGGATGAACAAGTGCGTTAGTTACATTATTTCTACATCTATTTCAAAAAGTATTAGATTCTCGTATTCTAAATATATATATACATAGTTGAAGTTTATTCTAATTAGTGTACCCTTTATTTATATATATATATATATATTTGAGATCAGAAAATGTGTGAAAGATTAATCAAATTGGAGGAGTTGTGAATCAAATTTGAATATTTGTTGTTGAAATTTTTAATAGAGAAAATAATTGGTTTAACAAATGGGAAGTGAAGTGGCAACATAGAAAAATGAAATGATGGATGTGATCACTTCTCCGCACTTTCTGGTTAGTGCCAGTTTCACAGTTGTGTCCCATGCTCATTATTAAGTTGTCTACATCTTCTCTACGACGTCGCTTCGTTTCTTTCTAATTTCGTTGTTTTTTTTATACAGAACACAGTTTATGTTAGTTCTCCTATCTCTTGTTATTTTTTTAAATATTAACCAAAAATAAATTGTTAGAATATTTAATTTGTTCTGGTAATTTTCTAATCATCGAGAGTAATTTAGTAGGTTTTTTGGGAGAACAACGTACCACCAAGTGATCAAACTTTATGTTTGATTTTTAGAAAAAACAAACGCTCAATGCACCAAACACACAGTTTATGTTAAAATTTATTATTAAAGTTTTCAAAATTATCTTTGCTTTGTTATTTAGAGAAATTTTTTGCTTTGTTTTTAGAGAAATTTTTTATAATACTACAATTTTTTTTTTTTCAAAAATGCCACACACTAAAAATATTTTTAAAGGTTTATACCAAATATCTGATTTGAATTTAATATTTTGGATTTAGGTAGAAGTTTTAGAGTTTAGGATTTAGTTTTTAGGATTTAAGGTTTAAAATTTAGTTTTAGTTTTCTGTATTTTTGAATAAATAAAATTATTAATGGTATTTTTGAAAAATAAAAATATTGATGGTATTTTGATATAAAAAACTTTTTTTAGTAGTATTGAGAATTGTTTTTGTTTTTAATAAAGAATATGCCGGGTTTAATAATATTGTAATTTTCGTGTGAAGATTGTACCACCAATTCTTTGTTCAATGTAAAGAAATCACTAGAGCTTAAATCCTGAAAATTCAAATAAAGAAAATAGGTTTTACAGTATTTAGTTTTATCTATCTCAAGAGATAAATATGTATTTTTATTTTTCTAAAAATATTATACTATTTAAGTGTAACTTGAACAATAAATACGTTAAAATGATTTTTATCCGAATTGAAACCCACATAGAACATGTTATTCATTGAAGATAAATATGTTTAAAATTACATTTGCTATTGTTCGTCTTTAGTTTTGATCAAGTTTAATCGATCTATTTGTAAAACTATAAAGTAGTAATTTGATTGCGGAATAAAAAATTCCATTTTAACTAAATATCATAGTAAAACAAAGTTAAAATCAAATTTTAATATGAATTCTATAATTTTTTTTCATTCAACCTTTTTCTCAACTTCATAATCTCTAATATATTATTTAAAAAATATTTTAATAAAATAACAGTATTCTCACGTGTTATTAACAGAAATTTCATATTGACATATCATCATCACAGTTAATTTCAAATAAATATATAAATTGACTTAACTTAATAGAATAATTACAATATATGATATTGTTATTAATTTGGTTAGACAACTAATATATTTTATTAAACTAACCAAAAATATTATTAAATTCATAAAAATAATTATTTTTATTTTTTAATTTATATACACAAAAATTAATATTAAAAATAATTTTTAAGTAAGAGTTAAAATTATAAAAATATCTAATTTATATTTACTAATGAACAATATTATATAATTTGTAAATATATTTTTGCATACAGTTCGTGGATATAATTCTAGTTAAATTTTATTTTTGAACTGAGTCGTGGTTAGTATTTGAAATTGGAAGACAAGAATTCATATAAGAGTAATTCTGCATTCGACTTTCAGACGACGAAGCATTTACCCATTCATCAGATTTGTATTTTGATGTAAACAGTGCAGCTAATCTCAAAGTAATTTTACTTTAGATTTCAGTTTTTTTTGTAAGTTTAGAAGTTGACTGATACTATATATATCGTACTGACATTTTCGTTTGGAATTTTTGGTATTTTTTAAAACATGCACTCGAAAACTGTTCAAATTAATTTTGATTTTTAAATTTTATTTAACTATAATAAATCTGTGAAAATTGGTTAAAAAAAATAAGATGATTGTAATGTATGTAATTTTTTGGTTAGAAAATAAAAATATTTTCTAAAAGAAACTCGAATGTACTTTGTTGAGCTTTTAAGGTTTTCATTCGTTTGTAGTGGTCCCAATATCACAAACACATGTCATATTGATTGCTGTTGAACATCCCACTGAAATCTAGGGTTCTTCCATGACGCAGAAAATATTTTTTCTAATATTATAATTTGAAAAAAAATTAAATTCTATGCTTAAAAATTGTATTAATCTGCCTCTGTTATACTTGAAAAATATTTTTAAATAAACCCAAACCAAGTGTAATGCTATTTCTTTGAAATGTTATATTTTAAACTATTTTTTGTAACTTGATAAACCATTTACCAAAACTTAGATATTCCCAAAACTTATACAAGAAAAAATCAGGTTTTTATAACACTTAAGTTGTTTATAATTTGGCAGCTTATGGTAACATTTTCTTATGGTAAATATTACTTATAACTTTCAAGTTGTATATATAAATTTGTTTTTTTTTAATGAGAAGAAATGGAAAGACATATATTTTAATTTGTTGCACTGATCGCCATTTCCTGATTCTTCAGCCGAAGTTAAGCTGCGAAGGCCCGAGCACCAATACATCTCAACATAAATACTATCCTTTAATTCAATTAAAGAATATATACCATAAAATATTTTAGTTCATATATTCTATACAAATCATATATACACTCTTCAACAAACACAAGTACTTACAAACGACTTTGAATTCAAATGGACAAACCACAGGCTTTTGATCCATTTTTGTAGTTTTTAATTAAACAGTTTATTTTTGTGAAAATATTCAAAAAAGGCAATTCTCTAAAATAGTATCTTTTAAAAAAAAAATTTCAAAAGTAGCACCATTTATTTAAAATTTCAATAATATCATAAATATAAGATTACAATACATTAAAACTTTATTTTAATATAAAAAAGTTAAACCCTAAATTAGAAAAAAGAAACCCAAATATAATGTTTTAAATTTATGTATAATTTATTTAGAATAAATAAGTGTTTTCATATAATTATTTGTGAATTTTTGGAATTTTAATTTTGAAAATACTAGATTTGGAACAAAAATATTAAAAACTGCTATTTTATGGTATTACTCAAAAAAATATATATAATTTTAAAAATCATGACCAACTATAAAACATTTAACCAATTTGCATATTTTGTCATAAAAATAAGCAACATTTCTCTTAGTTATAGCAATAACCTGCGGGAAAACAACTTATGAATTACAAATGCTTTATTAATATATAATCATCGACCAAAACATGATATTTTATCTAGTATAAAAAAATCATATATTCAAATAGAATAGATATAACCTACTACCTAATTTAAAAGTTTCATTCAAAATATGGAGAAAAGATTGTACTACAACAAACTATTCAATTTCCAATTGTAATTAAAACACTGTATGAATTCCATCAGCCCTTTTTTGTTATAAACAGATAAAATTAAGATAGTTGTCCATTATCATAGTTGTTTGTCATAAAGACGAATGCTCATCTCTAGAATCTTCATATTGTGAATGATTAGATGCATCTAATGTATTGAATAATTAAAATTAGATTCATTTATTGTATTTTTATTCTTCATAAAAGATAATATATTTACACAAAACTCATTGTTCAATATTTGAATAGTACTTAGGTTTTCTGCATTTGTTATTGGTTCATCTAACATATTCACAGTATAATTTTACTAGTACTACCATAATCTATCATTGATCATGTTTTCTAATAGTATTAATCTTGTAACCTGACATAAATATTTAGCTACAAAGGGTCTTCTCTATATACTACTGTTTTTTACTATTATGATAACTACAAAAACAACAATATATATCATTGGTTTGCAATGTTTTGTTGCAAATCACATAAATTGTTTAGTACCTTTTTTGAACTCATCTGTAACTATTTCGATCAATTAATATTGATTGAATTTCATCCATCCAACATATTTGGTGTGTTTTCGTATTTAAAATTGTTATAAATGAAGGCTAAAGTGGATTATCACCAGATTTTTGATGAATTTTCAAACGATTATACTATAACTTTATAATTATTAAAAAACTTAACAGATTCCCGACAAATACGATTTTTATCGTACTGAATTTGATGGATTTAAAATCTGTCAAAATTAACGGTGTTTTTATATAGTGTTGGATTGGATTAAATATGTAAATTTTAAATGATATTGAATGCTCTTTGTATATTACTAAGTTTGAACTTATTTTAGATTCAAGATTATTATATTTATCAAGCAGTTATACAGCCTTATGGGAGTAGCCTTTGAATCCACGAACAAATGTGAGTGTGATATACTCCAAGAGTCTAATTAACCCTAATCCAACCTTTAATAAAAGAATCACAATGCTCCTAAAGAATTTTGAATCCAAAATCCAAGTTGTTGACCAAAAAACTGATTACAAGAGACTATTTTAAATAATTATGTATATTACAGCAATTATAGGAGTCTCAATCGATCCATAATTCTTTTCCTCACATGAGAATATTAAATTAGCTCATGAAAGAGTAAAAAGTAGCCATGAAGAATTCAAACTCTCCGACCGTAACAGACTTGAAGTCGAAAGTGTCCTCGCTTGGACCATTAATTTTGAGTGTAACTAAAAACGACTCTTTACAAAAAATACACGAAAAAGAATCTTTACTATTTCAAAAGATATTGAAAATTTATTATTACACTATTAATGAGAACGATCATCAACACAAAGATCCTCGAGTCAATCCAAAGAAAATGGCCTTAATTTCCTTGCAATTACTATACCACCACCCATCTTGACCTCTCGAAAATTCATATTTTTTTCTTTTAATTAGTAATTGTTTTGTTTTCCGAAAATATATCAGATATTTTATTATTATATCTAATTTTTAGACAATCATTTTAAATTACATATACATATGTTGTATTATTATTTACTTTATAATTACATATAATGATGTATGTCATAAACTAGTATATAAATGAATTTTTTTTCAGTTGAATTATGTTCAGGTT
This sequence comes from Pugionium cornutum, assembly GCA_018901935.1. NCBI lineage: Eukaryota > Viridiplantae > Streptophyta > Magnoliopsida > Brassicales > Brassicaceae > Pugionium > Pugionium cornutum. The sequence goes on along the minus strand of CM032161.1, from coordinate 4,788,563 downwards.
TTATGTTGTTTAAATATGATTTTTTTTTGTTTCGATTTAATTTTTCGTTGCATATTTTGAGAAAAAATCATTTTATAAATATTTAATAGTTAGAATAGTAATTATCTAAAATAGTAATTTTTCAAATTTTTGTTCTAAATATAGTATTAATTATTTAAATTTTCAAATATAACACAAATTTAATACTAAAATAATTAAAAAAAATTCTTTCTAATAAAAAAATATTTAAACCCTAAATTAGAAAAAATGAACTCAAATATTATGTTTTAATTTTATATATATTTTATTTAAGATAAATAATTATTTTTATATAATAATTTGTTCTATTATATAAATTTTATTTTTAATGTATTAGATTTAGAAAATAAATTTAAAAATGTGATCTTTAGATTTGTATAACAAATTAGGTTAGTTAACCTCTGGCTATTATTATTATTATTTTAAATTTCTATGTGTCCGAGTATTTATTTTTCTATTTGATATAAAAACCCTAATATTCAAACAAACAAAAAATCTATAGAATAACTGGTATCTAGAAATTCAAAGATGAATAGCCATGTCGACCCTACTCCTAATAAGTTGAACAAGAGAATCCTCTTCTGAACATGATGAAAGTCCAGAAATTAACTCCACCACATATGATTGTATTAAAAGTATAAAAATAAGAAAATAAATATTTCTACGACAAAATAAATTGTAGGAAAAGAAGTAAAATTACCATCTTTCTGTCTCGATCTATTTAATGTTTCTTGAGATGTCAGAAAAAAAAATAATAAAAAGTAGAAGAAATCTTTGTTCAGAACAAACATGGATCACTTTCAAAGAGTCTGTTGCTTTAATTTCTGAAGAAATTTGAGTTCGTACGTTTGAACTGCAGAAGCAAGTGATGGGGTTGCATTAATGAACACTTTGAGTTTCTTCCGATCATCTTTATCTTTACTGTTTTATATTCGAGAAGATGATATTAAGGATTTAGTATATGCAAACTCTAATTGGGTTGGAGTAAAACCTGAGGAAAAGTGTAATATACAAAATAGCAGTTTAAATTTTTAATAATAATATAAATTTAAAATTAAAATATATTTTTTATAGAAAAAAAAATAAATTCTAAATTGGATAAAAAAACCTAAATATAATATTTTAGATTTATATATAATTTATTTTTAATATTTTTTACATAATTATTTATATTATTTTTAAAATTTTAATTAGATTAATATTCTAAATTAGCACTATTTTAATTTTATCTTTCAAATTTAGCACTAAATTAAAATTTTAAAATAGCATAAATTATTATGTGAAAATAATTGTTTACCTTAAATAAACTATATATAAAATTAAAATATAATGTTTGGATTCACTTTTTCTAATTTATTGTTAAAAAATTTTCATTAGGAATAATTTTTTAATTATTTTAGTATTAAATTTGTGTTATTTTTATAAATTTAAATGATTAGTGTTATATTTGGAACAAAAACTTAAAATAGTATTATTTTAGTTAATTGCGTTTTTTAATTATTTAAGGTGCTAGATTTAGAATAAAAAATTTAAAAAATGCTATTTTAAAATATTATTTTTAAACAAGTTGTAGCTACGGCTACGGTACATTGTTGTCCGTTTATCAGACGATATATCTTGCATCGTAATCTACGATCAGCCGCAACTATAACTACTAAGTACATACAAACGAACAATATATATCGTATTTAAAATCACAGTGTTGACCGCAATCGCCAGCCGCGATCAAACGAACAAAACTAATAGTTATTGATATAGTTTAATTTGGTTAGTATATAGCAAAACATATAATAATCTGATTTCTAAATAGATTTCAGTTTTGCATTTGATGTTGTGGTAAAATTTTAAAATATATATATATATATGCGTTTCTTTTCTCTATTAGTTAGTTGTTATAATCAAAAAAGGTATATTGTGTACTCGAGGAAAAGTGTAATATACAAACCAACGAAATATTGAGAGAAAGAAGCTGAAAAATTTGCCAAGTTTTGCCAAAAACTCTATTGATCATATTAATAATGGCAATTGATTAAAATAATATTATTTTAAATTTTTGTTCTAAATATAATACTAATCGTTTAAATTTTCAAAATAACATAAATTTAATACTAAAATAATTAAAAATTTCTTGCTAATAAAAAAATATAAACCAAAGTGAATCCAAATATTAACTTTTAATTTTATATATAATTTATTTAAAGTAAATAATTATTTTCACATAATAATTTATACTATTTTTGAAATTTTAGATTTAGTGTGTTAAATTTGAAAGATAAATTTAAAATAATGTTATTTTATAGTATTATTCTATTAATAATGGTAAATTATTATGTTAATGTTTAAAAAGGTGGGAATGAAACATGAAAATGATATCTCTTATAAGAAATAATATATGCACTGTAAATAAAATTATGATACAGCTAATCAAATGACTGCTGAAGAAATTTAAGATTTGGAAAATGTTGTTTTTATACCAATTGTCTTCTATTTGTTATTGAATGTTTTGGTCAATCCATCAGTGATTTAACGTTAGAAATAGACTACTCACTGACTAGCAAATTTTAACGTACTTGAAACACATAAAGTTCGTTTTTTCTTTTCTTTGTTTTGTGTAAATGTTCCTTAGTCATTTTCTAAAAGTCTTTTCACTTCTACAATATATTCATACATTCTTACCATATAATTTGAAGGGAAGACAGAGAAAATTGGATTCAATTCCAAAATGGAAGTGCTCCTCGGAATCTAAAACCAAATAGAATACTCTTTATAGTTTGCTAACTTTACTTTTTCAATGCAATTAAAACATACTTTTTGACCCATGTATGATGATTTATTTATATGTTTAAATTTATCGCAATTTTCTAAAATATCATTTTTTAAAATTTTTATTCTAAAAATATTATAATTATTTTAAATTTCTAATAATAACATAAATTTAAGATTAAAATATATTAAAACTATATTTTAATAAAAAATAAACTTTAAATTGGAAAAAATGAATCTAAATATAATACTTTAAATTTATATATAATTTATTTAAAGTTAAGTATTTTTAAATAATTATTGTGTTATTTTTGGGATTTTAATTTTATGATGCTAAATTTGGAAAAAAAATTTTAAAAGATATTATTTTAATGTATTACTCTTAAATTTATCTATTTTCGTGGTTATACGTAAAATTATTTTGTTTTGAATGTATGGTGATTTAAATATTTAAATATGCACACAACTTGATCACAAAAAAGTATGATTATATGTAATGGTATATACTTATAATCTATATATAACACAGATAATGCTACTATAATTTTATTTACCAAATATATAATTTTGTTAACTTAAAAATAATCTTTTTTTAAACTATTTTTTTTAAATTGAACACTAATCCAAATTATATAGAATCCTAACTTATAAGCCAAACATTATAGAATTAGATTATTCTATGTTTTCTGTACGGAATAATATGTTATACCGGTAAATAAAATAAAACTAGCATGCTATTATTTTTTTCTCTATCTAAAATGACATTATCATTTTATATTTTAGGATCTAATACTTTAAATTAACACATTTTTAAGTTTATCTTCCAAATTTAACACATTTAAAAAAATAAAATTTCTAAAATAGCATAATTTACTATGTAAAAATAATTATTTATCTTAAATAAAATATATTTAAAATCAAAATATAATTTTTTAGTTTTATTTTTTCTAATTTAGAATTCAACAAAAATAATTAAAATAAATTTTTAATTATTTATTATTAAATTTTATGATATTTTTAAAAATTTAAATAATTTTAATAATATATTTGGAACAAACTTGAAAAAGTGTTATTTTAGATAATTTACCCAATTAATAATGTAAATTTGGGAATTGAATGAAAAAATTTGAATAAACGATAGATGTAAAGCTTACTACTAGGGTAATAAAAATAATATACAAAAAATGCAAAAAAAAAATTGATAGTCAAATTAAATAAAATAAGACAAGATCTCCATGTGTAGCATGTGACTTCTCTACTAATACACTTAATTTAAACAAAAGTTTGGCCATTACACAAATTCTTCCATTCTTTTATATCATTTGTGTTTGTGATTTTAGCCTACGCCCCCAATCAAAAGTAGTGGTGATATATTTGGTTTTAAAGTTTTTGTCTTTACTAAACATACACATATAAATACACAATACATATGAGAGAGAGAGATATATATATATATATAATACATATGGGTGAGACATTAAATTAAATTATGTAAAAGAGATGAATATAAGGAAAGAGATAAATTGGGTAGGTGAAGAGAGGCTATAAGAGGGAGAGAAAGAGGTCTTAACTCGTAAGTCGTAACCCTTTTGCTCTATTAACATTTTTATTTTATTTTCTTCCTATTTAGCCATTCTGTTCCCTGTCTCTTCTTACTCTTCTCTCTTTCTTTCTCTCTCTCTCTCTTGACACATCACATCATTATCATCAACAACAACATCAACATCAAACCATCATTCATCATATATATGCATACACATATATCTGTCTTCTTCGGATCAAGTTATTAATCAGTTATGGCTTCCTCTAATAGACACTGGCCAAGCATGTTCAAATCCAAACCTCATCCTCATCAATGGCAACATGACATCAACTCTCCTCTTTTGCCTACTCCAACTTCCCACCGACCTTCTCCCTTCTCTTCAGGTCTTTCTACTTCTTTTACATAATTTTCAAAAACCTAAAATTAATTTGTTTTAGAGATTTACAATCTGATGAGATGTACGTAATTCGTTGTCTTTTTATTTTAAACAAAAAGGGTCTGAAGTGGAGAGGAGTCCAGAGCCAAAACCGAGATGGAATCCGAAGCCAGAGCAGATTCGTATACTTGAAGCAATCTTTAACTCAGGGATGGTGAATCCACCGAGAGAAGAGATTCGAAGAATTAGGGCACAGCTTCAAGAATACGGCCAAGTCGGTGACGCTAACGTTTTCTATTGGTTCCAAAACCGAAAGTCCCGTAGCAAACACAAACTTCGCCTCCTCCATAACCACTCAAAACACACCCTCCCTCAACAGCAGCAGCAGCAGCCGCAATCGCAACCGCTTTCTTCAGCCAATTCGGCTTCCTCTTCCTCTTCTTCCTCCTCATCCTCCTCCAAATCTACCAAGCCCCGTAAAAACAAGAACAACAACACTAATCTCTCTTTGGCTGGTAGTCAAATGATGGGGATGTTTCCGTCGGAAACACCGTTTCTTTTCCCGGTTTCCACCGTCGGAGGGTTTGAAGGTAACACCGTCTCTTCCCAATTAGGGTTCGAGCAACATAAACCGGCTACAACGGTTGGACCATGTACCGGACTCCTCCTAAGTGAGATCATGAACGGTTATGGAACTCATCATCATCAACACTTGAGTGAGAAAGAAAATGAAGAAATGAGGATGAAGATGTTGCAACAGCAGGAACCACAGCCTCAGATTTGCTACGCTACTACTAGTCATCAAATCACTTCTTACAACAACATCATGCTTCATGTTCCTCCCACTACTACTATTACTCCTTCTGATTCTCTAGTCACTGTCCCATCAACTTTCGACCAGCTTCAAGTTCAAGGTAAGTAGATAAAGCTAACACTAATCTAAAATTTCTTTCTTTTAATTATTTTAGTTACTCAACAGTACGTATAAAGATACATTAATTATGTGTCAACGATGGAAGGGACATACTGATCTATATAAATCTTTAACTTCATGTTTATTACTATGTATAAATGTTTTATTTAGATTCGATTTCATAAAATAGCTGTAGTGAGAGATTTATGTTACATATAGTCATGATCATACTAACATGAAATAACGGGATAAGCATAACTAAATCGAATGCAGCATGCACGAGAATAAGAGTGTTCATCAACGAAATGGAGCTTGAGATTAGCTCGGGACCTTTTAATGTAAGAGATGCATTTGGAGAAGATGTTGTTCTTATTGATTCGACTGGTCAACCCATTGTTACAGATGAATATGGTGTCGCTCTTCATCCTCTTCAACATGGAGCATCCTACTATCTGGTTTTGATTCCTCTCCCTTTTTATGATAATTAATTATGGTCTATTCATTCACTTCAGATCTAGCTAGATACTACTTACTATATAGGTTAAACTAAAGTAAAAATAAATTAATGGTTATATAATCTTGGTTTATTGATAGTTTATTTCTTCATTGGGATCTAAAATGGATAAATGCATGCGAGAGACATGTTGTTTGGCTTAAGTCAACAATATTGACTCAATCTAATTTAATTACAAACACACACTTTATGCTTCTTTAGACAGCATTCATTGTTTTTTTCTTCTTTTTTTGGCCTTCGTGTTTTTTGACTTTTTTCTAGTATAAATTTCTAATACATATTTCGGAGAATGTGCCTGCATGTATATATATGTAATTAAATTTATGTATATAATTAATCTCGAGGTCTCTTTTTTGCTTTTGCAGATCTAGTCGTGTGGGAAAATTGGGTTTGAAGAAGAAATAAAAACCTATATCTCTCAATTTCTTTATCTATCTCTCGTACCTATGCTTAAATGTTACATTTTTAAAAATATTGGTTTAAGTTGCTTGTTGTGACATTGTGGTGTATGAGTTTCGGACAACAGTCACAAAACTCTCTTCTTACATGTTTAGAGCAATATGTGTTGTGTGTTTCTATTTAATTTCATAAATCTATGATATTAGTTTCTTCATCTGAATATTATATATATAAATGAGTGAAAATTGTTAAATAATATGGGGATGAGTAATATGGAAGCTTCACATTACCCAATGTGAAAGTAAATTAGGTCATGCGTTATGTTTAGTGTTTAGACTGTGATGTAAGTTTTACTTGCGGGAAGTGGGGAAGTTTGACTTCAGTCCACGTGAGGAGATTAAAAACGTTACATTAATATAGTTATTATACAACCCAATCTCCTCAATAGTGAGATATGTGTCGTTTTTTCAATTTACTGATTTTTTTTACACAATTTTTCTTATACTTTACACCATTTCCATGAGGTTTAATTTCATTTGTGTTTGTTTTTTATTCTCATAGGTACTACTAAAATAACGAAATTGTTGATATTTGCACAATGTTACATGATTGTTTCACGTAAGACTATTTAGGTTGTTAAGTTCAAATTAGTCCTATAAGATATGATTATATTTATCTAACTGTTTTCAGATGTCCACACATAAGGTATAGTTTACATTAGAAGTAAACAAATTATTTTGCTAGTAACATATCAAAGTTAGGAAACAGAGTTTTCTACAGTGAGTTGATATGATCCTTAGCAAATACCTAAGTATAAATTTAGGAATCAAATATTTCTGGAGTTGCACAACCCAAAAAATGGAAACATAACGAAAATATATAGTTCGATAGATTAAATCATCGGATACATAGAAAAACAAAATGAGAGAAAACAGAAGTTGATGAAAAAAGATAAAAACCCTAAGTACTTAGAAAAACTGAGTTGTACCTAAAAATCCCACAATTTATTCCATACAACTTGAAAATGTTATAGCCATGACGAAAAACACATTGTTATTCTTCCATACAAGAGGAAAGAACTAATTAAGACTCAACGAACAAGAACATCGGTAGAAACGAATGTAGAATCGAAAAACCACAAAAACACAAAAACTACACTACTATGTTGTTCCAAATAATTGATGCCCTCGAGAAAGATCTAGGCTATAAGTAAAGAAATTTTGAGATCTGACTAAGACGCCAAAGAAGAGCCACTTATACAGTGAAAACCAGCTACCTCTGACTCGTAAGAGAAGAGCTGAAAATTGAAAGCGCTGCATCGTTTTGAGCCCAAACGTATAAAGGGTTCATATAAGGTTAGTCGATGCCTCCGTAACAAAATATCATCCGATTGGCGAACCCAACCAAAGACCTAGCTAACTCTATACAAACAACTAATGAGAACGTGAAAAGCAAAAGCACCGAAGTCCAAAATCTTCATAGGAAACCGTCGGTAAAGCTCACAAGTAACCAAACTACACTTCTGAAGAAAATAGTTCCAACGATTAAAATTCCACAACCCAAATAAAACCAACTAAAAGAAAATAGAATCATGGACATTTGATGAGAAGAGCACAAAATTGTCTATAAATACAACCAAACTCGGTAAAGTTTCATATCGGCCAAACAAGGCTGATGATGCCATAAAACACCACCTCTTGACTTGTCCAAAGCCAATGACTCATATCGAAAAACTTGCAACCTTCGAATTTAATTGAAACCACAACAAAATCAATACGATCCGAGAAGAGAACTACTTTTCAAAAACTATAGACTACATCTAAAGCCATTGTTTAAAAACCAATAAGCTAATCACCACTCAAGCCAGAGAAAAATTCCAAAAGGAAGACACACCTAGCCGAGATAGGAATCGCCAAGGACACCACCTTAATTCACCCTCATTAGACTGAACCACCACATTAGCCTTTGCACTGAGAGCAACGAAACTACTGGTGGCACTCTATTAAATCAGAGAAAAGGGCGAACCACTTTGAATGCATCGAAAGTGATCGAAGGTATAGTCAATATTGATATTTTTGTTCATTAAAAAAACTTTAATCACTTTTAATTATAAATTAGGTATGAAAATTGAACGAGACACCGAGGAGGTCTAGCTAAGTAGAGGCTTTGATAGATCAAATCAGATGTCAAAAAACGTGCATAATAAAAATGTAATATCAAATCACACAAATGTTTCTTAATAAAAACATGGTCCTACGTTTCTACTTTCTACTGTTTGATTGCTTCCTTCATCATGTCGCTTTGACGTTAATCTTTACCCATTCCTATATTATTTTCTTTTATTTCCATTTCCAATAGTATGCATGAAACAACATTCGATTTTCACTCACTTTCTTCCTATCGGAATCAAAACTTGAAACTTAAGTAATGTTCTTGCATATTTAATCAACCACCACATTATTACTTCTTTACTTTTTATAAAGATATGTCATATCACATTCATGTGCAAATTAAATTATAGTTTACCACAATGCAACATAATATGTCTATAACAGATAATATTCTCTAAAATAGTATTATTTTAATTTGTTTTAAATTTTAGCATTGTTATTTTATTTTTCTAATAATAGAACTAATTTTAGTATTAAAACTTTTAAAATATTTAATAGAAAAATAAATAAATCATAAATAAAAAAGGAATCTAAACATAATATTTTAGTTTTATTTATAATTTATTTAGAATAAATAAATATTTTTACATAAAAAACGATGCTATTTTTGGAGTTGTAGTTTTATTATTCTAAATTTATAATAAAAATTTAAAATAATATTATTTAGAATATTATGTTAATCATCGTAATTCAATATAATAGAGGTTACAAAAGTTATTTATTTACGATTATTTTATTCATTTAAACCAGAATGCAAATTATGAACATGAAGTATAATTTATCACTAAGTTTGGGCATCTATTCCATTTGGACAAAAGTGTTGTCACTATCTATGTGCACTTATTTCACCCAGAATGACAAAACGAAACATTTTACAATGTATAGTTTTAAAAAAACGAAACTATGTATAGTAACATAATAATATAATAATGGAACCAAATCTATATGGTTATGTTTAAAAGGAATGGTCGGCCTTGTCATTCCACTAAAGAAAAAAAATTACGATTGCAAAATAGACTTTGTCATGAAACTAAATGAGATTGAAAACAGAAATCTATGAAGTGACAAGAAAAGAGAAAAATAGAAAGCCAAGAAAGAGACAATGAAAAATAGGTTAAGAAAAGAGTGTTGACCAGAGGAACTGTGGATTTACCAACAAGTGGGACAAACTTTCTCTTACGTCTAAATCTGACACAACAGTATCTTAACTCTTTTCTCCTCATCATCAAAAACATATTCATATGTATGACACTTACTCCATGTTCACTCTCTCTCTAATTTTTTGTTTTGTTTTTTATGTTCTATAATAGAACAAGATGTTACATTGATGTATCTACAATGATTTATAACAACTATTTTAGATCTCGTGTTGTAGTTTCTTGTAGCCTCGTAGGTATAGAGGTGGGAGTGTCTTTTCTTTAAAACAAAATTGTGAGTTACTGTTAATGCTAAAATATATATATATATATATATATATATATATATTAGAGAATTAATTTGTAGACTCTTAAATAACAATTTTACGATGAAAGAAAAAAGAGTTTTATCTTAAAATATGCTGTAATAAATATCTTTCAATTAGGTACGAAGGTCTTATATCTTAACATTATTAAAAAGTCAGGCATATTTAAAATATATGTCCAAAATCTTTTCAATAATTATTTAAAAAGTAATATCATAAAATAGCAGCATTTTAATTTTATATTTCAAATTTATCATACTAAAAATAAAATTTTAAAAATAGCACAAATTATTATATAAAAATAATTATTTATTTTAAATATATTATATATAAAATTAAAACATAATGTTTGGCTTCACTTTTTCCAATTTATGGTTTAAATTTTTTTCATTAAAAAGAAGTTTTTAATTATTTTATTATTAAATTTGTGGTATTTTTGGAAATTTAAATGAGTAATGTTATATTTGTAACAAAAACTTGAAATAATATTATTTTAATCAATTGCCCTTTTAAATTATCATTAGAATTCTTTTCAGAAATAAAAAAATTAAAATTGAAAAATATAATTTTGGACTTAAAAAAATAAATAAAAATCCATGAATATGTTGGGAACTTATTATGAGATGTAACTATTAAATCCTATAACTAAAGAATGTTGAAATGTAAGTGGAAAGCGTGATTTTTAGTTACTGCATCCAAATTTCAAATATTAAATATGATAAATAATGTAGCGAGTAAATAATGGAGTAATACTCTAAAATAGCACTTTTTAAAGTTTTTCTTCCAAATCTAACATCATAAAATTAAATTCTCAAAAATAGCAAAAATACTAATGTGAAAAATAGTTTTAATGCATTTTAATCTTAAATTTGTGCTATTATTAGAAATTTAAACTAATGATGCTATTTTTGGAACAAAAACTTAGAAAGATGCTATTTTAGACATTTGCCCTAAATAATATATCTTTATCAAATTTAAAATAGTTTACATATTTTAATATATTGAACATGATAAAAGTTCAATTTGAAATAGAAATGTTATTAATATTTTATATTTATCAAGCTTAAACATATTTATAATATATGTATTTTAACTTGATAAATAATCAAAATATAATCAATATTTTAATTTTATCTTTTTTTGTCAAATTATAAAAATTTTAACTATCTTACATATATATATTCTAATATATTGGATGTGATAATTTAATTTTATACAATTCTAAATTTTATATAAAAATATATTTTATCTAAGTTAAATAATTAAACATATTTTTAAATTTTGGTGTGCATTATTTTCAAAATTCAGTTATACATAAATATATTTGGATTTAGTTATACATAAATTTTGGATCTAGTTTTCCTTCAATTTTATTTATAACAATTTAAACTTGACCACCAACATATTCTTGATTCTTTATTTTCATGCGTTACGAAAACATATAATTGAATAAATGTTATGATTTCTTAAATCTCATAAACTTCGGATTAGATCTCTTCTTAACACAATTTGAAAAAATATTTAATTAAAAAAATAGTGTTTAAATGTTATAAGGGACATATCTTAACTCTCGTAAATTTTGGATCAATGTTACTAAGCGGTCAATGCTATAATTTTGTTTTAGTTATTTACTGTATATTGGAATGGGTTAAATCGGCGAATTAGCCTAATTTGACTTATTTATCAATAAGAATTAGTCAGACATGTAATACAATTTATTAACCAAAAAAAAAAAGATTGGACATTATTATATATTATTATATAGGATAATTGACTCAAATATCACTTTTTAAGTTTTTATTTCAAATATATCACTAATTATTTAAATTTCTAAAATATCATAAATTTAATAGTAAAATAATTAAAAAATCTATTCTTAATAAAAACATTTAAAGTCTAAATTGGAAAAAATTGAAATCAAACATTATATTTTAATTTTATTTATAGTTTATTTTAGGTAAATAATTATTTTTATATAATAATTTGTGTTATTTTAATAATTTTATTTTTAATTGCTAACTGATAAAATTAAAAAAATATTATTTTAAGATATTAATCTATTATACTAGAGCGGATTAAATTAGTGGTTAGCGCAATTTGATACTCTTATCTATAAAAATTAGTTAAAAACTTTATATAATTTACTAATTAATAAAAAAAACTAAACTTTACATAGGATTGATGTTTTTTCAGGAATGTGGTTTTTTTGTGTGTTCGCAAAAAAAAATATATTAGTTTTGTTTGTTTACTTGTCGTCGATGATTGTAATTGTGGTTGCGATCAATACTACAACTGTGGATACAATATATGTTATTTATTTATCTATCATCGATTGTTATATTTACGGTTGATCGTAGATTTTTAATCATACTACTGTTTAAATCAGTGATAAAAAAAATTACGATTCGTGACACATCGCATAACTGTTGTGATTGACTGCAAATAGATATGTCAAATAAACGAATAATAATTTGTCGATATCGTTGTCGCAGAAAGAAAATTACAACTATCAAACAAACATGACTATTATGTTTTGGAGCGAATGAAATAGATGGATTATCTTAGTTTTACATTTTCTATCTATAAGGATTAATAAGACATGTTATAGATTCACTGAACAAAAGTAATCATTCTTAGGTTATAATTTGTGTTGATATGTAAATCAATTGCCATCACTTTCGCAACAGAATATCCGGATTCTAATTTATTATTTTATATTTATATTCCTTAATTGTAAAAGTGATCTTGTTGAAGAATATGATACGTTTTTACCTTTATAATATGCAATTTACCAAACAATATGAACTTTTCTTTGTAAATTAACTATAATTATAAAAACTAAATTCTCATTCTTTAAACAAAATTTAAATAAAATGAGACATACTTCTTTAGGAATTAGTCATGGTGCAAAAAAGGACTGGAGACTCTTTTCATTCTATTAGTTTTTTTTTAGCAAACCTAAATGCACAAAGGCCCATCTTTACATCATTGAATCTCAACAGTCCCAACCTCCTGAAGCCCATATTCAAGATAGAGATCTTGAGAAGACATCATAATTTACTCTTCTTTTAAATATGTTTTCTGCTCAATTATTTTGAACTCCTCAAGCCCAAATGGTTACACTCCCCTCTCTATTTCTCATGTTTGATTTTAGGTAACCAACAAATTTAGACCGAAATGCATAATTTTTTAGAACGGGATAAGAGCATCTATATTCAACTGATTATTATCAAGGTAATTATTTAAAATAACACTTTTTCAAAATTTGTTTCCAAATGTAATATTAATCATTTAAAATTTTTAAAATAATATAAATTTAATACTAAAATAATTCTATAAAAAAATACCTTAAAATATCATAATTCTAAGTTTTTATTTCATAATATTACCAATATTTTTTAAATAGTAGAAATTATTTTATAATGAAAATTGTTTACTCTAAAAATTATAAAGCAAAATTCAAACATTATATTTTGGATTCTCTCTTTTTTAAGAAAATTTCATAATACATTATAGATTTAGAGTATAACTTTTCGGGTTTAGTTTTCAGAATTTGATTAATTTTCGTTTTGTGGTATGTTTGAGAAAAACTTTTGATAGTATTATTCCTAGTATTTTTTTTAAAAAAAAATATGGTATTTTTGAGAATTGCCGTATTTACAATGATACATACATGATTGCACACACTTGGGAGAACATCAAAATGGTTAGAAAGATTTATTTGTTGAACTGGATTCACTTGCACAACCTTCACGCAGTCTTCGTGCGTTATGAGGATAATACAACTCTTATACATCGATTTTTTTTATATGATATTACACAATACAAATATTCCCTCAAACAAAAGGTTTGTCTTTAGACCCAATCCTTCTTTCTTCTTCTTCATTTGGGCGCTTCACAGGCAGGCACAAGCCCATTATTAGCTTTGTTAGTGAGGGGCAAATTTTGTTTGCAGGAGTATTCGTATTGTATATAATTATCAAAAAAGATCGATGTATAAGCAAGGGATTGTATCAGGCAACATCCAAGACAACATATGTTAAGGTAAATTAGAGACTGCGGTTCTGTTATGGCATCTATTTTGTCTCTGTGGGAGACGGTTCCTGAGAATGCTATTGCAATTTTACACAAGCCCAACGCTCATTTACCCAAATATTACATCATAGCATCTAACACAAGTCTGCAAAATACCTGCCTGCATCTTTAAAACACACACCAAAAAAGACTCATGTATATGCTCAATTTCAAAAGTTTATATACAATATGATTGTTTTCCACGAGTTTTTCTGATAGATTCAAAAATTGTAACGATACTTTTATAAATGATCGAAGTTCAATACAAGGTTTTTGCCCGAGAATTAAAATTAAAATTATAAAAATACCATAAATTATCATTTAAAATCATTAGTAATTCTAAATAAATTATAAATAAAAATAAAATATTATTTTTGGATTTTTTTATTTCAATTTAAAATTTAGATTTTCTTAATTTAAAAATATTTTAAGAAATTTTTGATATTATTAAAAATTTAAATTAATGATTGTATATTTGAAAAAAACTAAATTTTGTGTTATTTTAAAAAAATTGCATTATATAAACCCACCTCTTTTTCAAATATGATATTATAAAAACGATATGGCAATGACTGGAGTGGCATATATCCCTTATATAATTTTACACATTCTAACAGAACGTGAACCATTTAAAATGTGGAAAACCGTTTTTATGGTAAATATTATATCGGACTAATATTGGATTCTGTTACCATATTAGAAATCATGGTCATCCAACTCAATACCAATTGACAATTAGTGTAGTATTTTATATCTGTTATATATTTATGTACAAAGTTCACAAATTTTGATGTGGAACTTTTATATCACTGAAACTAAGAATGTAGATATTTTCTAACTGTGATATATTTTAAACTGAAGTCCAAACTATTCTGTAAAAAAATCATGCAATATTGTCATATAAGACGTTTATAATGGCCAAGAGAAACAATAAACATGAGAAATTTTCGCCACTTGAACGTCATGTTTTCCAACAAATATAACACATTGACGACTGACGAAAACTTAACAGTATGAGCTATGAATATTGTAGGGCTACACACATCAATTTACATTGACTGGAATTATTCTGTTGAAAACAAAAGCTGTTCATATGAATTATGGATTCTTTAATTCTGTTACTATTAGCTCATCCTTTGCCACTGTAAACACTCTAAACGACAAGACAATACGATTTCTTAATAAAATTGGAGATTAGTTTATGTTTCACTCTCAGAAACTTAAAAATGTTAAAATGAGATCGATTCTATTCTGTCACTTGTTTTGGAGATTGTTAAAATTATTTTCTTCCGGATTTATGAATTACACAAACATGTATTTTTCTTTATATATTATTTGAAATGTTTCATATTTTAAATTACTATTAAATTTAAAGTTTAACTGTTAAAACCAAGTTTAAATTCAAATTTAAAAATTAGTAATACTATAAAATAACATATTTTTAAGTTTTTATTCCAAATTTAACATTTTAAATTTAAAATTCTAAAATAACACGAATTATTTTTAAAAAATACATATTTAGCGTAAATAAGTTATACATATAACTAAAATATTATATTTAGGTTATTTTCTAATTTACAGTTTAATTTTTTTTATTAAAATAAAATAAAATATTTTAATATTAAATGTATAAATTTAAATTGATAGTGATATATTTGAAAGAAAAAAAATTAAAATAGTATTATTTTTTTCAGTAATCTTTTAAATTTTAAACTCTGGAAATTAACATCAAATACCGATTCTAATAAACTGACATATGCAATAAAAATCTAGTCAAAACATCTCTAATACAAAAACTAGGCAATACATTGTTTGCAAATCCCAGCCAAATTGAAATCCATAATGAAAATTGAGAAACAGTTTAATTCTAAACCAGAAACTTATTGGTTAGGGTCTTGAAATTGAATTCCATTTCGATGAATTATTATTCTATGTGGTATTTTTTTCTGTACTTAGCATTCTCTATAAGCATTAAAGATCTTTTTAGCATCGACGGTCAAAAGTTCCATAAATTCAGAAACTGTATTCAGAAAACATTTTAGTTTTCTTTGACCAAAAGTAGTCAATAAAAATCTCCAGCCTATGGCAGAACAGATATATTTATAGAATTCGATATTATATTTTGTTTGGTATATCTGCTTATGGTAGCACTAATTAACGAAATTAAATAAGCCTACATTTCTTTGGTTTTGAAAGTAGTTATGCTGTTTGCTTTTTTTTAAATAAAACAAGACTTTCATATTACTATAAATGGTATTTTTGACTTTTTGGGAAAGTTAACATTTCGAGCATGAAATTCATAATTGTTTATGAGATATACTGACTTTCTTATTATTTTGGGTTGAATTTAATTTGATTAATTTTAAAACTGAAAGATAATTCACTTTTATTCAATGAGTATTTATTTAATTATAACAAAAATTATGTTATGCAACACAC
Organism: Pugionium cornutum; assembly: GCA_018901935.1. NCBI lineage: Eukaryota > Viridiplantae > Streptophyta > Magnoliopsida > Brassicales > Brassicaceae > Pugionium > Pugionium cornutum. The sequence continues at coordinate 4,771,891 of CM032161.1, read as the reverse complement.
AGATTTATATTACAAGCTAAGAAGTTTAAGAAATGTTTATAAAACTGTTTTGTTGATAAAAAAAAAATATATTTCTATAATTTCATTTTCGTATATACTCACATCGTTATAAAATTAAATATTGTTTTAACAATTTTTAAACAAAAACAATAAAGTATATTAAAAAGAATAATATTTTAAAATAATATTTTTAAGTTTTTGTTACAAATTTAGTATTATAAATTTAAAATTTTAAAAATACCATAAATTATTTTTAAAAAATACATACTACCATAAATAAATTATAAATATAATTAAAATTATATTTAAATTCTTTTTCTAATTTAAAATTTAATTTTTATTAGAAAAATAATTAATCTATTTTAATATTAAATTTGTGATATTTTAAAATTTTAAAATAATAATTTTATATTTAGAACAAAAATATTAAAAAATATTATTTCTGTCGATTGCCATATAAAAAGTTATACAAATTGAATCTTTTCTATAAAATTAAGGTTAGATTACATATTTTATGCCCAAATTTACATTTTAAACAGTTATTACTTTAAATAAATAAATAAAAATGTAAATGATGTTTACTTTGAACTGAAAGATAATATATAATTTTATAAGTAATAAATTATGTCTGAGAAAAAAGTCCATTGAATAAAAGCAAGTTTGGTTTCTTAAAATAAATAAAACAAATAAATGTTGCATTGAAATGAAATTGAAAACGCAACATGTAATTATGAATCAATCTTAGTGCGGTGGGTGGAACTGACACAACTGATTAAAGCTGGATTTAAAGGCCCCAAAATAGTAATTAGTCAAAAAAAAATAAAATATAAAGTAAAAGTTTCTTATTATGAAAATCTCATTTACTCTCTTATAAAAAAAACAAAATATCACACCACTCTTACTTTCTGTTGCAGCGCGTGCATCCCAATTTATTATATGTAACGTTTTAGCATTTAATTTATCTTTTATAGAGAAAGGACATCTAAATGAAAGTGATGTAAAAGGCAAAGGACCGTTTGAGTTCTATCTTGTCAAGTCATTTGTTATTATGTCCTACCACATAGGTACTATATATAAATGTATATTTATTTTTATTTAAAATATTTTTTTAAAATTTTTTAATATTAATTATATAAAAATAGATAATAAAATTAGATTATATAAATAAATTTATATTATCTATATTCTGGATATATAATATTATAAATATGTAAGAAATTATATAAATACTAAATATTTGATTAAATCAAATTTTTGTTTTATATTTTATTTGACTATTTTTCAAAATCTCTAATATTTTGTTTTATATTGTGTTTATTTTTTTATATCAAAATATTAAAAATTTATATATACTATATTATTAAATATGTGTTTAATATTATTTTTGTAAATATTATAATAAATAATGTCTTATGTTAATAGTTATTTTAACTAAAAAGATATGATGATGTGATAGGACATAATACATTTGTAAATCACATTTAAAACTAAAATTTTTTTTATTAAAATATTTTTTAATTAATATATTAGATATAGTGTTATGACAATATAAAGTTTAATTATGAACTTTTTACCGAGGTATACTATTTTTGTGGTTATCAAAAGAAAAAAGTTTAAAAAGTTTAGATTAAAATATTTTTATACTATTTTATTTTTTCATTTTTGTTTTTTTAGTAATTGTTTACAGATACAAAAAAAAAACTTAATCCTTTTTGTTTCATCAATCATATTTCAACCTACTGATTTATGTTAGTGTTGTTATTATATCATCATAAAAATTCAAATTCATATAATGGGTTTGTTGGCAAAGAAATTTACAATAGAACATCGTATTTCTAATAAACAAGACAAAAAAACTAGCAATGTGGATAACTTGTTGATAGTATGAATAACTTGGCAAAAATATGAATAACTTGTTGATAGTATGAAAACATAAAATATTTGGGAGGAGAAAGAAACAGCTTATACTGAAGCAATGTGGAGAGTGGAGATGACGCGCGAGGAAAGAGCGTGAGTGTGTATAGACATTCCAAAAGAAGATAGGAAACAGATGTCGGGGCAATAACCAATTGGGTAATTGGATTAGTAACCCGTTTTGTCCGGGTCCTGCCCCAATCTAACATTGTCTGCCTCTATAGCTTCTATAATGTTATAATAGCTGTATCTATTCATGTAGACTCTCTCTCTCTCTCTCTCTCTCGCGTGTTTACAAAATCAAAACACAACAATTTTTAAAATAAAACATTTCAGAAAAACAATAACACAAATTAAAAAAGAAAAAAAAAAAGAGTCCCCCTTGATCCTCGGGTTCTTTGTAATTTATGACACTTCCAATTTAAGACCCTTACAGAATTTTGTTTTAATTACAATTCTATCCCTACATGTTGTATTTACTTGTACTTGTTATAGTTTTAGTTGCCCGGGTTGTCTCTATTCTTTGCTACATTGTGGACAAGTTGTATTTCAATCAAGATCATATATTTGTCGATGCAAAAATGTAATTTCTTTTCACACCTTAAATAATAATATAACAATCTTTTTTTTAAATGTAAGATATCTTACAAACTAAACATTTCATTGGAAATTTAAATGAAAATTCAATTTAAATTAAAATTTACAAAAATGGAAGAAGTATTGAACATGTCATTCGTAATGAAGAACATGTCAAATAATACGAAGAATCCAGTTAATATTATTGATGATAATGGTTACAAAAAGACAGAGAGTTGAGAATTAGTTCGGCAAAAAAATGAGTAGTTGAAAATTATGTAGTTTTTTATCTGATTTTTTGATGATTATAGACTAATGATCTATCATTTTATACACTTTTTTATCTAAATTCTTCGATCTTTGGTTCATAGGGGATATTTTAAGATAAACGATGGTATTTTAGAATTTATTCAGAAATCGTATATTTTATAGAAATTTTGGCGGTGTCTCAAAATGCGAGGAGATCATTCGTACTACGGAAAATTTACATATCGAATCTTTAGTACCGATCTGTGTTTGGGTCGTACCTAATATTTGGAGATGTGAAACCTATCTCCAACCGGAAACATTTCATTCCTTCCACATAAAGCACACCACCGCCTGAAAAATGAGAAGGCACATGACTTTTGGTTTTCCTTGTATAAAATCCGATTGAGCCCATATTTGATGGCAAGAAAGGTTAAGGGTAGGTCAAGAACATGGTAAGAAAAGAGAGACATCCATTACCGTCTTTAAGTAGTTGAAACCTAAAAGAAGATGATCTTTTGTTTCATCAACAGCTGTGCAAAGGAAACAGTTCGAATCCACATTCGAACTCCAAGATATCAAACGGTTACGAGTGAGAAGATATGACCGAGCCAAAAGTTGAATTTTGTAGTTATTTATATTTTCTATAGCAAGGAAGTCAAATCTATGGACTAAAAATAATAGAGAATTAGATTTACACCCACGCAATGAGTGAGGAAAAATATTCGTAAATTATATCTTATTAGTAAATATAAATGAAATATTTATATAATATTAATTTTTATTTAAAATTACTTTTAACATTAATTTTTGTACACATAAATTAAAAAAGAAAAAAATAATTATTTTTTATGAATTTAATAGTATTTTTTTGTTAGTTTAATAAAATATATTAATACTCTAACCAAATTAATAACAATGACATATATTGTAATTATTCGAATAAGTTAATCCTATTTATATATTTATTTAAAATTTACTGTAATGATGAAATGTAAACATAATATTTCTGTTAATAACATGTGAGAGTAAAGTTATTTTCTTAAATTTTTTTCTCAAATAATATATTAGCGATTAAGTAAATTTATTTATATTTATTTGAAATTATTTATAAATTAATGTATTAAAAATTTAAAGAAATAAAAATTATTGTTTTGCAAATGTAATACTATTTTTTGGTTAGTTGAATAAAATATATTGATTCTCTAACCAAATTAATATCAGTGACATCTATTGTAATTATTCTAGTAACTTAAACCCTTTTATATATTTAAGCTGAAATTTATTGTGGTGTTGACACGTCAGCATGACATTTTTGTTATTAACACGTCATGGTAAGGTTATTTTGTTAAAAAGTTTCTCAAATAATATATTAGAGATTATATTAGTCATGTTTTTTTCATGCAACTATGGATGCGATAAATTGTTGTTCGTTTATCTATCGTAACTATCTGTAGTCAATGATAGCGGTTATACGTTGTGTCCTGCGTTACAATTTTTTGATAACTGGTTAAAACAATGGTGGAACTAAATATTTACTTATTAACCGCAACCATATACAACATACAAACGAATAACATATGCTGCAACTACAACCGTAATGTTAGCCGTAATTGTAACCGCAATCGCTAATAGCGAACAAATGAACAAAACTATTACAAAATCGATTTGGTAGATCAATACTTAGTTATATTAATAAACATATTTTTCCACTTAATTCATGACATCCCTCTACATAATGATCTTATTTGTTCGCGAGAGAATTCCAACCCACTCTGACAACCTCTACTTGTTTGAAACCATTCCACCAAATATGAGCTTGGATCTTATATCGCTTTCAATTAAAAACTTAGAACTAAAACTCTTACCTTCCTTGCACAAACATGTTTTATGTTGAATTACGTTGAACATCTTTACTTGAGTGTTAGAAAGTCATCATGAGAGCAATTTTTTCCTTCTTTTAAAGACTATTTTAACTATGTTAATGGTTTCGATCAAGGTCTATGAGATATGGCCAAATGTGGCAATACCACACATAACATGCACCCATAACATCACATAGGTTGCTCTTCAACAAAAGAGTCTTTTATGCTATATATGCTCACCAAAGAACATTTTAATGAGAATTTCGTATATTTACAAAAAAAAAAATATAATATTATCTTATTTGTATAGTTTTTTTTAATTCATACACTAATTGAATCCAGAATAAATACATTTACGATTCCTATATTTGTATATTCCTATATTCCTATATTTTTTTAATTCCTATATATTTTTATTCTTAATTTCTCTAATTTATAGTGAATGATGTACTCGCACCTATATTTGCATCTGTATTAATATCTAACTAGATTTATATCCACGTCTTGTTTGAAAAAAAATATTTGCAAATTATATAATATTGTTTATCAGTAATTATAAATTAAATATTTTTATCATTTTAAATTTTATTTAAAAATATTTTTATTATTATTTTTTGTATGTAAATTAAAGAAATAAAATAATTATTTTTTACGAAGTTAATAGTATTTTTTGGTTAGTTTAATAAAATATATTGATTTTTTAACTAAATTAATAAAAATAATATATATTATAATTATTATAATAATCTAAACGTATTTATATATTTAGTAGAAATTCATTATGCTAATAATATATTAATATGATATTTTTATAAATAATATGTTAGAATAAAGTTATTTTTTAAAAATATTATTTAAATAATATATTAGAAATATAATTTAAAATGTGGTTTGATTAGGTTAGTTCCTAATCTGGTTAGACATAAGTATAAGAATTTTCGAAATCTCATTATTTGTCTCATCAACATGTCCTGTCCTACGATGTATGGACCCTACTTTGTAGATACCCAATAATTCCCTGTGTTGAAAATGAAATTACAGGTAGGTGTATTTAGAAATTCAAATGACTTTTATATCGACCAATTTATGCAGCCATTTATACAAAGGTTCATGAACACATTTTTCCAAGTAAATTTGTTTTCTTCTTATTAATGGACTATTTGTTGTATAGGAAAATCAGCTCATAAATCTTTCTTTCTCCACGTATAAAGGTGATATGACTAAGTTCGTCAATTCCATTGTGGAAATGAAGTTCAATTTTTTTATTGTTAAAATAAAAGAAAAATATTTTAAAAATAATAGTAATAAAAAATCACAAAGCTTTTGTGCCAAAGTTAGAAAGTATCACTTTAATTAGCAAGTATAAATTTATTGTTATTTTTGAAAATCTAACGAATTTGTTTTTAGGAAACATGGTGGACTTCTCTAAATGAATATAATGGGGATCCTACCAATTTTTGTTGTTATAACTAATGTTTTGATGAATGAAAATAATCCAAATACTTATTTATTTGACATTTTGATATTTGGCATGAATACTTAAAACATGTGCAATATAAACATTTTATAATATTAACTAATTATTTGAACCTAATTTACAAATGCAAACAAGTAAAACATACAAATGAAAAGTGTGTGCAAAAGTCAAACTCACAAATATTACCATCACCTCATGGAAAAAAAAAGTCAAATCTCTATGTGATTCACAAATACATATGGGAAAAATATGTAGTTTTCCCATTTTTATAACTACATGGTTATTTGTCATAATTTTCTGTGATTTTTATAGTTTTTTTCGTGGATTTTAAAATAACCAATATCTTACTTATAACTGTGCATAATCTTTAGTCCTAAATTGTATTTTCATTAAATATATATACAAAATTATTGTTGTACCAAATAATTATAGTCATATTCATTTATTAGTCGTAGGAAATTGTGGCTGCGATAAATTATTATTCGTTTATCTATTGCACGTAACTGCGGTCAAACACGTCGGTCAACATAATGTCCTATATCATAATTTTTCAACCGTTAATTAAAACATTAGTGTAACAAAATTTTTACAGTTAATCGCAATCGTAACTACCGACGACAAATAAACAAATAACATATATTATAGCTGCAATATTGACCATAGATATCGACGACTAAATGAATAACACACATATAAATAGAATAATGGAAACAAACGATAATGTAAACACATATGTTTGCAAAGATAAAACTGTGCAAGTTATGGGTTACACGAATAAATAGTATACTATGGATTTCCCATTAAAATTTATGGGTATCATTATGGTTGACAAATCATTATTTTTTGGAAGAATAACTAAATTTGTGATTCCAAAAAGTTTAAAACTACCGAGTAAATATGCTAGGATATGCAACAATAAATTCAAAATCTATATGGATGACGACATATTTGATAAGAGTGAAAAAATGATTTTTTGAAAATATAACTGATAATAAATATATCTGAGTCGAGATATTTGAAAAGAATGAGCCATATTGGAATTTTTTGAAACGCAGATCTGAGTTTAACACACATGAAAGTCAGATCTCATTGTTAGAATTAAAAAAAATATTTGAGTTGTATTATGGGATTTTTATTCTCATCAAAATGTCATATTTGAGGCCTTGCTTTTGCCTTTTTCTGTCATCAAAAACCTTAGAACCATAGCAACATATAAAAAAAATAGTTTATGAGTTTATATGCAAAATATCAAAATAACAATTTATGTTTACATGGAAATAAATGAGTAATTTTAATATATTAATTAAAAAATTTAAAATAACTTTATTTTAATATGTTATTAACATAAATTTCTGTTTATATGTTATCATTATAATAAATTTCTAATAAATATATAAATAAGTTTAAATTATAAAATAATTACAATATATAACTGTTATAAATTTGGTTAAAAATCAATATATTTTATTAAACTAACCAAAATTACTTTTAAAAAAAAAATCTTTATTTATTTAATTTACACATACAAAAGCTGATATTAAAAAAAATTTAGAAATAATTTTAAATAAGAATTAAAAAATTTTAAATATCGAATTTTTATTTACTAAATAAACAAAATTATATAATTTACAAATATTTTTCCTACTAAACACGTGGATATAAATCTACTAATAACATATTATAGGATCCTAAACTCATATTTTATTTAAAAACACCAAAAATTTAAGAGAAAATTGCTAACAAAGTTCCATCAAACAAGTAATTAATTAAAAACGTTAGTATATATTATAATTTATAAATTCATATGTAATTAGTATACAAAATTAGAGACTTAGGTGGTATAACCAAAAAACTTTGGCTATAGTATTCACTATATAATACCTATTTTACATTTTTGAATAGACACGTTTTGTACATTCTCTCTTTTTCTTTCCTCTCGTTCTTTTTCTTTTTCTTTCACTTGGGATACAACATGAAAATAGAGATGGTGCAAGTAGTGGTCTAATTACTGTTCTCTTCCTTTTTTTTCTTCTTTATTATTCAATCTTTTATTCTTTCATTTTATTTTGCAAGACAAAATGTTTCATTCTTAAAATCTAAGTAAAAATGAAAAACTTTCTCCATATGAAATGATTTAATATTCTGAAATATGCACAAATTTTATACAAATGAATATGCAATTACAAAAAGGAATTTTCCATAATGTATAGATTTATAAAAGTCATATGATATACTTGCTCTTTCAAAATTTAAAAATAAACAAATTTTGAGGTTATTAAATTGGTTTGTAACATTTTTTTGTTTGAGTTGAGGTTTTTGGATTTAAAGGTTAGTTTAAAAAAAAAATTATGTAAGAACTATGGTAGATAACATGGTATATCATTCTATTCTGTATGTTTATATAGTTATAATATGTTCTTAGTTACAACACTATTCATTATTAATAAAATATATAATTATTTATATTTTGATTTTATAGTGTTTGAAACATATTTTTGTTTGAATTTAAGCTTTTGTGTACAAGATTCAATGTTTAGGAAATCTACAATTTATGTATGAGTTATGATAAATAGTATAATAACTATTCTATTTTATGTATTTTTATATAGCAATATTTTCATAATTACCAATACTATTGACTCATTTGAAAATATGTGTTCATTTTTTAAATTTCAATTGATATTCCATGTAAACATTCTATTTTTAATAAATCAAAACTTGAATCAATTTATTCAAGGTAATTTGAATATTTCACATAAGAAAAAAATGAATGTTTAAAAAATATATAAGCAATTTAGAAATTTTAAATGTCAAAACATTATTGAATGGTTATTTGCCTATTTAGTATTTTCTGTGTTATATTACTAACGATGCTTTATTTGTGGTTACTCACAAATCACCCTAAAAATTCGAGCTATCCCAAAATTCATCTCATTAGTTTCAAATTCGAATTACAAGAACACAGAAAACCCATCATAGGGGCAGAAATATTCATGAGATAACATATACAAACCTTTTTGAATATATTAATAAATTAGGGAAAACAAAATCCCAAAAAATTACTAAAAATACTCGTCGTCCTTTATAATCACGGGAAATACATAAAGTAATTAAAAAAATAACGGTAATCCAAATCTACACCAAACACAAAAACACATGAACTACTTATTATAATAGATAAATACTTTAAACTATTCACTAATGTGCATCAATCCCTAAGAGAATGCCACCACTTTAATTCAATCATTCTTTAATTTCCTTTAACATCTCTCCCACCCATTAGAAAAAAACAACACTATTTGTAACAAAAACTAAGAGACTTTCGTTTAGTAGATTAGTTAAGCTATGATTCTTAAAGATCTTATTTTGTATAATGAGTATTACCATATACTTACAACATAAATCAATCATAAATAATAAATAAATTAGATTAAACACAGAAAAATATTCACATATTATAATTAATTATTTATTTAATAAATATAAATTAAATATGTACATAATTTATTTTTTATTTAAAATAATTTTTAAATTTTTTTAAAAATTATTTATAGAAATAAAATAAATAATTAATTTTGATTAATTTTTTAAAATATTTATTGTTTTATTTTATATTATGTATATTTTTATGTCAAAATATTAAAAATTTCTATATAATATTAAATATTTCTTTCTTTATTATTTAAATAAATATTTTATTAAATTATATTTTATTTAATATTTGTGTTAAAATGTTTTGATGATGATATTAAATATATATGTAAAATCCAGTAGTTGGATTGAAAGGAACTGTTGTGTAAATGTAACAAAGAAAAAAAGAAAATCAATCTATCGAAAAATCTAAATCCATCTTATGTCTCTCTCCACGCACAAAAGGTCTCACCACACACATCAGTCACCAGACGTAGCAGTCAGAGAGCACTGTGCAGAAGCACTCAGTACTGTTCTGTTCTGATCCTCTTCTCTCTCTCCTCTTACATTGTCAAAAGATTAAAGAAAAAATTAAAAATCAAAACTTTCTTGTTTCTCTTTCTTTACGAAAATTAAAAAATCTTGGCTTTAAGGCTCAACTCATCACTGTGCTCTCTTTCCCTCTTTTCTGAGAGGGTAAAGTTTCCAAGTCATGAAGAAACTCTTCTGAATTCTTCTTTTGTAAAATCTCTTATCTTTATCTCTCTCTCGCTATCTATCTGATGGGTAGTTTAATCGATCTGAACGTTACGGAGACGGAGGAGGAAGAAACGCCGTCTTCAGCTTCTGGGTCGCTCTCTCCTTCATCGTCTTCCTCAGCGTCTGCGTCTGCGTTTGGGGTGAATGGGTCTTCGAGCTCTTCTGGGGTTTGTCTGGAGCTGTGGCACGCTTGTGCTGGACCCCTTATCTCTCTTCCGAAAAGAGGAAGCCTTGTCTTGTATTTCCCTCAGGGACATTTAGAACAAGCACCCGATTTCTCCGCCGCGATTTACGGGTTACCTCCTCACGTGTTCTGTCGTATTCTCGATGTCAAGCTTCACGTATGTGTCTTTTATACTCTCTTTTAAATTAATTTATGTTTTTTTTCTCAAAGGGTTTTGTTTTCTGATTCTTCGATTTTTTCTTGGGGGAAAAACTTCTCTTGATTTTTTTTTGGTGTTTGGTGAATCTTAGTTGGGGTTTCGATACAAGTATGGAGATTTGTGCCTCTGGTTATTGATTTTATGTTTAGTATTTTCCCTGGAAATTACTTGTCTTTTTTCTGAGAAAATCGTTTTTAGGGAAAGTTTCTCTTTTTTGCTACATTAGTATATATTCTTCTTGCATTTTGTTTACAGTCGTTTATGAACACTTGAAATCCCTTGAAAATATCTGCAGTTATGAATTTGATTTGATTTTAGAGAACCTTTTTGGCTCTTTTGGTTCATTTGTATTAACTCTCTCGTAGCATTTGAAATCTATTAAAACTCTCTGCACTTTTGTTTCTTTATGTATTTGTTCTGTGGGCTTTTGATTTCGTAGGCAGAGACAGCAACAGATGAAGTGTACGCACAAGTATCTCTTCTTCCGGAGTCCGAGGTGAGTGCTTTTCTGTTTTTTGCTCTGAGTCTTCCAAAGAACTTAAGAGCTCAAAGATTCTGAGTTGGTTTATTACAGGACATTGAGCGGAAGGTGCGTGAGGGGATGATAGATGTTGATGGTGGAGAGGAAGATTATGAAGTGCTTAAGAAGTCAAATACTCCTCACATGTTCTGTAAAACTCTCACTGCTTCTGATACAAGCACCCATGGAGGCTTCTCTGTTCCTCGCCGAGCAGCCGAAGATTGCTTCCCTCCTCTGGTAATTACTTACTCTCTGTAGGTTTTGTAGTAAGACTAAATCCTCTCTGTACATTGCATATTATTTATCTTAGACAATGCAGGGGGGTTACTTCTGTTCTATAAGCTCATTGTGAGAGATTATCATACCGTTATGTAGGACTATAGCCAGCCTCGGCCTTCTCAAGAGCTTATTGCCAGGGATCTTCATGGTCTGGAATGGCGATTTCGCCACATTTATCGAGGTAAATTTATTGCTAATGTTGCTTTTACTTGCCTTGAAACAAAGTAGATGAAAGATTTGAATGGGTTGAGCGTCTTTTAGGGCAACCTAGGAGACATTTGCTTACTACCGGGTGGAGTGCCTTTGTGAACAAGAAGAAGCTTGTCTCTGGAGATGCTGTGCTTTTCCTCAGGTAGAATAAAAACTTTAACTGCCTTCTCCTTATAAAATTTAAAAATTATACTCTTTTGAATTCCTGTTGTGACATGGGTTTCTCTGATTTAGAGGTGATGATGGCAAACTGCGACTGGGAGTTCGAAGAGCTGCTCAAATCGAAGGCGCTTCTGCTTTCTCGACCCAGTATAGTCAGAATATGAAGCATAACAAGTTCGCTGAAGTAGCTCATTCCATATCAACCCATAGCGCTTTCAGCATATACTACAATCCCAAGTAAGCTCCACCACAACACTTATTCGGTTTAAGCATTTAAAATTACATTTCGAAATCACAGGTGATATCTCCGAGGCCTTAGTTGTGTGTATTGTTCTCCCAAGGCCTTAGTTGTGTATTGTGCACGATTAGAGCCTCCCTTATAGATAGATCAGGAAGCTCTTGAAGGTGGATCGAACTTTCTTGTCCATTTCTAAAAGTCAAAAAGAAAGTGGAATTATTGTGTTCAGGCTGGACTCTGTCTACTGTCACAAATGTGGGGCTGCTGTGTATGCTTCTTGTTGATTGCTTCGTTAGAATTATTTCACTCCAAGTCTCAGTACTGTTTGTTAAAACCAATTAGATTACTGGAATTGCGAATTTGCAATTATCACATTTGGCAAAAACGTTTTCAGGGCAAGCTGGTCAAACTTCATAATCCCTGCACCGAAGTTCTTGAAGATTCTTGACTATCCATTTTGTATTGGTATGAGATTCAAAGCAAGGGTTGAATCTGAAGATGCCTCTGAGAGAAGGTAATAGCTCAAAATTTTAGGACAACCTAGCCACACTTGAAATGTTTTAAAATGTTTCGCCTCTGTTGTTAGATCCCCTGGGATTATAACTGGAATCAGCGACTTGGATCCTATAAGGTGGCCTGGTTCAAAATGGAGATGCCTGTTGGTAAGCTATGAGTTACAATCTTTTAAGAAATCACCAGTTTGTTCCTTGTTTGATATATGTCAATGAGCTCGATGCTTGCACTGATACTGTGTTTTGAGGTCATATTCAGGTAAGGTGGGACGACATTGAAGCTAATGGGCATCAACAGCGCGTCTCACCATGGGAGATCGAACCATCTGGTTCAATTTCCAATTCAGGCAGTTTCATAACAACTGGTCCCAAGAGAAGCAGGATTGGCTTTTCCTCAGGAAAGCCTGACATTCCAGTCTCTGGTAAGACACATCTATTCGCTAAACATATCATTATATAAATACCTCTCTTGCCCTAAGGTTTTGATTGGTGTTTTGCTTCTTTTTCAGAAGGGATTCGCTCCACGGACTTTGAGGAATCCTTGAGATTCCAGAGGGTCTTGCAAGGTCAAGAAATTTTTCCGGGTTTTATCAACACTTGTTTGGATGGTGGTGCCGGTCCCAGGAGAGGCCGCTTCAAAGGAAAGGAGTATGGTGAATCTTATGGGTTCCATAAGGTCTTGCAAGGTCAAGAAACAGTTCCGGGCTACTCAATGACCGATCATCGGCCTCAGCCTCAGGGGTTGAGCCAGAGGAACATTTGGTGTGGACCGTTCCAGAACTTTAGTACTCGTATCCTTCCTACATCCTCAGTTCACGTGTCATCATCGCCATCTTCCGTCTTGAAAATCAACTCGAACGGTCGTATCGAAGATCATCACGGGGGTTCAGGCAGGTGCAGGCTGTTTGGTTTCCCATTGACGGATGAGACCACGGCGGTTGCAACTGCTACAGTTATCCCATGTGTTGAAGGGCAAAATGTGGATTCCATGAAAGGTGTTTCTGGTGTTCAAAACAATCATCATCGTTCACAGGGAAGAGACATATATGCTATGAGAGATATGTTGCTAGACATTGCTCTTTAGAGCTCTTTGGTTTCTGTGCGAATGTATTGCTTGTGGCTTACGTAAGTTCTTATTTTAGTTAATTTATTATGAAAATGACTTGCTAACTTTTGGATGTGACAAGTTGATGACACTTAACTTGGTCGCTTCGTTGCAAGAGGATCTGTTTTTATTTATTTAATTTTTTGTAGGTTTAATATTAAAAAGATTGACTTTGATTGCTTCTGGTTCGGTGTTATGTTTCTGTGTGAAATCATTTGTGTATTGGGCTGACTAAATGAATGTGTTTGTTTTTCGCCTAAGTTATATGTTTTAACTGAACTTTCTGTAGTTCATTGTCCTTAGGCCTCCAAAACCATAACAGTATGAAACATAACTTATCACTTATGAATTGCATACGTAACCTACGTACAGGCTAAATTATGGCTGGACCATTTTTATATTCGATTCTCTTTTATCATAGTGACCACATTCTTATTCTTATATGTATTATTGTATCTACACCAACTTTATTTTTTTTTAATTGTCGGAAAAATTAACCAAAACAAAATACTCGTATACCGTTAGATATATGTGATTAGAAAAAATTAACTTATTCATCTCGTACCATTTCCAAAAGAAATATTCATAATTTTTGGATGGGAGAAAACATATCATAATTCTGTTATCCAAAAATAAGAATCGGATATCAAATATCAATTTTTTTACTATTTTCAAGCATCAAGATTTATAATAGTTTTTGTTCGTTTGCTTGCCGCATACGGTTGCAATTGCGGGTACGATCAACATGCAGCTACGACATATATTATTTATTTGTCTGTCGTCAGTGTTTACCGTTATGGTTTATCGCATATTTTTAAAAAAAATTGAAATCATGTCTTTAAATTTGACTTTATATGTTTGAAAATATAATTATTGGAAAATATAATTATTGGAAAATAATTATGTTAGTATTTAAATACTTTCACACTTATATAGTTACTAAAATATAATTATTTGATAACAAATACCGCAAATATCTATTTTTAAGGGTATGCATTTGTTCCCACATCTGTTTTTTTTTTCTTTTCGTGGCTTTGCTTTTTCTCAATACATTAGAATAACAAAGAGGAAGGTCTTACACTTCATTCACTCTCTCATTTTTCATCCTTAACTTACTACTAATTATTTACACTACTTATGGTAGCTTTAGTTTATACGTTAGAAAAAAAAAGAATGCTCAAAAGCACAGCAAGAAACCCTTTTGGTATTACTTTTTTTTTCCATTGAATTTACTAATCATAAACGTAATACAATTTGTGATAGAAAAAAATAAGGTTTTGTGATGAAGATTATAGAGGAAATAATGTTTTGTGATGACGTTGGCTCGAAATTGGTCGTGAATTATGAATTAGACGAAGATATTAGGAAAGAAATCGCAAATGGATATCAAACCAATTGTTACGTGTCAAGTGACATTTTGATTGATTTCTTAAAGTTTTTGATACCAAATTATGGGTGCAAACCGATGCCAAAACCAATATGTTTCATGTGTAGCTAAAGGACGAGAGCTTCGAGTTGGAGATGTTAATCAAGAGTCTTGAGTCATATTGGAATATATAAAAAGGAGAAGAAAAAAACTTGTAATCAAGAGTGTTGGGTTAATATCTAATTTATTCCGGTTATTTCCGGTTTAATTCACACGAAGAGGACCAACACGGGACACCAACCAAAAACATCTCCTTCTCTCTGCCTCTCGATCCTTATCTTTAAAGGCACAATGGAGGAGACGACATGGGAACAGAGAATACAAGCCGTGACTCACATCCTCACAAACCCAACAACAAACCCATCTCTTCACTCCCAATTCTTCATCGGAAACCTAATCCCATGTTACATCTCGTGGGATTACCCTCCGATCTATTCGCGGACGCATCTCCGTCAATGGTGGGTCTCTCAATTCCTCAAAAGGGTATCGAGATTCGGGATTCCTGATACCTCATGGAGGTCGAATTGCCCGTATTATCAGCCTCCGGCGGCGGTCATGGCCGTCGGAGTGGAGGAAGGAAAATGGGGAAGAGAGGAGAGGAGAGAGTATGCGAGGAAGAGGCTGAGGAGGAAGAAATTGGTGAGCGAAGTGAATCCTTTTGTTCCTCTTGTAGTTCCGAATTTGCTTTTGTTTACTCTCTTGTTATGGGATCCTCTTCCTGAGTAACTTCATTGATCATCTTCTCTGTGATTTTGCGTGATAAAATTGCTGGCCTTATCGAAACCGGTACTTTGATTTGGGTTGGTTTAGTTTGATTGATTCGTTCCTTATGTTATGAACTACTTCAATATTATAATATTTAAAATAATATTTTTATATATTTTTAAAATTTTAAGTATTAAAATTAACATTTTAAAACAATATAAATTATTATATAAAAATATTTATTTATCGTATATAAATTATAAATAATTTTTTATAAATTAGACTTGAATTAATTTTTATTAATTTTTTTTAATATTATATATTACTAGATAATTAAATTATTAATATTATATTTAATAAAATCATTCTAATATTATTTTCTAATATGAATAAATAATTTTTTTGTTTTATCAACAATATCAAATTTAGATAGTAATATTGTGAAAAGTGAAGATATTAACATAAATCTTTCCACTCATGATATATTTTTTCAAGAAAATTATCATATATCATCAGATATCTCACAAACTAATATTTTATTTATATCTCCATGAAATGAAAATTAAAAACATATATACATCTCAAATGAAAGTTTGAAACCAATTTTTCCTACAATGTCGAATTGGTCAATTTGTGAACAGAACCGAGACTAAACCTAACCACACGAAAATTAAGCAAAGAAAACCAATGAGAAACCCGAGCCAGAAGCGAAATCCAACCCGTTCCGTGTACCCAAAATAAAATATCCACGAATTTCCTCCAAATAAAGAATCCTAAAAAATCAAAAGCTACAAAATCGAATTGGGGATTTCTCTTGGATGCGTGATGTTTACCTCTGGAGAATCGAGTACTATATTTGAAGTTTCGAGTGGTGCAACAACTTTTCACATCAGAAATGGTAGAGTTGTGCGAGTTCTTAAGAAGTGTTGGTGTGGTGAACATGTAGTGGCGTTGATATCGAAATCCAAATTGAATTCGTGTCGACACTACTTTCGGTGTGGTTATGCTGCATCAAAAAAGGTAATTTGAATATGTGGTTTAGTTTTTGTTGATGGTTATCATTAATATCGATTATGTATTGTAGCTTGTGAATGATAATCATGTTTTCAAATGGCTTGATAAAGCACTCTTGAATGAGATTGAAACAGTGTAGTTCAAGAACAGGAGATGTGAACGTGAGCTTAAAGAGATTAGGAAAGAGAGTTTGGTGTTGAAGAAAATCGTATCTAAGAAGATGAAGGTAGAGAAGGAATTGCTTGATAGGGTTGAAGGTATTGTGGTAGAAAACAATGCTAAGATGAAAAAGATGATGGTTGGAGTACTCGTTGGATGTGTGATTATGGTTACGTGCATCAAGTTTGTAGGTTAAGATTGTGTTCGGTTAAGGCTAGGTGGGGTTTGATGTATCGGAGAAGCCAATTTTGTGTTCGGCTAAGAATTCGTAAGTGTGTAAGTTTGAAGTTTTTGTAAGTGTGCTAGGTTAAGGTTGTGTTCGGTTGTATTATGTAATGAATGAAAGAATCTTTTGAGATTTGAATTTTAATTGCATCGAGTTAATCCAAAAGAAAAAGCATTGGACACAAGTGTTTAAAATATGTTTATACCCGACACTAGTCATCTAAAAACCAATCCCACCATGTGTAAAATGTACTAAAAACATGGTAAATGTATTTAAATATGGATCCAAAAACAACCTAAAACATGTAACCACAATAGTGACATTGCTTGAGAAGATTCAGCTTGACTAAAGACTTGTTGCGATAAGGATTGTTGCGATGACATACCTTGAGAATCTTGCAAAAAAATCAAGAATTAGTCGATATGAATCTACTTAATCGATGTGTATGTTTCTTGACAAATCTGTGCATGTTTTTTCTTGTGGAATTTGTAGTTATGATCAGCAACACTACATATACCACAATGTATTACTTGCTTTTTCTGCTTTGATTGTTTCTTGGTAGGAGACTCGTTAACACCTTTTTTCTTTGCATTATTCACCTTCGTGATCTTCTTCCTCCGAGGTTGTGGTGGTGCAGGAGGAATGTGGACATTCGATAGGTTAGTTGAAGGCCAAAACTTGGCACCTCTCACAGGTACATACCTTTGTCGTTGTTCTTCTCCATGTATTGGTGCGAAACGAATGACACACATAATTTTCTTGTACAAGCTTCTTCACCATAATCACTCCGTAGGCATGCTCACACGGTATTCCATATATCTGAAACTTCATGCAGGTATAAGTTTTTCTCTCTAAATTCACACTATAAGCACATCCACTCAACCTTTCTTCATACATCCCACTGGTACTTACAGTAATTTTGCATTCTGAGTCCTTATATTCTTTAGCAACAAAATTAGCAACATACGATGTACAAACCCCTGAAACAGAAACACAAAATTGAAATGCATAACAAAAAATTCACAAAGAAATAAACCAAAAACAGAAAATACCTTTATGACCATTTGCTATAGCATCTCTTTTAGCAATACGTGTCATAGCGAGCCTTCTAATTGTCTCTAACATCGACACAAAAAGCTTCTCTCTTACTTTGGTAATGGTGCTGTTAAAAGACTCCGTTGAATTGTTTTCAACATTCTCACAGAAATTGTCTAACTTATAAAACACTCTACACCAACTCCTTGGATTTTTTTATGTACATCATTGTAAATTCCAATGTCAGAGCTGAACAACCTGTCTAAACGTTCCGGAAATTCTAGTTCGTTGTAACTCCATGTTAGATTCCATATCAATGGTTTCATGTTTTTTTTACTCCCATGATTCTTCTTGAGATTGCCATAGATGTGCCTAACACACATACGATGTTCAATCTTTGGTAATTCTTTCTCCACACCTTTAATCAATCCCTCAAACAACATATAAAACGTCACAAAATATAACATTTAAACCATAACAACAACCATTTACCATCATTTAAACCATAACTTCTGCTTGTCCGATATCATAATGTAGCATTCACCATCCAAGGTCTTCCTTTACCTTCCTCATAAACCATAACCAGTTATCACTCTTTTTAACCTGAACCACATCCTATATTATTGGATAAATAGCATTGTTTGCATCTCTTCCTAATGATACAAGTAGTTGTCATTTTATTTTGTGTTTTATGAAGCACTCATCGAATCTTATTAGAGGCCCACATGTGTCTTTCCAAGACCTTATAAGCACATCAAAACATATATAAAATATGTTAAACTCCTCTTCACCTTTGTCGTTTGTTAAAGTTTCTATTTCTATCGTATAATCTTTGTTTGAGTAAACATATTCAACTGCATAACCTCAGAGCCGGAAAAACTGAAGATCATACTCGGATTCAATCCATTTCAATGCTTTGCTGCGAGCTGCTTGACATTAAGGCCTAGATACACTAATTTTTCATCTATCCTTAATTATTTCTTTGATTTTCATATGCATAAAATATTCAGGTTTTTTTCGAGTTCTATCAAGCAATCTATGATACCTTAAGCATTTCACATTACCCATTAGGAACACAATTATTAGTATCTACATAAACCCTAACCATCCACATTGCATCATTAGGCAAAATTGATGCATAAATCTGCGAATTACAACCTTCACCTTCACTATCACCAAGACATTTAAATCCAATCTTATCTTTATCATACTGTATTGCTTTATATTTCGATCGGTACTCAATGCGTAATCAAGAACACACTTCTTGAACGAGACGTCGTTGAAAAATGTTTGGCTTTTGTATAACGCCCATCGCCACACTTGATGTCGGTCTTTTTTCTCGGCGTTGTTTCGATTTCTTCCTCATCGTCGCTATATGGGTACGTATCATCTTGAATGGAAGGCTCGTCGACAAAGTACTCCACCAATCTTTCGATTTTGAACTCATCCTGTTCTCCGGCCTCCTCGTCGAGTTCGACATCCACTCCCTCTCCGCAAATCACTAACGCCATCTCGAATGGAAGCCTCGGCGACAAATTCAAGTTTGATTTTGGGATTTTTTTCTAGGGTTCACGATTTTGGAGTTTTCGATTTTGGAGATTTCGATTTTAAGAGTTTTTGGGATAACAATCGGATTTTAATTAATCGGGTAAATTGGGTGTGATATCGCTTTAATTGGCTCGTAATCGGTTTAATTGGTTTGTAATCGGTTTTAGTTGTTAATAATTTGGTTAAGTAGTTTTTGGCAACACTAAACCCATCCAAACCAATTGATTTGGGGATATCGATTTCGAACTTTTAAATAGTCGGTAAATTTGTTTCAAACTTTCGATTCAGGTGGATATAAATTGTTAACTTTCATTTTATAGAAATATAAAACAAAGTCTTAGTTTGAGAGAAATCTCATATTATATGATATTTCTCGTAGGGAAATAGATCGTCAGCCTTCAATTTTTAAATATATGTTTTCGTCGTATTAATGATTATATTGGTTTGAGTGCCGAGGGTTGCATATGTGGTTAAAATTACGCATGTGACTATAATATGTGTTGTTCATGTGTTTGGTGAAAAATACGGCTAATCGCTGGAAAATATGGTTGATCGTAAAAAAATTTAATTGAATTGTGTTTTAATAACGGTAAAAAATTAAGATAAATAACATAACGTTTGATCATTGCAATTTTTTGTGCAAACTGCGGTAGATAAAAAGATAATAATTTATATAATCACAAATGTAATTTTTTTTGTAGCAAACACACATAACTATAATACGTGTGGGTCTAACTGCGTTGTGATTCTTTTTTCTGTACTTAAATCGAAGTGTTTTACTAACATGTACTATCTCGTTGGGAGATTTTAGATATGCGAATTAAATTTTCCAGTTTTGTTCAATTTATATTTTCCAGTTATAGTTCGATTTTATATCCATCTATAAAAGTTATTGTATTAGTCTCAAATCACTTATTCACAATTTTTATACAGATCTTAATGCAAAAAGGAACTATTTTATTTAATGTAATGTGTTCCTCAAGTTTATACTTTGAGTGTTAGAAAAGAGATCACAAAAATAAGAAAATTGATGAATGTATCATGAATTTTGTTTTTGTTGCATTTGGAGGTTGTGTTTCTCTTCTCTTAAACCCACCGATCTTCATTAAAAGAGTTCCAACAGAAAGTCATGCTTTTACTCACAAACAACACAAAACATAACAAATGTGTATAATCAACCTTTGCCTATTGTTTTGTGGGTCAATTCATTACCAAATCTTCGTTTCTTCCCTTAATTTTTTTGGTTTTATTTATCTGATTTGTCTTCCTAAAAGATTTATGGAGAATTTTATTCATTTTCTTTGATGGCAGTTGAGATCTATCATAATAATATTTTTCTGAAGAGCATAAGTACCCAACTCTCCCATATAAGTCAGTCACATAAGTCAAATGTTGGTTAAATATTTAAAGCTTTGTTTGTTTTAGGTAAAAACTTTATAAAATTACGAACGAAATGTGTTCGTTTACTTATGGATCAACACTCAATGTTATAGTGTCAAAATAAGAGCAATAATTTCTTACTCTGATATATTAAAACAAAATAATTTCTTTTTATGAAAATACAAATAGTAAACGCAAAATAACGTAGTATTTTTTATTAAGTACATTAGCTTGTATATACAGAAATAACAAAATGAAACGGATTTTCTTTTAAAATAGCAGTTTTTTAATTGACAAAAATAAAATCTTTTTTAGTTTTTTTTAAATATAACATTTAAATTTCCAAAATAACATAAATTTAATATTAAAATATTTTAAAATTTTTTTAATAATGAAAAATTAAATCCTAAGTTAGAAAAAATAATCTAAATATAATATTTTAGGTATATCTATAATTTATTTATAGTAAATATATATTTTTCATAAAATAATTTGTGTATTTTTGAGAATTTTAATTTTAGAATCCTAAATTTAAAACAAAAATTTTAAAAAGTGATATTTTGGAGTATTGTATTCAATATGTATCATAATTAGTTTAAATTTTCAATAATATCAAAAATTTAATATCAAAATATTTTAAAACATTTTTTATTAAAAAAATCAAATATAATATTTTAATTTTATTTATAATTTATTTAAAATAGATAATAATTTTTATTTAATAACTTTAATATTTTCCAAATTTTAAATATAATATGATATATTTAACAAAAAATTAAAATTAAAATTTTAAAATATTACTCAATTGTTTGAAATAAATCAAACGTAGAGGCATTAAAGCGTTATAGTGTATAAATAAGTAGCGAGAGGCATTAATTGCATTAGGTTCTGAAGCATATCGATTAAGATAAACGTGTAGTTACTATTCATTACTCCGTCATTGCAATTTCATTTTTTTGTCAACTAATTTTCTTCTTCTTTTTATAGACGTGTAATTACTACTATACTTATATTAAAATAATTTCATAACTAAAATGTGCAGTACGATTTTCAATTGTTGGATGCATCAAAACAAACACTAAAACTTAATTAATTATATAAACTGAGAGAACGTACGATTGTTTATATCTAATTAACTATCAAATTAATTAAAGTGTTAGACATTTTTAATATATTAATTAAAAATTATTTTTTAAAAAACTTTATTCTAATTTACTAGAGTGACATGATTAGGTGTAATCACCAAAATTAGTTTTAAATAAATATAAAAATAGATTTAAGTTATTATAATAATTATAATATATGACACTTTTATTAATTTGATTAAAAAATCAATATATTTTATTAACTAACTAAAAAGTAACTATTTATTTCAAAAAAAATAATCTATTTATTTCTATAAGTTGCACGAAAACTTATAAATAATTCAATCACATCGCAGAAATAATATTTGTACTTCGACTATATAAGATTATTTATGTTTTATTCATTATATTTTTTTCTATCAATTTTTGTTTGATCATTTAAAAATAAAAATTAGATTACTAATCATTATTAAAAATAGATTTTTTTAATTATCATATGTTATAAATTTAATATTTTAAACCTTGAATATTTGTTATTTAAATAAGAAAAAACTATTATTTTAATATTTTACTAGTGAAATGTATTTTACATAGAAAGTCATTCATATGGAATAAAAATTATCATTACATTGAAAATTATAATCAATATTTTGTTAGAAATAATCAGATTTTAAATTTTAAATAATAATATTAATAACTATAATAGATTTTATAATTAAAATTATATTATATTTATTCAATAATTATTTTATTTTCTATGATGCTAGTATATGATACGTATTCTAAAACTATAGTAATTACTTCTCTTGTCATACTCCTTTGCTAATCATTTTAGCTATCCTGACTTCTCACAACAGATTGTCTGTAACCCCATTCGTTTAGAGAAGTTAACATAAAATATATAAATATTTTCGTCTCACAATATTACGTAACAATATTACGTTTAACTAAAAGGTTTGTTTAGTTACTCTTTCTGTTAAAATAAACTATATAGGCCTAATAAGTCAAGCTAACTCTTTGAAAATCATCTCATCCCAATGGACCAGGCCATCAACCATTATAATCACTCCACTCCTTATTTCCACCTAACCATGCAGACCTATCTATTATATATAAACACTCCCACTTTACTCACAAACCTACAACATTTACATCATCATCATGGCTTGTCTCTTCTTCTTCTTATCACTTCTTCTTTTCTCCACCCAAATCAATGCAAGAGATAGTAACTCCTTTGGGAAGTTCAAAAGAGAAAACCTCAACCAAAACTCTAACAATCGTGTCTCTGTCAACGAGATGAAAGACCAAGAAGACCAAAACCCTACCTTTATCCCCGAGTCTGGAAACGGGTACGGCTTGTATGGTCACGAGACAACCTACAACAACAACGAAGAGTTGAATGATGAAAAGCACGATGAGAACGTTAACTTCGACGATTCTTTCTCCACCTCAGGTTTAAGCCAAACCCAAGAATCTTACAAGAACTACAGAGACAGCAGTCCTAAGACGACAGAGAGTTACGAAAACAGCAACAAGGACATGAGCTACTATGTAAACTCTAATGGTTACAGGACGGAGAAGAGAGAGAAGGAGGTGTACAAGGGTTATACCAACAACGTAGAGAGACAAGGTATGAGCGATACAAGGTTCATGGCTAACGGTAATTATTACTTTGACCTTGACGACGAAAGAAACCACGGTCGTTTCTACCAGAAGCATCATTACAACTACAAGCCCACCGGTTACAATGAGAAGTCAAGCTTTGAGAATCCATACAATTTCAAGAAACAGTCCGAGATGTTTGGGGAAGAGCAAGGAGGTCAGTTCACTCCATGAGCATTGCCGAACAATATATAACCGTTTGCCAGTCAAATCTTCAATCGTTTGCATATATATATATATAATTTGGAATAATAAAATAGTATATGGTGGTGCTTTTTTACTTATGCTGGTTTTCAGATGTTGGTTCAATCCTTTTTTTTGTTAATATAAACATATATGAAGATAATAAGTTGTGAACCTTTCCAGTTTTTATAATGTTCATCTTTCTTTTACCTTTAACAAAAAATTACCACTATAACAAAAATCGTTTAGCATTTGTTTAATACCTAGGGCGAGTTATTCATTATTTGTTAATGTATTTTTTGAAATAATAATAGAGACACTTTTCAAGAGTATAATTTGAAAGATATTCATTTTCCCAGTCACTATTATATTTGAGAGAGAGAGAGACCCATACGAAAGACATGCCGTGAAAGTATACGTACATAGGCCAAAGAGGTATACATGAGACACGAATGTATACGGTAGATGAAGATATGAGTATACAATAATGGACATGAAGGTATACATGCATGATCGAGGATACAAAATAACTAGATTTATATATAGATAAATATTCTTAAATTATATAATATTATTTATTAATAAATATAAATAAAAGAGTAATATACTAAAATAATATATTTTTAAATTTTTGTTTCAAATTTATCATTTTAAATTTAAAATTCCAAAAATATCAAAAAAATGATTTTTTATAAATACATATTTATTATAAATAAATTATACATAAATTTAAAACATTATATTTAGATTCATTTTTTTCAATTTAAGATTTTTTTTCATTAACAATAAATTTTAATGAATTTTAGTATTAAGCATAGAAAACAATATTCGCAAATATAATATGGTTTATTAGTAAATATAAATTAAATATTTATATAATTTAAATTTTATTTAAAATTATTCTTAATATTAATTTTTATATAGGTAAATTAAGAAAAGAAACATAATTGTTTTTTACGAATTTAATAATATTTTTTGGTTAGTTTAATATAATATGTTGATTTTCTAATCAAATTAATAACAATGATATATATATATATATTGTAATTATTCTAATAAATTAAGACTATTTATATATTTCTTTGAAATTCACTGTGCTGATAATACGTCACCATGACATTTTTGTTAACAATACGTCATAGTAATGTTATTTTTTTAAAATTGTTTATCAAATAATATATTAAAAATAATATAAACTAAAAGGTGTGAATATAAACCAAAATACTTTTTACAAAAATTGACATATAATTAAAATCTATATATACTTTAAATATTGAACATGGACCATATCCTTTATATATTAATTAAACTTTTATATATTAATTAAGAAATATTTTAATAAATAAATCTTATTTTTACGTATTATTTACAAATATATCATGCTTGCAAATATGATGTCAGACATAATTTACCAAAATACTTACAAAAATAATATTACACAAATATTTAACAGTATAGTATATGTAAATTTTTAATGTTTTGACATAAAATGTATTTTGAAATAAAATACAAATAAAATATAAAAAATATTAAAATTTTTTAAAAAATTAGTCAAAAATATAAAACAAATATTTGCATTAATTAAATATTTATAACATCACAATTCTTTACTTATTTAATAATATTATCTATAAAATAGAGATAAAATTTAAATTTATTTGTATAATCAATGTAAAAAAATTAAAAGATTATTTTAAATAAAAATAAATTATATATGTATCTAATTTATATTTATTAAATAAATAATTAATTATAATATATGATTATTTTTTATACAATACAATGCGTGGATATAAATTTACTTATTTCTATTATTATTATTTATAAATCCCATATATAGGGATGCACATAATTAAGATACAAGATGCGGCTTTCCCTCATTCTCTATTACATCAACAATAAACACATAGTTTCAAAAACATTTTACTCGACAAATATATTAGTATTGTTCGTTTGCTCATTTCTATCAACTGCAATTGCAGCGGTGGTTAAAAGTGCGGTTGCAATTGAGACATATGTTATTTGTTTGTACGTCGCTGATAATAGAAATGGATCTATGTATATGGGTACTATGACAAATGCCCCATATTAATAATTTTTTTTAAATTTTTTTTATAAAAATTTAGTTAAATATTTTAATTTAAATATTTTTTTCAATACTACATACTAAATATGTTTTTGCATCCGTTACTTACTGGTAGTTACGATTGCAGTTGATCGCATCGGTCAAAAAAATTATGATGAATGATGTAACATCTGACCGTTGAGATTATCCTCATATAAGTAAAGTAAGTAAACGAATAATAATTTACTAGAGCCTTAACCGCGATCGACAAACGAAGATAAACTATTTTACTTGGCAAAATCAATGAAATCCTGATTAAGCAAAATAGAAAAACTCTGCGATTAGTCAACAACTAGTCGACCTATCTTTAGCCATCCACCCACGTGACATGCACATGATCAATAATTCAAAAGTCAAAACCCTACACAAAAGAAATCCTAATAATTGCTTTTCCTCTTCCGAAAATAATTGTTTTTTAAAAGGCATAACTTTCACAATGTCCGCCGCCAGGTTCGTCCTCCGCTCCGGTGCCGGCAGAGCCACCGTTGCTGCGTTTCGATCTGCAAAGCCTATTTCAGCTTTTAAACGGTATCCTATCCAGATGCCTAAACAGAGCCCTCTCTCTCACCGCATTTTCGGGTGAGTTTTCAAATACATAAGAACGAAACCATTAATTATGCATCTCTTTTAGCTCATTTTTCCGTTTTGAAATGAAAAAGATCTCCGGTAGAATTGAGCTGCTGCGTCGAGACGATGCTTCCGTATCATACAGCTACTGCTTCTGCTTTGCTCAATTCGATGCTTTCAGTTTCACGGCGCTCTATTTGGACACTCGGAGGTACTTTTCATACTCTTCTTATTCGTCTTATCTTATACTTGTCGTTGATTTTGTAGTGAAGTTTAAATATTTTTTGATTGGTGAAAGGAATTATACTTGCTGTTGAAGGTGTAAATTATAATGAAGATACATGACTGTGTTCTTTCGATTTTCTTCATGTTTAGTATTCATGATCCATTGTTATTATTCATATGTTTGTGAATCTGCACATATAGAGAACCAGAATCCTGATGGTTCTTGAAGATTAAGTCCAGGTTTAAAGTTATTTTAGTACATTGGGGTTTTATATGTTGATGAACTTCTTTCATGCTCTGCCACTGCTCGCCGCTCTGTTTACTGTTCGTGTGCATTGTTGATGGATAGTTATGTATTATTAGGCTTTCTCTTCTTTAGGTTTACTTTTATTTGGCACTTACAAAGGTTTTTCTTTAAAACCATTGCTTCCAATTCTGAGTTCTTTGTATGTGCAGATGTGGAATTTAAAGTTGTTGTCAATTGTCATCTTAGTTCTATCTAAAATTCTTCACTTTCCTAATCTTACTTGAGAATAGTGACGACTTCAACACTGGAAATTAAGAGCCAAAACCACAGCCTTACCTGTGGCATAATTTGACAAGTCTTTAGCCATATTTCTAATGTCTTGCATACAGTGAGAAAGTCTTAACCTTTTTTTCCTTTCTAGGGAAAGATGATAACTAAAGGACAATCAACAAGAGTGATGTAAGCTATTTCTCACGTGGTTCTTCTTGGAGTTGGGTCTTAACGATAAAAGAAGAAACTTGATGTGCCCATTTGCCCTGTATTATTGTAGATTAAATAACATTCATCTTCTATGAAATAGTCTTCGTACAATTGGTTGACTTTTCTTATCGCATCGTTTTTGTACATGAATTGACCCCGGAACACTCTTTGCTACCTCTAGTGACATGCGGTTCTGTTTCCTATATACTCAGATTGCAACGATGATGCATGATGGAATTATAAATGGAGAGTGCATGATGGAATTATAAATGGAGAGTGCGTGATGGAATTATAAATGGAGAGTGCATGAATGGATGAAATTTTAAGACAAGGGTGATGAAGTGAAGTGGTTTTTTTTCTTTTCACCATGTAAAAGAACCTTAAGTGACTCATGTTTCTTCTTAGGCCATAAGATTTGGTTTCAACCTTAGATATTGTCCAAGATATTTGTTAAAACCGATCAGATAGACCGGATTCCAGCTTCTTTTATCTTTAGGAGGTTGCAGAATCAAAATATCGAAACTTGATGTCGCAATTGTATATCGGAATTGCATAACTGACAAGTAATGTGGACACAACTTTACCAAGTTTTTCATTAACCTTCTGTTCAAGGAGGTTACAAAAGCATCTCACAACTGAAAGACTACTTACCATCGTGCACCGAAACCCGAGATCAACATAAATCTACCAGTAGATAAGGACATAAGATAAATAGTAAACTCACATCACAAGATAAAAAATGTACTTTTCCCTTCTTCATTCATTGTGGTACTTTGATAATTACCTATTAGACATGGGGTTTAGAGAATCATTCCTCGACATTGACGAGCTCATACTCCACGAGGGACAAATTGTTGTCCTCTTTAACAGTTATGTCAGCCGGTTCAGTGACCTCAATGCGACCCCATTTGTCAACAGCAAGCCTCATTGATCCCTTGAACATATCTATCTTTGCATTCCTCAGATTCACAGTAGCTCCTGGTTTCATCAACTCCACTAGTCCCAGAAAATAAAAATAAAAACAAAGCAAGAAAGATTTTTGTATTAGCATCAAAAAACGATCAACATTGTTAACAATAGAAAAGTTATCCACTTTGAAATCACTAATTGAGTATCGGAGAAGAACATATTCTAAAGAGTTTCTTTGATCCAACATTTGAGTTCTTCACACAAAAGCTACAATGTTTCACATACGAAATCTATATTTTTTTTATGTTTTGAGACTAAGCAATGATTTTATCACACAAAAACAGAGATTAGCACAAATTTTGGAATACAGAATGGGATTTAATTCACCTTGATCGTTACGAGCGGTAAAGAGGATGGAAGCAGTCTCGTCTCCAACGAGACACTCAGAGATCCGAGCAGGTCGGAGGTGAGAAGAGGCAGAACCTGGCTTCTGTGGAACGGAATTCTGATCGATGACCTTAACGGTCAAAGTGTGACCGCTCGTGCCTGGTTTCAGCTGATCCACCTTAACGAAAACTGGTTTCCTCTTCTCCTGCAAGCCCTGTGTCGTCTGCTGTTGTGGCTGATACTGAGTTCGCGTTGAAGAGGACGGAGGCGGCGGATTTCTCCCATGTCGACGCGGCGGAGGCGGTCCATTTCTCTGGCGTGGTTTCTGTTGAGAATTGTCGCTGGTGTTTGACGCCATTGGGACTGAAGAAAGTTAATGGAGAATATTTATCTTTCCTCTCTCTGCTTTTGCTATGAGTTGTGTTCGATCTTTAGATGAAAGCCCTAGAAACGAAGACTTATAAAGAATTTGATTCTTTAGTGGAATTTACTATTTTTTCTCACTTTTTTTTTTTAATTTTAAGGAAAAGAAAAAGAGAAACGAAATTGCAGTTTAAGGCAGCCACGTCAAAAAGAACAAAATGGGCCGATTGAACTATAACCATGTCCTTTATGGGCTTTACACACACTGCGTAATTTTAAAGCAATTTTACACACATCTGAAAAACTAGAATTCGAGAAAATTTGCTTTACTGATTATTTTTGTACAGAATTCCCAAACGTATGACCTAACATTAACTTGTCTTGTTTTAGTTTATCACCAACAATTCCAAAATTAAAAAAAAATGTAAAACTAGATTTAAACTCATGCGTTGTATAGAAAAATATATTCACATATTATAAATAATTATTTATTAGTAAATAAAAATTAAATATGACATATTTTATTTCTTATTAAAAAATAATTAAAAAATAAGTAACAAAATCAGATTATACAAATAAATTTAAATTATTTTTAATTTAAAAAATATTATTAACAGATAAAAAATTATATATGTGATAAATATTATTAAATAAAAAAGAAATTATATATGTTATAATATTCACACATTATAACTAACTATTTATTATTAAATGAAAATTAAATATGACATATTTTATCTCTTATTTAAAATAATTTTAAAAAGGTTTTTAATATTGATTACAAAAATGAAATAAACAATAACATCAAATTATACACATAAATTTAAATTATCTTTATTTTAAATATAAAAATATTATTGAATAGGTAAAAAATTATAGATGTGATAAATATTCAATTACACTAAATTTTTGTTTTATATTTTTTTACCAAATTTTCAAAACCATAATATTTTGTTTTATATTATATTTGCATGTTTTATCAAAATATCTTTTATATCGAAATATTATAAATCTACATATATTATAATGTTAAATATTTTTCTAATGATAATTTTTGTAAATATTCTAATAAATTATGTCTTATATAATATTTATCTTAAAATATTTTGATAGTGTGATACGACAACATGACATATTTATAAATCACACATTAAGATGAAATTTCTTTATTAACACTAGATATTAACCCGCGTTACTGCGCGAAATATTTTTTTGGATTGAATTTGGTACCCTACTATTTTTTGGGATTGAATTTGGTATCTAGTAAGAATTTATATTATTTTTTTGCTATTGTGTTGATGTTTTGTTTTAGTAATGAATTTCGTTTAGAAAAAACGTTACTCGTGTATTATATATTTGTTTATCTGTTTTAGTAAAAATTTATATCATTTATGATTTTGATTTTGTGTTTATTTATGCTTGTTTGTGTTTAAATTTAAAATTAACTATGGTTTAACAATATTTAAATCATTTAATAATTTATAAAATTAAAAATATAATATATTACATAAAAAATATTGATCTAAATCGTAGTAAATTTATATGTGTATGTAATTTTAGTATAATACTATTACAAAAATTTATAAATAGTTTAATTGTAGTTATAAACTCATTAGGTAATAAGATAATTAAAGAAACTTTCACCAATTTACATTTTTGTTTGAGATCATTTGAATAGACATTTTATAATTAGTATTTTTGTTTTTTCACATTCAAAATGTCAAAATTTATAATTTTATTTTTAATTATATAATGAGAAAACAATATATACCAATTAACTATGTAAATATATTTGTTTTTATTTGTGTCTAAAATAGAAATTGTCCACTATTAAAATAATTGTTAAAGTTGAATTATTACCCGTAAAAAAACAATTATTAAAAAATAAACATAAGCCCTAAACGCTTTAGTCGAATAGTCGCTACCTATAAAAAACCGCAGATAAGAATTCTATGGCTATTCATCATCGAGATTTTTCTCTCGATTTAGCCATTTTAGATATCATAGAAATCGGTAAATCTGTTCACGAAAAAAGTTAGCAATGGAAAATCGGAATGCCACAAAAGGTACGCATCAACCTTCTATGTTCTGGATTTTTAAGTGTTTCTAGATTTTCTGAAAATTAGGGATTTTGGTTTTTACTCGAATCTATGGTTGGAATAACTTGGAATATGTTCGAAAATATTGAAAATTTCACTGTAAAAACTTTGATCTGTAGAAAAAATTCATAGATTAGAATTGATGAAAAAAACTACATACCGAAAGTAATAAATTAGGGATTTTTGGTTTTAGTAAAATCGTAGATTGCTAGAATTTTGAATAAGGTGTTAATGTTGGTAATTTCAATTTAAAAACTTCGATCTGTGAAAAAAGTCCATAAATTCAATTTGATGAAAGCCCTAAATACACGGAGTAAGAGATAAGAATTTCTATTAATCCGTTTTTGTTTTAAAAAAAATATGAAGATGTCGATTCATCTCCCGCAAACTTTTTTTGTGTTAATCTCATAAAATAATAGTAATATATCTAATAATAAATTTAATTAATTTGCTTGTGATTATTTTGATTAAATACTTAAGATATTTTGTTTTGATTGAAAATTCTTCATTCTAATATGAAAATTCTACATATAAAAATGTCGGAAATCTTATATAATATGGAATAAAAAAATTAATATAATAATAACAACTATAATATATACAAACTACAAATAGTTATCTACTAAGTAAAGCAAATTATAATAGCATACCACATCAAAACCATTAGTTCAAATATTATTGTCCTTAAACATAGTTGAAACATTAGAAACATTATCCATCATATTTATTTTGAAATAGAACCTCCATCATCATCAACACCGTCATCATTGAAATTAACATCACTACCAGATACATTTTCGAATCCCAATGCAATTAAACTCATTTAGTTAGAATTTCTTTTCACAAATACGAAAAATTAAAACTTCTAAAAATTAATTAACACAATTTCATCAACTTAATTATCTCTTATCTTCCGAGATTCAAAGATAATTGAGACTAGTTGAAATTTTGACATATCTCCACCATCAATAATGTGTGAAGAATCTAAATAAAATAAATATAAATTAAAAATAATTAAATTATTTATTAAAAATTTAATAATATTTCACACTTACAATCCTTAGTATGGATACGTTGGAGCACACACAATTATGTTGCCATTAATCTTTAAAAACCCATTAATGCCATTAATCTTTAAAAACCCATTAAAGAAATCAACTCTGCCAATTTACCAAAGCAAATGCATTCGAGAATAAAGTTCCTATAAAAATAAAAATAATTATATCTTGGAGACTATAAAACATTGAAAAAATAATTTACTAGTTAACTTACCTTATGTTTTGAACATTAAAACAAAGAGTTTCTATTGTTAATAAAAAATAGACAATCCTTAGGTTCATAACTGGTATTAAAAATTCTCCAACTTTAACAATAACAATTGTCACATCTTTATATAAAAATACAGATTATTAGCATTTTTTAAAAACTGTAAATTTAATGCACTAAACTTAATTTAAAACATTACCAAGCGGGTATAATAGAACTAAATCTCGATTAATAATTTTTTTGAACTTGGTAAACTTCATTAAATGTTTTTTGATTCTTGAATGAATAGTTACAATTACTATATCCTCAAGTAGATGAAGTTGAATAGATTTGTAAATTTTGTTTATCACTATGAGATCTAATAACAACAAAGTTTTGATGCAATGCCACTTATCTTCTTTAAGTTGAATTAGATAATGTTGAAATGATGGAGGATTGTAAATCATCCCTAAATCATGATTGCAATTAATTAATATAATTTCATGCATTTTTATATAATGAAATTTGTAAATAAAAATACTTACATCTTCATCAGCAAATATATAGTGTAAACTTTCTTGACCATCTTCATTTTTTGTCTCCAATGTTTTAACATCTTTACACGAACTTTCCAGTTAGTTTTCTAAGGATGAAAATTTGAAAATGTAGCATTATGATTTGTTTGTTTTTGAAGAAGATGTTTTAGTAGTTATAAAAACTGATATTTCAATATGCAATGCACTTTGGTATATATAAAGAAAAAAGCTTCTATGTTGGCAGTTTTAATAAATTAGATACTAAATATTAAAAATTGTCATTTCATTTCTAAGAATAATATATTCTCAATAAACTGTTACAATTTTTTGTCATTTTGTGTTTGTTTTACTTTTGCAATGAATTTATTCACTGCAAATTTCACAATATAATGTTGGCTTCGTAATTTTTTTGGATTTGAAAGAAACGTTTTTGGTGTTACACTTGCCACAACCAAAATAATACTATGAAAAATATGTATCAATATCATAAATTGTACACATGATTTTGCATTTTTCAACTAGCAAAATATATTAGTAAAGTTTATGAGGCAAATATAAAATATGTTTTAATAGTTCCATTGAATTTCTATAACAAAAGAAAAAATATTATATGAAAATTACCTCAAGAGAATTTAGTAATTCTGTAGCACATTTTTTAGGTAGTTGAAACCATTCTTTTCATTTATGATAAGCTAACGTTCTTCATATTTGGGTTCAATCATAGTTATAACAAATGCATCTTGAGGTAACTTGATGAAAAAAAAATAAATACACAACAATAGTAATTCTAATTAGATTACATTCATTTGCAATTATATGAACTTTCACTTCATAGTTATACGAATTCTTCAAAACTTGCATTTCCGATAAGAAGAGGCTAATGAATAGAACATATAAATCAAATGCATTAGTAATTTGCAAATCTCATACAAATTGATAAGAAAAATAATATTATGTATGTCTACATGACATATGTATTAGATTTGATTATAATTATTAGAATGTTTAATTACCTCGCTAGAAATTGATCTTTCTAAGTAGGCATACGACAATTTGATCTCTAGCATCTTGGCAATGTTTGTTTAATTTTTCTGAAAATACTCTTCATAGACAACATGTCATTCGATCATCCCTAATATAAAAGTCATTAACATTAAAAAATTTAAATTAGTAGATTTATTTTATAATATATTTAGAAATACTTACTTTAAATCCTTCAAATAAAAATCAAATTTTTTTTTTTTTGACATTCAGTTGAATAGTTTGTGTTTCTCCCATATCGACGACTTGCCCAATAACACTGACAAATTTTTTTTTTAAAGTTATGATTAAGATAATTATTAAAAAATTACCAACTAAGAAATGTATTTTTTGTTCACCATTTCTAATCATATCAAAAGTGATCAAAGACATAAATATGTCATATGATATATAATCATATGTTGGGATGGATGTGCTTACAAAACTCATTTAGTAAGTATGATGAGTTAACAGAAAATTCTGAATTACAAGAGTTAATGAGAAATTTTCAATGAATTGCCACTCTCCGATAGTGAGTGGTTTTTGAAGGCGTAGAAACCATACTCGTTTACATGAAGCATGAATTTTTACTCCTTTCTGAAACAAAAGTTGAAAATAGTTAATTTTAAAATAATATGATAAGTTAGACTATATTACATAAAACTAAAATTATACCGTCTGATAAACCAATATGAACTTGAATGTTTCACCAGATTGAGATGTGTATTGTTTACAGGATTGCAATATTTTGATATGGATGTGCCAAAATGTCTTGAATGGTTTTACATCATTCAGGTAAGTAATTTGACCTTGTAAAACCATTGTTTCATGAAATGTGTTGTAAGATATGGATATTAGAATAGTTAGCTTGTGAATATTTAATTTATTTAGTGATTGTGATATTTAGGATTTATTGATAGCGAGATTTTCTAATATATTTTAACAAAATATTATATTAATTGATTTACTTATATTAAATGGAATCTATATTAGATGAAATCAATAGAAAAGGAATTTTTTTATTTATTGTAATGATTTAAAATTGTGGTTAAGATTATGATAAATGTATTTTGTTGTGAATCGATTCTTTGATTTTATTGCTGAAACAAAATCATTTGAATTTAGATTTTTCTACACAATTATCATTAGAATTTATATTTAGTTAAGATAAAGGTTTGGATTTTCTATTTTTTAAAAATATAGTTAAGATTAATTTTGTTATGTATTTGGATTAATGTTAGTTTAATAAACAGATTTTTAGATTTTATTTATATATAGTTAAGATTTAAGATTATGTTTTCTGATTTTTAACAATATATAGTTTAGATTAGGATTGTTTTAATTTCTTTAAATATAAACATGATTCTAATATAATAGTTAATTGTTTATTTATATTTTTTTAATGGTAAATTTATATAAAAGGTGGAATTTATATAATTTTATGATTAAATATATATGATATATATATATATATATGTATATGTATCTCAAAATAATCCATTTAGATAATTTATATACGATTATTATTAGTTTTTGTAATATATATATATATATATATATTGTCGAAACAATTAATTTAGTTTTATATTTATTTAAATATATAAAAATAATATATCAGTGACTATAATATAAAATTACGTTAGTATCATTTGTTAGATTAGTGAACGTTTGGAAAGTATATATTTAGAAATAGAAATAATAGAAGAATTGTAAAAATCGAAAGTTAGACATTGTTATCCAAGCTGAAACACTAATTAGATAGATGTTTTCAATTATATGAGATTCGAGTGGTGACAAAAAGCTCCAAACCCAAAAGAAAAGTCACCATATATAAGTATTGAATGGGCCCGGCCCATACGTAGTACCGTATTATGTTGTATCAATGCTTTACCGTATTATGTTGAATCAATGCTTTGTCTCGCTATTTGCTACCAAACGTTTTCTCGGGGATCAGGGCTCCATAGACTCGCCTGAGCTTGATAGTAATACCACCGTCGCTCGCCGGAGACTTGCTATTAGAGACTTCAAAGATGTCTGATTCTGACATGGATATTGACGATGACGAGGTTCAAGTACACGTAATTGCAACAAAATCTGAATTGCTTGATACACCAATTAAAGCTTCCGAATCACAGAACGGTTAGTATTTTGCTTTCGGTAAATAATTTACACGGTTGTGTTGATTTTTTGCGCTCAACTTTGTGGTCAGATTGATGGAAACACCTACTGCAATTGCAATTTGACTCTCTTCTGCTGATGAATAAGAGAGAATCTATACGCATCGTTTTGTTTCTAGAACTAAGCAAGAATTGTGAAATTAACTAGTTTTAGCTCAAAGTCTTGTGAATTGGGATTGTGCTTTTTTGTGTAGCAGCCCCTTTTGTTCTTTCAAAATCTCAGACTTGGGTAATATCTCCTGGTTTAACCTGTCCCATGTAGATGTGAAGAAGATCTCAGATGAGCAATTAAAGATCATAAAGGATTCATGTGGTACCTTCGAAAACCCACAACCTGTTTCTGGGAACAGTGGGAAGAGTATGAAGCTGGAAGATGGAAAAGGCATAACTTTATCAAGGTATTTAACAATTTTTTTCCGCTTAAGTTTTGGTGAAGCTAACTAGGAAGTTAATGTAGTAGATAGAAGTTGTTTCAGAGGTTGATCTTGTCTGTTTTGCATGTTTGAAGCTTTTATGCTGATATATTCTGTTCTCAGATTTCCTGTTCCGGGTATAACGGTGCGAAGCTTTACGTCAGGGAATGAACCAGTACAAAAACGTGCAGCTCGTCCCTGCAAGTTTTTTCCTAAAGGATGTTGTGCCAAAGGGAACTTGTGCAGGTTTCTTCATGTGAGTGAGAATTCCAGTCGTACTAGTCAACAACAAGTGGAAAATAATATGGCTGGAACCAGTGATATCCAATCTGTTGAAGGTATGTCGTCCTTATGAGATATTCTTCTGAAGATTGTGATAATAGTGATCCTATCTGGAGGCAGTTCCAACGATATAATATTTATAGGGAGTTTAACTGATCTTCATGAAAATAATTTTTTTCACTTATTTTCGTTACAGAAAGAAGAAAATTGGACAGCAAAGAAGGTCTAAAAGTTTACGTGTTAAGCGAAAATGGCATGGGTCCTTTCCATACAAGACGGGATATATCTTTGGTGAATCCTCCAGGTAGCCAGAGAGTTTTCCCATCCACCAATGATATGCGCTTTGTTACCAATAGCAATTCCTTCACATTGAGAAGCAGCTTTGTTCACGAACCTAGATCGTGTATCACTTCCTATAGAAAAACAGACATGGAATCTTCTGGACAAGCCTGGACAGGTTCATTAGGTTCATTGTTCAGTTCTGTTCCTATGAATCAGTATGCTTCTAACTTGGGGCATTTTGAAAATAGAAATAATATATATGGATCTGGATCACTTCCAACACTGCAAGGGATATCTGTTTCTTCCGATCTAGTTGCAGAAGGTAACAGTACTACTAGCAATAAGAAGAAATTTTCTTCAAATGATTGGGATCCTTCTGAACCCTTTCAACCATCTTTCACAATTCCACCTTATATACTTCCCTCGTCTGATGCCCTTTATGATCCTTTCACGGACATAGAGAATCTAGAAGACAGATCTTTTAATGTTCCATTGTCAAGTAAAGGAAAGCATGCACTGAGAAGTTCCCGCCAGCAGAAAGATGGTGATTCATCTAGTGGTCCCCAAGTACGGGATTGCAATAATGATGATAAAAACAGTTCATGCAGTCAAAATCAACAAAAAGAAACTGTGGCGAGAAAGAATTTAGAAGCACGTGGAATAGTGGAAGGGGTGGCTACTTCAGTGGTTGAACAAAATGATGCTACAACACCTAGCAAAGAGGTTTCTTCTTCGGCGGCTGCAGAGAATAGAGTTGCTTTAAAAATATGCAAGCCTGCAGGGCGTGAATCTTGGCATAGAAGTGATGGATCTTCACATCAAAAGATGTTGAAATCAGATGATGCAGATTGTGAAGTGAGGTCAGACGCAGGAATGAAAGTAATGAGACAATTCCGGACTGCAGTGGTGGAGACAATTAAAGAGATGTTGAAACCGTTATGGCGTGAGGGCCGTCTTACCAAAGATGTGCATAACATGATAGTCAAAAGAGCTTCTGAAAAGATAGTAAGCACTGCTGTCCAGTTCCATCAGGTGCCAACTGA
The DNA here is from genome assembly GCA_018901935.1 of Pugionium cornutum. NCBI lineage: Eukaryota > Viridiplantae > Streptophyta > Magnoliopsida > Brassicales > Brassicaceae > Pugionium > Pugionium cornutum. Next base: position 4,733,411 of record CM032161.1, on the reverse strand, counting down.
GACGGAATCAGTTGAGCAATATCTTAGTATGTCTGCACCCAAAATAGTGAAGCTTGTCGAGGTGAGTTTCTTGTTAGACACACACTAGAGCAGGTAAAAACCTAAGTAGTAAGTATATTGCACTGATCTGACAACTCCTCTGCTCATTTGTAGGGTTATGTCGAAAAGTACGGTAAACCCTCAGGTATCAAATAAAACGCCGCTTAAATCAGTAGCATGAGCGCAAGTTGATGATGTCATCCTTCTTTTCCTCAATTAGGATCTATAACCTAATTTTTTGGATCTCCATTCGTATCCTTTACCTATAATGGAAGAAGGTTGGAACTGGAGGAACGGGTGGCGGAATTTTGTAAACATTGTAAAACTGTTTAAAGTTTGATTTATGCTTTTGACGCTTAAAAAGATAATTGACTATTTTTCACTAATTGTAATCTCTTATTAGTGTTGTGATAGAGAGGCTACATTGTAGTCATTCGTGTGTTTGATTGTAGACTGTAGAGTGCTTTGAAAGCAGGTAAAGGAGAAAAGAAGAAACGAATAAAATGTTGAGGTACGTACTTGACACTGTTTCTTTGTTTGAGCTTTAATGGTCTTGTTTTAGCATGTTTACTCCATTCGAGTAGATGTTGTATGGATTTTTTTTCTATTATAGTTTAGGTTTCTAAGTGGCTTGCTTTCTGAAAAATTAAAAAAATTTAATATTAAAATATTTTTTTTAAAAAATTTTAATAAGAAGAATATAAATTCTAATCTGGAAATATGAATTCAAACATTTTATCCTAAATTTATTAATTTTACATCAAAAAATATTTTATTTGTATTTGTATTTATTTCTAATAATTTAAGTATCCTAAAAAAATTTATATTATTTTATTTTGGAATTTTCGATTTCTTAGAATTATTGACTTATTGAATTTTGGGATAAATTATATAAAGTACCTAACACATGGCATACTTAATGTATTATGCACATGTAGCATCATATTCAACGTATTATATGCAGTTGTGACATCGGAATTACTGTATTACATGCATGCACACGCGGAGTTCTAGTTAGCAACGACTCATCGGTGCAACTTAATTAATACATATACAAAATTGTTGCTTTTAATCATATTTTATCATATACTTAATTTAAATTAATTATTAGTTTATATAGCTATAAGCTATTGTAGATATTCTTAAATACATTAATTCAAAGTGTATTTGACTGTTTATATGTGGGCATGTACTTCATTGTTGGGGAAATACCTGGGCAATTCTATAAAATAACACGGTTTTAAGTTTTTGTTCTAAAAATAACATCATTAGTTTAAATTTTTAATAATAGCATAAATTTAATATTAAAATATATTAAAACTATATTTTAATAAAAAAAAATTAAACTCTAAATTACAAAAAATGAATCCAAATATAATATTTTAAATTTATGTATAATTTATTTACAGTAAATAATTATTTTTACATAATCATTTTTGCTATTTTGGGATTTTAATTTTATGATGACAGATTTGGAAGAAAAACTTTAAAAAGTATTATTTTAGGGTATTACTCTTAAAATATTATGTTTGAGTTTTTTTTTTCAATTTAGGATTTAATTTTTTCTTATTAAAAATGTTTTGAAGTATTTTAATATTAAATTTGTGTTATTTTGGAAATTTAAACTAATGATGATATATTTAGAACAAAAACTTAAAAAGTGATATTTTTGTTGATTGTCGTTTATTTTACGAAAACATAATATATATCACACACATGCGTAAGAGTACTGTTCATCAAGGCGACGAGGTAATTATTTAAAGAAATATTCCGCTTTTTATCACTAGGTTACAACAAACCGGTCTAACAACATTTTTATACAACAAATCGGTCTAACAACATTTTTAAACAAAAATTTAACATTTTATACGAAAGCAAAGTACAGTCGAATTCTATAGCTCTATGATAGACGTGAAAATGATGCAACTATTAACCCACTTGTTTCTCTCCGTTTAAACCGGTATGTCAATCTATTATATTTTCAACAATAATGTATTTTTTACATATTTATAGTGGATTTCGAATTAGGACGTATGTACTAAGAAAATCGGGTATGCATCTTAAGCTTTTTTATTCCGTCACAAAATTTATGGTGTCAAAAGTGTTTGTTAGGGTTTCACCTTAAATGATGTGCTATTTTATGGTTAATATCCTAAAATTTTTATTTTCAATATGTTAAATTTAAAAAATAAATTTAAGAATAAATTATTTTATGGTATTATTCTAACCAATTTTAACATTTAGACAAAAATTATTTGATGAAACAAAAAACATAAACTTACGTTGACACGCTTAGATCAGGTTAGTCAATTTTAATTCTCATTTAGAAAAGAAAAAAAAAACTGACCATCATTAATTGTTGATTAATAGTGTAATTAAAAAGATTAGGTCAACATTATCTCTTGCTTGAGATTCGGCTTTTCTTTAGGGCTACCATTGAAAGAGCTTCCTGATACAAAGAAGAAGCTTCATAGTTCTCTTTGTTCTATTATTTTGTCGCCTCTTTTGTATTTGCATTTCCCCAATTTTTCAAAGTTTTATCACTGTGAAATTAATCTGTAACTAGCTTAATTACAGTTAATCTTACACTCATTCTAATTGGTATTGTGATTTACTTTCATGGAGTCTAAAAACTAGATTTGTTTGCAATTTATAGGATATTTACATTCTTATAAAAAAACATAACTACTAATTTAATTTAAGGGGCTATGCATGTTATGAAGTATATATTTTAACAGCACAGGTTGTCTAACCATAATTGACGATGGCTTGTTTCTCTAATGACTTAAAGGATACAAATTCAAAGGTCCACAATTTACGGCTTATATCATGATTCCAAAATGCAAGTCCTCATCGCATTAAATCATAGACTTTTGTGGGGTGTTTGTATGCATCAATTTTGTGGAATTTTTAGATGGTTAACATATATAATTTACTACTATTGTAAGGGTTATTGATTCATATTTTTGATTATAAAAGAAAACTCTAATGTAATGGTAATTTGGGCAACAAATAAAATATCATTTTTAAGTTTTTGTTTTAAACGTGTCACCGTTAGTAACGGATAATATCATTTTAATATTAAAATAACTTAAAACTTTTTTAATAATAAAAAATAAATATTAAATTCAAATAAATAATTCAAATATTATATTTTAATTATATATTGTAATTTATTTATGTTAAATATGTATTTTTAGAAAATAATTTATGTTATTTTTGGAATTTTAAATTTGGATTGCTAAATCTGAAACAAAAATATTAAAATATGCCATTTAATATTACTCTATGTTTTTTGCAAAGTTTATTTTCCAAAAAACTGTAATATATATCATTGAATTTTTTAGTATTTGCTATTACTTATCAGGATCGCCTACCTCAACATTGGCCATATGTAAGATTAAGATTTTAGTGTCTATGTAGCTAATTTGGCACTCTTGAAAGATACGTGTGTAGAAAACTCACATTGTTAGACTTTTCAATGCATAAATTACAGAGAGATATTCATGAACTGTTATTTAATAATGTATAACATTCCAAACCTAGTGATTATGATATGACGCACAATGACTTTTTTTTTTTTCATTTCATTGACTTGAATCACCGATTCATTCTATAAATTAGGCACAAAATGCTACGATTTTACACATCTAAGTATACCAATAATCCATATCTTAACATCATCTTCAACTGTTAAGATGTCTAAGGACTCGAGTTTCTTAGTCTCGCTACCATTGTTACTGCTTCTTCTCAGCTTCCTAATGGCTTCCTTCTTCGACACGGCAGGTTCAATAATCTTTTAACCTATATATTATGAGAATTTGGTTTCTTGTTACTGTTTAATGATTCTTTAATTAATTTGAAACTCAAGTTGGACAAATCGGAGTATGCTACGGGAGAAATGGAAACAATTTACCACATGCGTCGGATGTAGTAACGCTTTTCCGGCAGCGGAACATCCGGCGAATGAGGATTTACGACCCAAACCAAGAGACTTTGAACGCTCTCCGCGGCTCCAATATCGAGCTTCTGCTCGATGTTCCCAACCCTGATCTCGAGCGTGTCGCTTCCAGTCAAGCTGCTGCCGACGGGTGGGTCCGTGACAACGTTCGAAACTACGCGGACGGTGTCAGATTCCGCTACATCGCGGTGGGTAACGAGGTGCAACCATCGGACCCACGCTCGAGGTTTGTCCTCCCTGCGATGCAGAACATCGAAAGAGCAGTTTCAGGCCTGGGGATCAAAGTGTCTACAGCTATAGACACCAGAGGGATTAGTGAGTTTCCGCCATCGAAAGGGGTGTTCACTGCCGAATTTCGGAACTTTATCGCACCGGTGATAGCTTTCTTGGTAAGCAAGCAATCTCCTCTGCTCGTGAATATCTACCCTTATTTCAGCTACATTGGCAACATGAGAGACATCTCTTTAGAATACGCTCTGTTCACTTCACCGTCAACTGTAGTAAATGACGCACCATACTCATACCGAAACCTCTTCCACGCAATCTTAGACACTGTTTACGCGGCGTTGGAGAAATCCGGAGGCGGATCGTTGGAGATTGTGGTGTCGGAGAGCGGTTGGCCTACTGGAGGAGGAACCGCAACGAGTGTGGACAATGCGAGGACTTATGTGAACAATTTGATACAAACTGTGAAAACAGGAACTCCGAGGAAGCCAGGGAGAGCTGTTGAGACTTATATATTTGCTATGTTCGATGAGAATTTGAAGAATCCTGAATATGAGAAGTTCTTTGGACTGTTTCTTCCGAATCGACAGGCTAAGTATGGCGTCAATTTCAACTAATTTCCTTCGACATAATTCGCTGTGAAGTAGTGGGAATAATTGTATGAAATAAATGGCTTGTATTGTAATACTAAGGAATAATCAGACAAGAAAAATAATTAAAATGATAATACATAAGCAACCGTTTGGATACCAAAAGTACCAATTGATTCATACTAAATCGCATCAATCGATCTTCTCATGCTAATATGAGCTCCAAGGAATGGTCCAATGTTCCCATCCAAAACTGATTTTAGGTCCAGAATCTCTAAACCGGTTTTCAAATCAACCACCATTTTGTGACCCTTGGAGATATATCTCCTGCTTTATTCTACTTTCCATGGTTTGCTGTTGATTTTATTTACATGTTCTTTTGCTATCACAAGCAGTTTGGCCTTTAACCTGTTTAGAGCTTTGATCCTATTTGCAAACCGGTTTCTTTCCCCTGCATCAACAATCTTATATTACAATCTGACATACAATGCTGTAAACTGAAGTATAAAATACTCAGAGAGAATACCTGAAGATTTTACGGTTATTCCACTCGGAATATGTTGAATACAAACCATATGCTCAGCTATTTTGTGATTCTACAACATCAAAATGTAATGGAAACCCCAATTTCTCGTTTATATAAAGCCACCAATCGGAGAGAAGAGAGCTTCCGAACTGGGAAACTGGGAAGAGAAGGAGATTGAAGTGACGGGAAATAGCTGGGAGGTGAAGAACATAGACATTGCAGTGGCTGGTCTTGGCTGGTTTTCACTTGGTCTCAAAGGTGAAGCAACATTAGCATTATGGACTTATCAGGGAATTGATGTAAGTTTGAGAGAACCATTGGTCATTGACCGTGCACCATTTCTTGAGCGGCCTGGCTTTTGGCTGCCGAAAGCCATTACCGAAGCCGTTGGAACCTATTCTAGTAAGCTTGATGATGCTCGTAGAAGGAAGAAGCAACAAGACAGCACTGATTTTCTCTCTGACTAATTAAGTTCAGTGTAGTCACCCATGATAGTAAATTCTATATATATTTTCTAAATCAAATAAACATATATTGGTTTGTGTATTTTTATAACATTTTTAAATCTCACATCGATTCATTTGATTTTTTTGAATACATATACAAATTCATGTGCACTTATCTGTACATTTAAGATATCTGTATTTTTTATTCTTAACTAAAAAATCTTTAAAAATTTAATAAAATCAGTAACTTTTGTTCTGAATTTAACTGAATTTAAAGATTTTAGATAGGATTTGCAAATCATAAATCCAATAATACCATATTGTAATAAACCAAAAAAGATAAGCAATAAAAAGATGTGATTAGATTTTCATATTATTTGAGATTATATAATCCAGTGACATTTTTTCGTCCAATGTAGTAAACCTTTATTAGGGTTCTGAGTAAAGTTTGTTCAATCTTCATTAACCGTAAAACACATTACATAAGTCGCTTATATACATGAACCAATATTGGTTAAACCGGTAAATAGTAAACCGAGCAATATACCAACTATTACTCTAATACACCCCCTCAAGCCTCTGAATAAGAAACCGAGTCCAACGAGGTTGAAGGAAGACAGAGGCTTGAGATGAAAAATCGACTGAGCAAAGAATGAAATGGATCAGAATGGAGAGCCTTGGTGAGGATATCTGCATGCTGGTTAATAGTAGAAACATGAAACAACTTCAGAAAACTATTCTTCACTTGTTCACGAACCGTGTGACAGTCGATTTCAATGTGTTTTGTCCGTTCATGGAAAACAGGACTGGTGGCAATGTGAATAGCATATTTATTGTCACAAAAAAGCTTTGCTGACATGGTGACCTTAACCCGCAAATCCTTAAGTAATTGGCTCAACCAGAGAAGCTCACATGTAGCTAACGCCATGCTGCGATACTCAGCTTCGGTGCTACTACGGCTCACAGTTTGCTGCTTTTTGGACTTCCAGGTGATTTAAGAGCTACCCAAGTAAACACAAAAGCCACTAATCGATTTCCGCGAATCAGGACAAGCTGCCCAATTTGCATCAACAAAAGCATTTAAGCACAATTCTGAATCAACAACATAGAACAAGCCCTGTCCTGGATTTGTTTTAAGATACCGAAGAACCCGATGACCAGCCTGTAAGTGAGCATCAGTAGGGCAAGACAAAAATTGACTCAAGTAATTCACCGCAAAAGTAATGTCAGGGCGAGTGATAGTAAGATACAAGAGTCTGCCAATAAGCTCACGGTAAGGCTTGGGATCAGCAAGTTTATTTCCTGAGTCTTTGCGTAAATGAACAGAAGGATCCATAGGAACATTGACAGGTTTGCAAGATAACATACTAGTAGAAGCAAGAATATCCAAAGCATATTTTCTTTGACAAATGGATATACCAGTTTTGTTCCGAGCAATTTCAAGGCCAAGAAAGAACCTAGGAGTCCCCATGTCTTTAATCTGAAACGCTTTATGAAGAGCATCTTTAAGGAGTTGTAATTCAGTGTCATTAGTGGAAGCAATCAGAATATCGTCAACATAGACCAATAAAGCAATAAACGATGTTGGTGTATGTTTAACAAATAATGTCGTATCAGATAGAGATTGCTTAAACCCAGCTTGAAGAACCACCTTAGAAAAACAATTATACCATTGCCGCGAAGCCTGTTTAAGGCCATACAAAGACTTATGAAGTCGACATACCGGATTGGGAGGAAGAACAGTTGACTCGGGTGGCTTATAACCTTGAGGCAAAGGCATGAATATTTCTTCATCCAAATCACCATGTAAAAAGGCATTGGTCACATCCATTTGAGTGAGAGTCCAGTTAAAGCAAGCTGCAAGACTTAAAACAAGCTTAACACTAGCAAGCTTAGCAACCGGAGAAAAAGTATCAAGGTAATCAATACCCTCTTGCTGAGTAAATCCTTTGGCAACTAAGCGAGCCTTATATCTCGCAACAGTACCATTGGGATTGTATTTAATCGCATATACCCATTTACAACCAATCGCATTCTTACCTTGAGGTAAAGATTCAATACTCCAAGTACCCTTCGATTCAAGAGCAGAAAGCTCCTCAGCCATGGCCTTAGGAAAATGGGGATGAATCATGGCCTGCTTAAAATTTTTCGGTTTTGTCTCAATGGTAGAAGAAAGAATAAACTGTTGGTATGAAGGGTGAAAGGTAGAATAATCGAGAACAAAAGAAATAGGATATAGGGCAGAAGTAGAAGAGGTGAGATTGCAATGGTAATCAGATAGGTAACCTGGAGCTTTAACATGTCGTCTAGGTCGACTAGTGCTAGGCAATATCGGATCAGTAACAGGGGCAGTCTCCATAGGTATGAATGAAGTACTAGAGGGTAAATGGGATGAGTTAGATGCATGAACTATATGATCATCACCCAAGACAGCAGGTTGCAAATTATCAGACAAACTATCAATAACAGGAGTGGACATTGGCAAAATGGTTTGACAAAAAACATTAGAAGATTCTGAAAAAGAAGATTTCTCTTTAAAAGGAAAAACCTTTTCGTGAAAAACAACATGCCGGGAGATGAAAATAGCATTTGTATCAAGGTCCAAAACTTTGTAACCTTTGTATCCAGAAGGATACCCAAGAAAGACACAAGGTTTTGCACGAGGGGAAAATTTGTGTCTATCCTTGAGAATCGTAGACACAAAACAAAGACAACCAAAGGCCTTCAAAAAACTATAATCAGCAGCCTTTTTGAAAAACACTTCATACGGTGAAAGTTTGTTTAAAACCAAGGAAGGAGTCCGATTAATCAAGAAAACAACAGTAAGGACACAATCTGACCAGTATGCTAAGGGCAAGTTTGATTGAAACAAGAGAGCACGAGAAACATTCAAAAGATGTTGATGTTTGCGCTCCACCACAGAATTTTGTTGTGGTGTATAAGCACAAGAAAACTGATGAAAAATACCATGATTTTTAACAAGTTGTGAAAAAACTAATTCCAGAGCATTGTCAGTACGTATGGCTTTCACAACAGAATTATACTGCGTTTTAACGAATTGAATAAAATCAGGAAAAACTGTGGAAACATCACTTTTATTACGTAACATATAAATCCAAGTGATGCGAGTACAATAATCAACAATTGATAGAAAATACCTATAGCCATCTATAGATTCAACGGAAAAGGGTCCCCAAATATCCAAGTGAAGAAGATCAAAAGGATTTAGAGACAAATGGTTATTAGAAACAAACGGCAATTTTCTTTGTTTAGCTAAAGGGCAAACATCACATGGCGAAGAATGGGAACCAGAAAAAGAGATAGAACCTGACAAGTGTTTCATCTTAAGGGGAGAAGGGTGTCCAAGGCGTTGATGCCAAAGATGCCCATCTGCCACCAGAGATCCACAGAATTTGGTAGAGGAAAATGATTGAACAGTCCAAGATATAGAGACCATGAAGAAGATGTCCTCTACCAATCGTCAAGGCCCGAGTATGGTCCTGGAAAATATATGTATCATGAGAAAAAGAAGCTAAAGAATTAGTGTTTTTCATTAAGGAACTAACACTAAGAAGATTGAATGTGAAATTTGGAACATAAAGAACATCATGCAACACTAGCAAGGGTGACAATAATATAGTTCCTGTAGATTGAATGGGAACTCTAGTACCATTTGGAAGAGAGACTGTTACCCCTGAAACAGAAGTAATACTACTAAACAAAGTCAAGTCTGAGCAAACATGGCTAGTCGCTCCACTGTCAACTATCCAAGCCCCAGGAGGTAGTAAAGATGAAAAATATGACAGACAAAGAGGCTGAAAAGGAAAACTATGGTTACGATTAGAATCTGTAGGAGAAGAAAAATCCATTGAGACAATACCGGATTGAGATTGAGCAGCCATAATTCCATCTTCACTGATAGACGCAGTTGGAGAGGGAACTGACTTTTCTGAATTTTGGACATGAGTATTCAAGTGATGGATCAAGACTTGAAGTTGATCTGTTGTAAAAGAACCAAGATTAAGAGTATTCTGGTTCGGGGTAGTAACAACGTTAGCCATTACTGCTGGTCGAAAATTCTGCTGATGAGGAGCAGGCAGACGAGGAGTTGGAGCAGTTGGATTACGAGGAAGCAATTGTTGGGAGTTAGACTGCTTTTGTAGCATTTTATGACCTGGGGGATAACCATTCAACTTGTAACATCTCTAGATGGTATGACCAAGTCTGCCACAATGCGTACAGTACGGCTTCTGCTGTTGAAACAAAGGCCTGTAAGTTGCCGCATAAGCAGTATTTTCAGATATCCTAGTGACATCACCAGACTCTTTTGATGCCTGAAAAAGCAACTGATTCCAATTTGGCAGAAGGTTTGATACACTTCTGCCTTTCATCCTGTGCTACCATATTGAAGACATCCTCAATGGAAGTAATCGGCTTCAACATAAGAATTTGACGCCGTATAGGTTCATATCCCTCATTCAATCCCATGAGGAATTTCGTTACTCTGCTTCTCTGCTGGAGCTTTTCCCAGAGAGAGACAGCATTACAATCGCACTTTCCACAAGTGCACATTGGAAGCTCAACATAATTACGATACTCTTCCGAGAGAGTAACCAACTCTATATAGTATGCCGTAACATCCATGGAACCTTGAAGAATCGAGTTCAAGCGTTGTTCAATCTCATAGACGCGAGGTGCGTCATCTTGTTTGAACCGCGATAACAAGTTCTTCCAAATCGACTCAACAGTAGGCAAGAAAAGTAGACTTTGACCTATTTTCTTAGAAACCGAAGTCATAAGCCAAGTAGCTACCATATCATTACACCTAGACCACGATCCAGCATCACGATGATTAAGAGGAGGTTTAGGGATTGTACCGTCGATAAAACCAAGCTTGTTGCGGACATTCAGAGCCATGCGAACAGATCGATGCCAAGAATGAAAATCCGAGCCAGGCGATAATCGATCAGACACGAGAACCAAACCGGCATGATCCGAAGCATGGAGAAAATACGGATTTTCGTATTGATCAAGCGGATGCGAAGTGGATCGAAAGTCGGTGTTATCCGACACACCAGGACTGATATTTGCCATTGTTAATTCCAATGCGGAAATTGAACAATGCGAAGAAGAATCAAGCTGATTAGATGAATGAAAAAAGAAACGGCGATGACTTTAGGGCAAGAAAAGAAGAAAAATTGGAAAAATCAACAAAAGGGAAAGAAGCGATAGAAAATCAGCCACGGTATGTAGAAAATGAAGAATATAATCGGAGATCAGCTGAGATATAGGAACACTCATGGCTGGAAAACGAATCCGATTTTAAGAACAAACCAGGAAGCTCAGAAAAAATGGCGGAAGCTCGAGGAGGCGACGAAATCGCTCTGATACCATATTAGGGTTTTGAGTAAAGTTTGTTCAATCTTCATTAATCGTAAAACACATTACATACGTCGCTTATATACATGAACCAATATTGGTTAAACCGGTAAATAGTAAACCGAGCAATATACCAACTATTACTCAAATAACCTTGAATAGATAAATTTCGAAAGTCCGACATAGGTCCGAATCCGATAAACCCCATTGTGAAAATACCGTCTCTGGTCGCCGTTTTAACGCCCTTTCTCGCCGGGATGTATCTTTACTTCCAGTTGCTGAGCCCGACGTCAACTCTAGACTCTATTCTCTCCTGAAACACGAGGTTCGTCTTAGAGAGCCTTTTCCTAATCACACTATCACCAAATCAAGTGAATGAAGAATTTCTAGGGTTTAGATTTGTGTGGTGAATCTCGGTTCATCTTTCCGATCGTCAATTACATTATAATAATTGATGTAGCTCATCATTTCTTCTTCTATTCGGTAAGGATGCGAGTATTCTTCCGGGTTTTTATGTATTTTACTTTACTTTCATAGTTCTCTAGCTCACATTGAAGTTGTGTTCTTAGATCGATAAATTACTCTTCTCTCTTTTTTTTTGGAATTGTCTCCGGTATTGTGTTCACGCTTTAAAGTCATTGTCTCTTGTTCTTATTGATGTTTTCTTATCTTTTATTTTGCGTTTTGGAAATTGTGGGCACTGGGCAGAGAGCTGAAATGAGGAGAAAATGTAGGATTTGGTTGCCTAAGCAGCTCGCATCAACTAATGATTTGTCTAACAGTCTATTGTTTGGATGGTTCGTATGCCATTCATCTTCTTGTCTTGACGTTGTTGTGGCCTTCACTTGTGATGAAAGGTTTTTGCCCAATGGCGGATCTAGGCTCCAAGTAATAATCCCACTTTAATTTTTTCTTTTTCCACATCGTGTTTCACGAATTTGTACCTACCCTTGCCTCTAGCATTTTGCTTAACAGCGTATGCTACATTTTACCTTCTGATTTCTAACAGGACATGCTCCATCAAACTCCAAAACTCTGGAAGCCTATAAATATACATACCCAGTTGAGATGTGATATGATTGCATCGCGATGCCTCAGGACACGATCCACTCATTTTCGACCGATTGATAGGGGAGGGTACCTCGGGGGTTACCTCACGACAACCATTTTCAAATAAACGATCGTTTTTATTTGTCTTTCTTCGCTCACTCACTCTTTATAAGCGAATAATAAAAATTTAGGAATAGCCCAGTAAAAAAGTAGGCGTAACACAATATAATAAGTAGTTGTTTTTAGTTCGATTTTTGCTGTTCACTAGCCTTGCTTTCTTTTTGAAAGAGTTCTTTGAGTGTAATAAGAGAAGTGAAGTTGATTCCGAAAAACGCTTTTATTCATACTTTCTTTTATCAGAACCAAATTATTTGGTAAGCTTTCCCTCCAATTAGTAACGTAACAAGCAATTAATATAATTAAAATTTTATAATGATTAAAACCTTGTATACACAGTCATCAAAAGATGAATGTTTCGTAATGAAAAATACAATAAAGACTTGGAAGCAAAACCTTCTTAATGTACAAATTTGGACACAAAGTATGAAATGACCATTTTGTTGAACATATATAAATAAACTGCGATAGAATCCTTTACCTCATCTGAGCTATAAAGACTCCCACCAATTACAACTCTTTCACGCATCATCTCAAAGTTGTAAGGAACATACAAAATTGTTTTTTTCTTTCAAAAATGACTTTCATACTTCTCCATATACATTTTTTGCCCATAAAAGTATTTTGCGCCATGATTAAAGTGTTATTAATTCCAAAATGACCAACTAAGTTGTAATTAACTTCGGAACTGGAATAAGTTTCAAATAGCTTTCAAGTCACACAATAGGTGGTTTTGTGTATTAGAAAGAAAACAGTAGTGTTGGGAACTCTTATAACCATTGTAGTTAAGAATAAAAGAAGTATTCTCAGGCAAGTGGTCTCAACCTCACTATTTAAAGAATCTTCCCCAAATGATAAAATAAAGTTTTAGTGCACTAAACTCATTAAAATGAGCCTTAACCTCTCTCATTGCGACACAACTTGGAAAAGGGCTGCTGAGGAAGACGACAATGGAGAGAGTTTATTTCTTTTCTACAAGGAATATGTCGCCGGAATGTTGGCTGGTCTTAAGCCATAGTCACCGTCGGCCACCCTTTCGACACCGTCGGCCACCCTTTCGACACCGTCAAGTTTCATTTCTATTTTACGTGGGACCATCATAAATATATATAATTTTGTTCATTTGTTTTTTGCAAAGAGTTGTTGCAAAGAGTTGTTACAAAGAGTTTTCGTTTGTCTGTCACACTTTTATACGTTTAAACGTAATGACCGATCGCAGTAATTTATAATATAAAAATTTAAATACAGCTGAATTTCATTAGTATAATCGAAAATTTATTATTGAAGTAGTAAAAGATAAAAATAATCTTATAATTATTTATAAATTAAGTGAAAAAATTATCGCATCGATAATAAAATGAACAAATTTGCGATCAAACATTGCGATCAGTCGTGGAATTATCAAACAAACATACGGTAGCGACATAAAATCAAAAACTACGACTATAAAACGAAAAAATAATTTATCGCACATTACCGTAGTCCTAATCGCACCGCCGCAAATGCTACGATAAACATACGAGCAAGTACTATATATATATATCAGTTTTATGTTAGTTATAACACATTTGTGGTGTTGTTTTTTTGGAATATAAACATCTATTCTGATGTAATTGTGTAATGGATAAACAACTATCTTTAAGCATAGAAAACCACTCATCATATATGTCAACGAGGGTTGCTTATGAGCTTTGTCAGCATAAATAATCTGTTCTTGCGGGTAAAGTTGTAGGCCAAATGATATTTCAACTCTTTTTCCTTTTTCAAATATATCTATTTCTCTCCACAAATGAAATTTTGTTTCTTTTTTTTTGTTTTATTGTAAAGGGAACTTTGCGAGATGACTGGCCACGAGCAGAAATAATTGTTCCATCTGTTATGTTTGGTGGAGCTATTATTAGTTTTGTATTATGTCCAACAGAGATAGTAAATGTGAAATCTCCAATGTCTATACCTTTTAATGGTTTCAATGGAGTTTTTCTGCCATTCAATGGTTTTCTTCAGTATAGAATGCAGATTCATTGGTTCCTAACTTTCGTAGATACAACAGTCTTCTTCATTGTGTCGTTCAGACTTCAGACCGATAAAAATAAAGGAATGAGAAGATTTCTATCGATTAATCATCCATATCGTCGAATCACAATATTATTTAAAAATAAAAAAAATGTTTGAAGGTCCATAAATATTTCAGAAATTTGCCATATTGAAAAAAACATCTCTTGCAACATAATTTAGGAGCTTGCATTTGCCTCGGATTATTAGTTTTCTTGCAAAACATTACAAATCCTGGTTTAGTTTTAAGATCTTTGGCTAATTTTGAACAGTCTTTAGAGATATTACTTCAAGAATTTATTTAGTTGCAATGCATTTAATGATGTCTTAGGGAAATATGGAGAAACAGAGAAACACGCACAGAGAATTACAAAAAGCTAAAGAAAAAGAAGAATGACAGAAGAGAGTAAGCAAAGCCTATTTCATTAACCTTCAAATCCTGAAAGGCTCTTAAGACTTTTCAAAGTCTTTATTCATTTGTGCTTTTTCGCCTTCTTTCATTGTGTCCAGCTAAGCGTCTCCTGCAACTTCGCTTGGCTTCATCAAACTCACTGAGTTCATGAAACCTTAAAAAAAACCAAAGAAGTTAAAAGTCTCAAACTGTACTTTCACTTTCTTGTATTCTCTTGTTCTTTCAGAAGATGAAAGACAAAGAGGAGAAATCACCTGCTGCATTGCTGGCAGAAACGTTGGTCAAGACCAGAGATCCTAACCAGAGAAGCTTTGGCATGAAACTCGCAGACTTTGTGTCGTTTGTGGTAGTGTTTGGCTTTGCGCATATCCAAAGTACAACTTTCGACCTGACAAACTCCACTACTACTAGTAGTATTTGTACCTTTGCCTTTCTGCTTCTTCTCCAAAGCCTCTTCTTCTTCTTCTTGTTCAAGAGTATTCTCATCATCTTCATCTTCTTCTTCTTCTTTCTCGTCCTCACTCACTTCTCTTAAACTCCTTTTTCCTTCTGCTTTGGTTCTTCTCATACTCATCTGTAAAATTCAACTATCTCTCACATGAAAGATGGAAGAAGAGTTTAAGATGAAGAAGTGAAAGTAAACATTAGAAGTAAAGGACCCCCCAAGGAACATAAGTGGGAAAGGATCTTAGGTGCTTAATTTTGTTGGACCACAATATTTCACCTCTCTTTTTTGTTTCTCTTCATGTCCTAAGGTATAAATATTATTAGCATGTTATGTTAAAATAAATATCATCAATACACATGTAAAAAAGAGTAATACTCTAAATAATATTTTTTAAGTTTTTGTTTCAAGTTTATCACAATAAAACTAAATTTTCTAAAATATCATAATTTTTTTTTGTAAAAATATTATTTTTCTAAAGAATTACAAATAAAACTAAACTTTTATGTTTGTGTTTCTTTTTTATAATTAAGGTTTAGTTTTTTTTTCTATTATAAAAATATTTTAAGATATTTTAAGATTAAATTTGTACAATTATTAAAAAAATTTAATAGTGCTAGATTTAGAATAAAAATTTGAAAGAATGTTATTTTGAAAAATTATCCAAAAATTTGAAAAATAACAGTTTAATATTTAGTAGCGAGTTGATAATTTTTTTGTCATCTAGGACACAACAAGCCGGCCTAATAATCTAACATTTTCATACGAAAATTAACATACTCATACAAAAGAATGTGGAGTCAAACTTCACACATCTGAAATGGATGTAAAGATGATACAACTATTAGATCACTTATTATTCTCGTTGGTAATTAAAGGGTGATTTAGTGAATTTTGTAATCTCCAGCTAGTATATATGTCTATTTAAATATATATATATGCATAATTTGGATTAATTAAGTTTATAGTATAAATTTATGTATGGGAATATGTGGAGAATATGCGTTAATGCATTGAGTTTTAAATTTAAGTTTTACTGTGTGAAATGTTTTTCTGTGGTAACAAGAAGTTAAGATTCGAAGGCTATTTAATGTTTGTAATATATAATGAAAAAGAATAACATTACCCGAATGAATGATACATATTTTAAAAGGTTATCCATATTGTACTCTCTTTTTTAGCCAAAACAACTCATTTTGAAGTGATCAATTATTGATTTTTGATCAAATTATTACTGAGGAATATATTTTTTTTATCATTGTACTATAACAGATCATCCCAATAATCCAATATTTTTACATGAAAATTTAACATTTTTATAAAAAACTAGGTGTAATCGAATTACACATTTTGGGATGAACGTAAAGTCTTACAACCAGTAAATTAGTTACTACTCCCCTATTACTGAAGAGTGTATATGTATATATATGTCATTTCACATATAAATGTCGTAAGAATAAGATTTGGTTAGAAAGAGAAGTTCTTTCAATTAAATAACATAGGCCCGCCACTAAATTAATTAATTTGAGAATTTAATATATTGATTCTCGATCAAGTTAGCCATCGAAGCTACTGAGTCACAAGTACACATAAAATTGGTGTAAGCTTGAATGTATTTATTTTGTGTAATAAAAGCAAATAAATATAATAATAATATCATAAAATAGTATTTTTTAAAGTTTTTTTTTAAATTTACCATTTTAAATTTAAAACTTTTAAAAATAGTATAAATTATTTTTTTAAAATACATATTTATTATAAATAAATTATAAATATAATTAAAATATTATATTTGAGTTTTTCAATTTAAAATTTAATTTTTTTCTTATTAAAAATAGGTTTTAAATCATTTTAATATTAAATTGTGTTACTTTTAAAAATTTAAACTAATATTATTATATTTGAAAAAAAATTCAAAAGATTGTTATTTTGGTTAATTGTTCTAAGTATAACTGAATGTTAAAAACAATACAAAATATCAACTTTTATATAAAAAATAGTAGGAATTACTACATTCATACCGCGATAAATTAGTTATAAATATTATATGGTTATTTTGAAAAAAAAACTTAAAGAAAAAACAACTAAAAATAAAAAAATGTAAAAAAAAGTAAGCATAAGTGATGTGTAATCTAGTTTAGTTAGATTAATTTAATATATTGTTGCCGATACAAATTAACCACACGAAAGCTACAAATACATATAGATATAGTTTAAATTTCGTTATATTCATTTTATACATATACATAAGCATAGTTAAATGGTAAAAACAATATAGAAATCATTTTTAATAAAAAATAGTTGGAGCTACTATTAAAATTATGCATATATGTGGCTATTTTGAAAAAAATAATAAAAACAAAAAAAACACATGAAAAAACCGAAAATAATCATAGATAAAAATTAGACATGCTTGCATAGCATTGAAAGCCACAAAATACACATTTATAAGAATGGTCCAAACTTGAATATATTTGTTTTGTATAATGAAGGAAATATGTATAATTGAACCATTAAAACAGTTGAAAAAATCCAACTCTTATATAAGACAGTTGAAATTATTATACCCTTAAAATTAGGTGTTTATTCAAAAACTAACTACAAATATTTCTTGGTTATTTTGAAAAACATAACATAAAAGCAAAAATAACCAAAATAATTATGGATTAAATTGGCCATGTAGTAATACCTACTGAAGTCATAAATACACATATATTAGAGTGGTCCAAACTTGAGTTTGTATAATGAACACAAATTCTAATAATTTTAATTGTATAAACACTACTAATTGTATAAAGAACTCAATTTCTGATAATTTTATCAGTTGGGAAAAATCGTGAGATTGGGAAATATAGACTTTGTCAGCTGTCACACTACTTCACATTATTGTACTACTGCCTGTCAATTTTGATTGCATCTTTTGTTTAGCATCTCATTCTCATTCTTTCTTCATATCAACTTTTATTGGATTTAATCCGAATAATTCTATGGATAAATAAATATTATCGTTGTATTAACCCACAATACTAAAGAATTTAGACCAGAATCCGATAAACAGAGTAGTATACTTTTAACAAAAAAAACATAATAATAGTATACACATATCCTTGAGAAACGTTTTAATACAGAAACCTCACATTCACGTGTAATTTACAAATATATTATGTTGACGTATCATATCATACGAATATTTTAAAATAAATATTATATAACACATCATTTATTAGAATATTTACGAAAAATACATTAGACAAATATTTAACAATATACTATATGTAAATTTCTAATATTTTGATATAAAAAGCAAACACAATATAAATTTTTTTAAAAGTTTTATAAAATTAGTCAAACAAAATATAAAATAAAAATTTAGATTAATTGAATATTTATAACATTTATAATTTCTTACCTATTTAATAATATTGTTTATCCAAGATATAAATACTTTAAATTTATTTGTATAATCCAATTACATTATATATTTTATTTGTATAATCAATATTAATTTTTTTAATAATATATTTTAAATAAGAGATAGAATATATACATATTTAATTTATATTTACTAAATAAATACATAAATAATTATAATGTGTACCTGAATATTTTTTCCCGGCCAAGGCGTAGATCTAAATATAGTTCCATTATATTCGACTAAAATTAAACCATGGATTTCTTTGAATCCATGCTTTAAAACCTTAATATATCAACGATATATATTTTAGGCAATTACAACATCGAATACTGTAATAGAATTATAGTTTGCAAGTAACATGTTAGCAAAATCATCTGTTTTTTTCTTATAAAATAATGGAATGGACAAATATTAAAGAAGAGAAGTCTCTGGTAGGGGAAAACTTAACTTCCCCATGTGACACCAACGAGCAACGTTAAGTTATAGTTTTGAGTAGGGTCATTTTCTAGTACATTCATTTAATAATTTTGGTCACATTTTAATTTGCAAAACATACATTTAAAATCTATGTTTAGGCATTTTCCAACCCATTTTCCAGTTTTAACTAAAATTGTTACTATTATCATCATCTAACGCTATGTGTAATTTAATTAATGTGATGTGTAATCTAGTTTAGTTACATTAATTTATATTAGCTTTGTTAGTTTGTTCATTGTTAACGATTACGATTGTGGTCAACATTGCAACTGTGGTCAATATTACGGATATGACTGTGACATATGTAATTCGTTTATCTGTTACCGGCAGTTACGATTGCATTTGATCATAAATTTTTAGTCGTACTGCTATTTTAATCAGCAGTAAAAAAATTGCGATGCAATACATGACGTCTTACCATTGCGATTTATCACAAGTCGCTACCGCATTTAAACGAACAACAATGTGCCACAACCGTAATCATAGGAACGTGTGTGATAACTGTTAGTGTAGAAAACGAACTATTGATCACAATTGTAATAATCAAAACGCTGTCTGTTATTTTTTCAAACAACCAAGTTAATTCTCACATGAACTACACTTTTTTAGGGTTTACACAAACTTAGTTTCTTAAGTTGCTACCTATATTGAAAGAACAACACAACTAACCAAACGTGAAACAAAGGCTTGATTTGTCTCCCTCTCTCACTTGGTCGCACAATCTTCTTCTCCCTTTCTTTCTAAAAGCGCACTCGATGATCTTTTTTGAGTTTGCTTTTATAACATGAACAAATCTTCAGATAAACAGAAACTTTCTTGTTTTTCCTTTGTGGAAACTTTCTGTTTAGACTTCCGTTCTTTCCTGTTTTGCTTTTGGACAACTTCCTGTTTTGCTTTTTGGACAACTTTCTGTTTTGCTTTTGGACAACTTCTTGTTTTGCTTTCTGGACAACTTCCTGTTTTGCTTGAAGCCCATTACTCATGATCTTGATCTTCAGGCCCATAACTGATTTGTGCATCTTCAATCTCCCCCTTTTTGTCTCAATTTGTTACTCAAGCATTTTGGCAACCTGTATGTTAATTCATAGACCTATCTTCCACAATAAACTTAAAACAGTGACTATTACCATTAGATCTACCAACACATACATTTCAAAGGTAACAGAGTCATAGACACACACGGACATACACATATTCAAACTAGGTCCACACAATAGACATAAGTCAGCCATAATTCTAGAATCAACAAATGAGTCTCATAAGCCTGAAGATAACTAGAAGCTAACTACTTCAACAATAACAAAAATACATAAAACATGCTTGAGTCTTGCTCCCCCTAATTTACTCCCCCTGTCGAGAGCATTCATCCTCAGATTCTTATCCCCCTGCTTGAGTGACAAACTGAGTCAAAAATCAGAGCACAAATAGAGATGGTGAGGAGAAATATACAAACCTGTGCGAACCAATCTCATGAGAATGTTGATGGTTTCCTACAGATGGTGACGTTCCTTGGCAGTTAGGCGAGATGCTGATCGAGAAGGTACAAAAGCAGAACGTTCTGGTTTGATATGCGGAACCAACACAGGCATCCGTTTGAAGGAGACCACCAGACGCAGAGTAATCGAAGCTGGAACAGGAATAGGATGCTGAGACTCAATCAGACGATACAACAGGCTGGGAAAAGGTAGAAAGAACTTAGAGCCTGGGTTCAGCGCAAGATGCAAAATATGATCGAACATGAGTTGACCAAAATCAATAGGAGTGCCATGCATAACATGATGCACAATCCGAGCACGAGAAGGGTTTGGGTAACCAGTATTCTTGGTCGGGGACCAGTTCGAGCAGCAGACTTTGTAGAGGAAGACCGTATCACGGCCATAGTGTGACGTGAGAAGAGACTTCCACTTAGAGATCTTCCCATCAGACATGAATGACGCAAGTCGATCGTCGGAGATAGCTTCAATGCATGCGACCTTGGAGCGAGCAACAACATCAGAGATACCAAATATGGTGTTCATCCTGGAGGGAGAAAACTCGTAGAGGTGACCACGTACAAAGACCTCAACAAAATCAGCATCAGTCGGATCCGAGGGAAGATGAGCCCAAAATTCCCATAAAAACTCATCAACAAACGGCAGAATGTGAGTAACAGTGGGTAACAAACCGGAATTGTGCAGAACTCCCTCGAAATGGCCAAAATCAGACCCAAAATCAACACGATTTTCGGAGATAAATTGTTGCCTATGAAAGAGATCATACCTCTGTTTGGCAGCCACAGAAGCAAACCGAGAAGAATCGATGGTTGCTAAGGAAGAGTCGTGACCCGAACGAGACTTCGGGGGTCGCACTACTGTGGAAGGGGCATCAGATGTAAGCGAAGGAGCACGCTTCTGAGTTCGACGCGACCTTCGAGAAGGAGGAACATGGCTTGGCAGAGACCTGGTGGAGGCTGAGGAGAGAGCAATCGGTGAAGCCGGTGCATTTGGGAGAGCCTCAGACGGTACAAAGGGCACTACAGCGAGAGGGTTGGATGAACCACCAACAGACTAGGAGGCAGACTCCGTAGGAGCGATTTCAGGCGATGGTGACGGTTGGGAGACCGAGGACGATGGTGCAGTCACCATTTTGCTGAGACTAGAGAAAAAGGCTTTCATTGTGATGGATGAGACAGATCGACAAAGGAGAGGAGTTTAAATAAGGATGAACCGATGCAACTCTTCAAAGAAGCCCTAACGTCATGAGATAGAGGAGCAACTGCTATATGGAGGGAAGCATTTGGGCTTGAGTCTGATGGATTCAGCCTTATGAGAGACCATTGGACATATGATAGCCAAACATTTGAACCAATCAATCATGTGCACTTCTTAACAATCATGATTAGAGTAATGAGATCATACAAGAAATCAGACATTCTGATGCACAGAACACTTCCCATCAGACTGGCTTAACTGATAGATTTGTATTCTTAAGATTTATGTATATTAAAGATATGAGAGACACTACTAGTACCTTAGAGATAGGACATCCTGAGCATGATTCCGAAAATACACAGGAGAGGATCAAGGTTGATGAGAAGCACTCAATGCTCAGAGCAGGACTAGTCTTTCATACTGACATGCCTTTATCCCAGGAATTACAATCAAGGCAACTGATTTTCTTCTTCTCCCTTTTTTTTTGATGATCATTATTTTTTTTTCTCCCTTTTTGTCTTGTTTTTTTGAGCGAGGGAAACAACATTATAGTTGAGTTCAACTGTTTGATTGCATAGGAAGGATCAACTCTTTGACTTCCTTGTTGTAGAATCTTGGAACGGTATGGCAGGCAGCTCTTTTTCCTCTATAGCACCTATGTTTACTTAAATACATGTTCCTTCTCCCCTAGCTTTTTTGTCCAAAATCATGTCAAACTTAAGGGACAGGTTAGAGTTCACATATTCCAATAGCCTTGCGTAAATTGACAAAACGGGGAAAATCAAGTGGTTTTGTAAAGATATCAGCCAGTTGATGGTCAGTGCTCACATGATCAATGTCGATTATCTTGTTTTCGACCAACTCTCGAATAAAGTGGTGCCTAATGTCGATATGTTTTGTACGAGAGTGTTGTACTGGATTTTTGGCAATGTTAATGGCACTTTCATTGTCGCAATGAATCAGCAAAGAATTTATTGAAATACCATTAGTCATCATCCATCTGCTTCATCCATAGAAGTTGTGTGCAGCAACTACCTAGAGCGATATATTCGACCTCAACTGTAGAGAGAGAAACACTATTTTGTTTTTTGCTATGCCAAGAGATAAGATTATTTCCTAGAAAAAACATCCTCCACTTGTGCTCCGTCGATCATCAATACTGCCAGGCCAATCAGCATTACAATATCCGGCCAGATTGCTGTTTGTATCCTTGGTGTAGAAAATACCAAGATTCGTAGTCCCTTTGACATTTTTGATGATTCGTTTTACTGCATGCAAATGTGATTCTTTAGGTTGAGCTTGATACCTTGCGCACATACCCACACTTAGACACAAGTCAGGTCTGCTTGCAATTAGATATAACATGCTCCCGATCATCCCTCTGTATAATCTTTCATCAACCGGCTGCCCATGGTCATCTTTACACAGTTTCACATTGGTGCTGATGGGAGTATTAGCTACTTTGCTTGATTGTAATCCAAATCTGACCACTAGATTTTTTGCATACGTGCTCTGAGAAACAAAAATCCCTTTATCTGATTGCTGTATTTGAAAACCCAGAAAATAGGTGAGATCACCTACCATACTCATTTCAAATTCCGAGGTCATGATTTCAACAAAGTGATTGACCAGACGTTTGTCGGTTCCACCAAACACAATATCATCCACATAGATTTGGACAACCAGTATCCCTTGATCACTGCGTTCGAATAATAAAGTCTTATCAATGCTACCCTGTTGATATTCTCGTTCAATCAGAAAGCTGGTTAACCTTTCATACCACGCACGTGGGGCTTGTTTTAATCCATATAGTGCCTTTTTTAATTTGTAGACATACTCTGGGTGCTCTGCATCCTCAAAACCTTTTGGTTGTTCAACATACACATCTTCTTGAAGATATCCGTTTAGGAAGGCACTCTTAACATCCATCTGATGTAGAGTGAATTTCATTAGGCAGGCCATTCCTATCAGAAGTCTGATTGACTCCAACCGTGCGACAGGGGCAAATGTCTCATCAAAATCTATTCCCTCTACTTGAGAATACCCTTGAGCGACTAACCGAGCTTTGTTCCGAACAACATTTCCATGTTCATCAATTTTGTTTTTAAATATCCATTTTGTTCCAACGATGTTTGCATTTGTAAGTCGAGGTGTTAGATCCCATACTTCGTTATGAACAAACTGCTCCAACTCAGCCTGCATCGATGTAGTCCAATACTCATTTTCCAATGCTTCTCGATGATTTTTGGTTAAAAGTCTGTAACAAAGCATGCTAACTGAACCATCTGTTTGAAATTAATTTGCTTCTTCCTGGTAATCCTTTGTCCTCCCACATCTCCTATGACATCATCAACACTATGATTTCTGTGGACTTGCAATTTGTTGAGCTGTTCTTCATCTATTGTTTCCTGATTTGATTCATCCTTTGCTCCTGATTAGGTAGTGCTTGATACTGTATTTGGAGCTAAATCAATCATCTTGAACATGAGACCGTGTCAAGTTGAATCAACAAACACGACATTCACTGTTTCTTGGACTTGTCTGAAGTTTTTGTTGTATACCCTGTATGTTGTGCTTGTACCAGAGTAGCCAAGAAAAATACCATCCTCACTTTTTGAGTCAAATTTGCCAAGTTGATCTCTGTCATTAAGATTGTAACACGGGCATCCAAAAACATGAAAGTAGCTAACTGATGGGGTCTTGCCTTTCCAGAGTTCATAAGGTGTTTTTGAGGTTCCCTTACGAACATACACCCGGTTGATGATGTAACAGGCTGTGTCAATAGCATCAGCCCAGAAATGTTTAGCCACTTGATTACCGATCAGCATGGCTCTTGCCATCTCTTGGAGAGTGCGATTCTTCCTTTCAACTACCCCATTCTGTTGAGGGGTTCTTGGAGTAGAGTACTGATGCATTATTTCATGATCACCACAAAACTTATCAAACGCTTCATTTTGGAATTCACGGCCATGATCACTTCTAATGGTTTTGATACCTCTTTTCTTTTCATTCTGGAGTTGAAGAGCCAGAATTCTGAAGCTATTGAATGTCTCTGATTTATCTCTAAGAAATCGAACCCACGAGTATCGAGAGAAATCATCAACTAAGACAAACGCATACCTTTTTCCGGTAAAGCTCTCAACTTGAATGGGACCCATTATGTCCATAAGTATTATATCGAGAGGATATTTTGACTGAACTTAGATATTTGCTTGTGCTGAACCTTAACCTGCTTTCCTTTTGCACATGGACCACATATCAATTCTTGAGTGCCTTTGAATGATGGCATTCCTCTGACCATTTGTTGATCTGATAGTTTGATCATAGTTCTCACATTCATGTGACCTAACTTCTGATGCCAGATTTCCAGATCATTGTTTTTGGTTACAGAGAGACATTGACTGAAAGGCTTCCACATGTAGTAGTTGTTGGTCGAGCTCCTCTTAACTTGATGTTGCCATCCAAATCAGACGCCTGACATTCATCCCTTGTGAAGGTCACGGATAGTCCTTCATTACACAACTGGCTAATACTAATCAGGTTAGCCTTAAGCGCTTCTACGAAGTAAACCTTAGCCAGCTCCGGGTTGGATGGTCCCAAGATATCTCCCATGCCTCTGATTCTTCCTTTCCCACCATCGCCGAAAGTGACTTTACCTGCTTCCTTTGCGGTGAACCCATTTAAGCTGTTCTGATCTCCTGTCATATGCCTAGAGCATCCACTGTCGAAGTACCAGACTGTCTCAATGTCCTTCCTTGGGGATTTTTCTATAGTGTATAACACATAGCTGTACAGTTCTTCCTTTTTCATCCAGACTTTATTGTATCTTCTGTTGTCCAAGTAGAACTGATTTTGACTCATCATAAGGTGGATTTTTTCCTGAAATCGATAGTAGTGGGATTTGATGTGTCCTAGTTTACCGCAATAATAACACCTAGAAATTCTCCTTTCACGAGTGTACACTTGATCGTGCGTGCCCTGATATCTGGTGCTTTTGTTGGTCATCAGTTGTCTGTGAGTTGTAGGTTGTTGTTGTGATGTTTTATATCCCCTTTTTGGTTTAGTTTGATTAGCAGCTCGATCACATTTCACAAACCTAGTAGCGTGTCCTGATGAATTTCCGTGGTATCCTAGACCCCACTTGACAGCGCTGCTCCTTCCGATGGACAATAGTTTGTCGAGGTCGTTTGTCCCTTTGCTCAACATTTTGACGTTCCTGAGCTGTTCTTGATACTATCCATTCAGAAGTTTGACAGTCTCTTTCTCCTTCACAAGTTCTTCCTTTAGTTTTTCAACCAGTTGTTTGAGCTCTTTCTTCTTAGCAGCTTCTTGAATTAATTCCTCTTTGAGTTGATTTGTTGTTGTTGTCCAACTATCCTTTTCCTGAAGAAGGTCCTTGTTCTCATCCTTGAGTTTGACGAGATGTTCACACAGAATCTTGTTTTCAGTGTACAGAGTCATTTCTTCATCGCTATCAGAATATGAATATGTATCTGGTTTCCGATCATCAACAATGCCAATATATGCCACAAAATTTGATAGTGTTTCATCATCACTGGACTCTGTTTCTGAATCATCAAGGCTGACAAATGACTGATCTTTAGCTTTACTCATCCCAACACACTCAGATTTGACATGACCGTATCCTTTGCATTCGTTGCATCTGACTTGTTCCTTCTTTCTCAACGTGGGACAGTCAGCCTTGAAGTGACCATATCCTTCGCACTCATGACATTTAGCATCAGATTTCTGGAGTACACGATCAGTTCTTTGTTCTGACTCTATCTTTGTAAAGTTGTTCCCACTTTTCTTCTGGCGTTTCTCAAACTGTTTGAAGTACTTCTTGACGATGAGACTTACTTTGTCATCCAAACACTCTTCTGTTTTTGAATTTTGGCTTGCGGTGAGAGCAATTCCCTTTGATCTTGCTGCTTGTTTCTTGTTTTGCTCTAACTCATAGGCCTGCATCATTCCTACAATATGATCGAATTTCATATCATCAGAGTTGAGAGACACCTCGATAGCTGATTTGTGTGCCTGAAATTTTTCAGGTATACTCCTTAAGAACTTCTTGACCAATTTCTTGTCTTTGTATTTTTTCCCGAGTACCAGAGCTTTGTTTGCTATGGAGCTTAGTTTCCCACTAAAGACTTCAATTGATTCATTGTCTTCCATGGTTAAGGTCTCGGATTGAGAGGCAAGCATATCCACTCTGGTTCTACGAACGGCGCTTGTGCCTTCATAAGAGTTTTGAAGAGCATCCCAAGCTTCCTTTGTGGTTGTACACCCTTGCACTCGTTGAAACTGCTCTTTTGACAGAGAAGTCCAGATGACTGTCAAAGCTTTGGAGTTGTATTTTGACATGAGTTTTTCTTCTGCAGTCCATTCTCTTTTTGGTCTGACAACCCATTCTCCAGTCTCAGTCTTTGTTCGTGGTTCCTCCCATCCTTCTTCAGTAACTGTCCAGGCATCTTCATCAATTCCTTTGATCATGGCTTTGATTTGTACCTTCCACCACCCAAAGTTTTCTTTGTCCAGTAGTAGTGGCTTGTGTGATGCGAAGTGTTGCACGTTTTCCATTGTGATCCCTAGAAATCACCTGCGTATAAAAAGAATATGATCTTTTTGGTAGAAACCCGCTATGATACCAATTGTTAGTGTAGAAAACGAACTATTGATCATAATTGTAATAATCAAAACGCTGTCTGTTATTTCTTTCAAACAACCAAGTTAATTCTCACACGAACTACACTTGTTTAGGATTTACACAAACTTAGTTTCTTAAGTTGCTACCTATATTGAAAGAATAACACAACTAACCAAACGTGAAACAAAGGCTTGATTTGTCTCCCTCTCTCACTTGGTCGCACAATCTTCTTCTCCCTTTCTTTCTAAAAGCGCACTCGATGATCTTTTTTGAGTTTACTTTTATAACACGAACAAATCTTCAGATAAACAGAAACTTTCCTGTTTTTCCTTTGTGGAAACTTTCTGTTTAGACTTCCGTTCTTTTCTGTTTTGCTTTTGGACAATTTTCTGTTTTGCTTTTTGGACAACTTCCTGTTTTGCTTTTTGGACAACTTCCTGTTTTGCTTTTTGGACAACTTCCTGTTTTGCTTTTGGACAACTTCCTGTTTTGCTTTCTGGACAACTTCCTGTTTTGCTTGAAACCCATTACTCATGATCTTGATCTTGAGACCCATAACTGATTTGTGCATCTTCAATAACTAATGTCCAATCTATGCTAATAAAAACATCAAATTAACTTCATATTAAAAGATGTTAAAATTACCTGCAACTCTCTCCTCTCTTGCTGTTCCGCCTTTTTTTCTCCTTGATTTTTCAGCTTCTTCTCTCTAGGTTGCAAGGTTAACAAACAAAAAGTCATTAACTCGATTTATGTCTTGCTTTCTTTCTAATGAATTTTTGTTGGAATGAATTTTGACTTGCTTTCTTTGCCTCTCAAAAAAGAAATCGGCCATGCCAAAACTAAACCCGACCCGTCATGTATGTTTTTATCTTTAGCCGTAGTGATATTTTTTCAAAACTCTAAGACAGCATCATCTCCTTAGAATCTTTTTTCAAAGCCGCTGATGTTGGCTTTGTCCGACCTAAGAGGTTCTTCTGAGGTGGATTGTTTGGTGCATAATTCTTTCTATAGTTTTCTCTCGGACGAGTTGTAAGTACCGTTCAATCTAAGATTCTTAGGGTTGGTGTAGGATCACAGTCGCTCGTGGCAGTCTCGAGCTCATGTTTGTATGTTGCGTTTTTGGATGGTGTGGATTCCTTCCTCTACATCTGTATTTCGCATATGTCAAAAATAGCTTCCTTTTTGAAGTTCCTGCTTTGGTTTTGAGCAATGATTTAAAAGCTAGATTAGACCGGTTGGTTTAACCAGTTTGAAGCGGTCGGATCGAGTCATTTAAAAACTTGGATTTTATTTTATATAATTATCTCACATTCGTAGAATATTATCGTTTTTTATTAATTTTTTCACTATAAAACCACAACGTTTCACATTCATAAAACTTCAATAGATGTTTTTATTTAGATTTTTGCAACTTTTATAAATTTAAAATCACATAAGTTTTCTTATATTTTTTTATCTCTATATTAAAATATATTATTAATAAAAACCAAAACATTGGACCAGACAAATTCAAAAACTCATATGGTTCGACGTCCATTCTAATTTTTAAATCATTAGTTTTGGATTTTTTGTTGTAACTACTTTTTAATTTCTATCTTTTATTCGCTGTAATATCTGTCAAAAATCAAAAATACAAAACTTAACATGAAATAAAATTTCCTCACTTTGTCTGAGTAACATTTCCATCTATTCTTGACCCAAAACTAAATAAAAATAAAATTAAAGCACCATCTTATACAAGGCTTCGGTTAGTTTTGCATAAAAATAAAAGTTACGAGGATTCAAAAGTTATTATGAAATATTTCGTGGCCAATTTATAAAAACAAAGAAGTAATTATAACTTTAACACCCTTAGAGTTTTCACCAAGCTCTTGTGCTTTGCTGGATAAGCCTTTCTTCATTCTTCACTTCCTCATCCAAAATCCTCCATTCCAATGGCGGCAGCATCAGCTCTCTCTTCTCTCTCTTCTCTCTCTTCTCTCTCTCTCCACAGCCATACATCTCGTATCATCTCCACGAAACCCATCGTCGCCTTCTCCTTCTTCAAGAGACCTTCGACTCTCACTCTTGTTAAGGCCTCCTCTTCAGACCAAAACGAAACTTTCTTCTTCGAGGATGAAAACCCAGAAATAACTGCAAACGCCGTGTTCGACCCACCGTCTGCTCCGGAGGGTTTCGTCGCTCCGCCGTATTTCGACGAAGGAGTGGACGAGACAGAGGCGGAGATCGCGACGGCGTACGAGGAGCTCTACGGTCCTGCGTATAGCGGAGAGAGCATGCTTGGAAAGGACATAAATGTGATGGATTCGAAGATTAAGAAGAGTGGAGGAGGAATTGGTTCTAAGCCGAAGAAAGATAAGATTCGAGATGGGTTTGAAGAGAGAGTTGTGCAAGTTAGAAGAGTGACTAAGGTTGTTAAAGGAGGTAAGCAATTGAAATTCAGAGCGATTGTTGTTGTTGGAGATAAGCAAGGTAATGTTGGAGTTGGCTGTGCTAAGGCTAAGGAAGTTGTAGCTGCTGTTCAGAAATCCGCCATTGATGCTAGGCGTAACATTGTTCAAGTTCCTATGACTAAGTATCTTACTTTCCCCCACAGGTAAAGTTTTGATTTTTTGAAGAATCGGTTCTAAGATTTAGTCTTCATAGCATAGTGGGGTTTCTGATTTGTGCAGCCTGTTATGTTGGTTTAGTTAATGTTTAAATGGCTTAAGCATTTGTGTTTAGGATGAGATAATTTGTTATTGGAATGAAAATTTCACTCAGAATTGTAGTCTTATGAAAAAATTGGGTTGTTTGTATATCTTTGTTTGTTGTTTGGTTTTTGAAGCTGTTTTTGGTTACAGATCAGAAGGTGATTATGGGGCAGCTAAGGTTATGCTTAGACCGGCTTCGCCTGGTACGGGTGTGATTGCTGGAGGAGCGGTTAGGATCGTGCTAGAGATGGCAGGAGTTGAGAACGCATTGGGGAAACAGCTCGGAAGCAACAATGCTCTCAACAACGCAAGAGCTACTCTTGCAGCAGTGCAACAGATGAGACAGTTCCGCGATGTTGCTCTTGAGCGTGGAATCCCCATGGAAGAACTCTGGAAGTGAAGAAACCCATCTTCTTCCCTTTTAAAATACTTTTTCACTCTATTTTCTTTCCATTGTTGAAAAAGAGATTCTTGTAAAATCAAGAGGCATGCTGTAAGAAAATTTGTTGATTTTGAAGTAGCAATCATTTCTTCTTTCACAAACGGTCATGAGGACCTGATCCACAAGTAAATTCTCCCTGGGCCAATGCAGTGACTCTGAGAAATCTGGTGCTTGTATTCACATACGGTAAGAAAACAGTCTATATAAATCATGAAATTGCATTGACGGCTCAAGTAAGGAGCTCTATGGCCATCTTTGTCGCAAGCACCAGAAGGAAAGGGGAGGGACATGTTTGGTGGTCAAGAGGTGAATCCTATGCTAATGAGCTTTTGGGTAGTCAATGCTAGTAATCTCGTCTGTGCACAAGCCGTGTCACAATCCAAAAGCCGAAAATATTCTCCACACATTGCACAAGTTCCGTCAGGTGGTCCACAGCTACTGAATATCAGAGGGTGTGAAGGATGAAATGGGTGGTTGATCTCTGAGGGTGAAACGGTGCATTCCTTGTGGAAATGGAACTTGGAGTAAGGACCATAGTAGCCTTCTGCGTCCTTCTTAGTTTCAGAGCAACCAAAGCAATCAAATGGAATTACTGAAGAGAGTAAGAAATGATGGTGATTGCTGTGGTTAAGTTATTTAATTTCACCTAAACATGTACATTGTAAAGGTCATATCATTTGAAAATAATATTTCATTCGAAACTAGAGAATAGAAGGCAATTGAAACCATATTCATAAGACTCTAAGTCTTGAAACACTAACTCAGAGAAGAGTGTTTTTCTGATATAATGTCTTATGTATACCTGGAAATAAAACGTCCGGTTCATCAAAGTTAAAGGGTTTATTTACCTTTTTTAGCGTCAAGTAAGAGATGTTAATTCTTTAATCATCAAGTGGCAAGTCTTCATCAGAGGCTTCGTTCTCCAGAAAAGAGCCGAGAGTTTTTCTCAATATGCTGAAAGTTTTGTCATCCTACATTCCGAGAATTCGTGGTTAGGCATATAACAAGATAAAAGAGAGAGAGTACACATGTACATGTAAGGCTAATATTTTTTACTCGTTTCTTTTTCTTCAGAGACTCTTCCAATTGAGCAAGCTTTTCTGTGCAGAACCTCTCCTGTTCCGATATCATTGTCTTCTCCTTCTTCCCTATATGTTATCTTACAGGTGCAACTGAGTAAATGTTGCCATCTTATAACAATGCTCTCATTAGAGGATTAGCTTACTTAGTTGCTCATATCGCATATGGAGCCTCTCCTTGTCTTCCTCAAACTTGGAAATAGTGTCTGCGAAACAGAGGTTTATGTGCTCAGTTTTGGTAATATCCCACTTAGCAAATGAAAGAAACATCCAGTACTAACCAATCTTACGCGTAAGAGATGACAAAAACTAGAGGGCAATAGAAATGTACCTTTTAATCCTTGTAGGTGATCAGCTTTGTCTTTCATGAATTTCTGATGAAGCTCTTCAAACTTAGCATATTCATCCTTCAAGATATTCTCACACTGCAAATATGGACCAGGTCAGCTCCTTGTAAGCTTTCTAAAGATTTGAAAAAATGTTAAATATCATCTTGGGATCTTTGTTTAGACCTCCTTTGAACTCTTTGTAAGTGTTTTGGCAAAGTTTTGTCTGCAATGTGTAAGTCAAGGACAGAAACTCATCAGCACGCTTCCATTTCATATGTTAACCAACATTCACAAAAAAGAAAGATCACACATCCATCCTCAGCAACATAGCCTACCGTTCTTTCTCAAGTTTTAACTTCAATTCGTCGATTTTTGACTTTATCTCTGTGGAAACACTGCCAGAAAGATATAAGAGGATTAAAGCAAGATTCAGCTATCAAACGAAAGACAATTTGAGAGAACATTCTCATTAGAACCATGGAGTTTGTGTCATGGTCCTGTGGAGAAGACTAATTCTGCTGACCAAAAGCAAGAATACCCACAATCCTTATATCTTCTTTTGTCGTTCTGGGTCAATAAATAACAAAATCATACTACTAGATGTCCAATTAATGGCAGAACCAAGTAATCAACCACAGTCTTTCAGAGTTGAGGAACAAAAGACTGAACATCTGTCAATGGAATCAAACAAACATGATATCTATCAATATCAAATGCTCGAGATGATCGAACACCTAAGCATCATCTGGCTATATCTAGTTGATAAATTTAGTTTGTGATACATGATCCAGATAATAACATGTACCAACGAAAACAAATAGAAGAAACGATCGTATTAGCAAAATATCCAATAATGATTACGATTCATATGGAAATTGAGGATATCGACACGACTTTCTTGATAACAGATACTGATCAGAAAATCATAGTAAATGACATCTAAGGTTACGTTAATATCGAACTCTGTTTCTACTAAATATTCCATAACATGAGAGAAAACCTGTAACGAAAGCGAAAATATCACCTGGAGATGCTTTCTTCCTTCTTCTTCCGGCCATCCTCTTGCGCTTTCTCTCTGATTTGCTGCAACGCCGACATGATCCCTTTTAGATCACTTCACAAACCACATGGAAACCAATCGCGAGTCACAATTTAGCCAAAAAAAGCAGAAGAAACGAAGAAGAAGATGAAAAGGACTGACCTAGAAACATCGATATCCAAATCGTCTTGGAGTATTGCGTTTGGTGTTTGCTTCTTGAGCGATTGCGGCTCCGGCCGTGCTCTCTTGTTGTTTTTTCTGGTAGAAGACATTGCTGCAGATGAAAGACGAGAGAGAGGTCAGGGAGAGAGACGATGAGACGAAAATTTGAAATTCAGTTTCGATTGTGGTTTTTGCCTGCTCGGTTATATAACGCCCCATTACATTTAGAAGACGTTTGTTTGTACTCTCCCGTATTTTCTTTTTTTTAGTAATATTATAAAATAATATTTTTATTTCAAATCTAATATCCTATTAAAATTTTAAAAATAATACAAATAATTATATAAAAATATTTATTTACTTTAAAAAAATTATATATAAATTTAAAATATTTTTAATTTGTCTTTTCTAATTTAAATTTTAATATTTTTCTATTAAAATGAATTTTATGTATTTTAATTTTAAATTTATGATATTATTATAAATTTAAACTAATAATACTATTTTTAAAACAAAAAATTAAAAAATATTATTTTACAGAATTGCCTTTTTTTTCTTTTTAATTATGGTTTTTTTCCTTTTTTGAAATTATATTCATTTTTAATAAAGCAATTTTGCTAGATGTAATTTAAAGGAAAATGAAAAATTCTTCAGCTCAAACCCAAAGTTGTATAATATGGAATTAAGTTAAGGAATTTGAAATCAAAGGAGTACGAGTTTATTTACCATTTAGACAAAAACCACATAGATAAACATACCTACATGAGTTTGACAAAAAACATACCTACATAAGTATCTAATTTTGAAAATGATTAATATTGTCGAAAATGAAGTTTTAATATGTAGAAAGTATAATATATTTAAAAAATTTTATGGTAAAGAGTAAGAGTAATATTGTAAAATAACACAAATAATTATTTAAAAATATTTATTTACTCTATATAGATTATAGATAAACTTAAAGTATTATATTTGAGTTTCTTTTTCATATAGAATTTAATTTTTTATATTAAAATGAAGTGTTCATGTCATTTAATCTTAAAATTTGTGATTGTTAGAAATTTAAACTAATAATACTATTTTAAAATAAAAAATTTTAAAATGGTATTTTATACAATTGCCCAAATAAAAACTCCAAAAATATGAGTATACTTTTACGTTTTTCTGTGGGTATTTTTTGCTTCTTATTTATATTTATTAAATTTTATTATTTTTATATAAAGTGGGTCTTTTTTTATAAAAAAATTCTAGGGATCACAAGTAAGTGTTTG
Source organism: Pugionium cornutum (assembly GCA_018901935.1). Taxonomy (NCBI): domain Eukaryota; kingdom Viridiplantae; phylum Streptophyta; class Magnoliopsida; order Brassicales; family Brassicaceae; genus Pugionium; species Pugionium cornutum. The sequence continues at coordinate 4,698,922 of CM032161.1, read as the reverse complement.
ATTTTTTTTGTCACAGTTTAATAACATTGCAATATTTACTGATTAAATGATACGTAGTGTATTTTCAAACTAGTGCGGTATCGAAGTACTAATGTATGAGAATATGAAGTTCCTCTTCACTACCTACTTTGCTAGTCATCCGCGTGGGAATGATCATCTCTTGCCTCATGGCTAAGTGTGAACTCTGGGAAGTATTGTCGCAGCGCTTTAAAATTCTCTATCTCTGTTGTGAATCCTGGTCACCGCTCCGGTTCTGATACTAGGTTGATTAAATCCATTGAATCGGTGAGGAATGTGTTACAAAAGCGTTGTAGCTTGTGAAGGTCATCATTGCCCATCATAGTCCGAAAAATTCTATATTTAGTGGGGATATCTCACAATATGTACTTTTCATACCCATCATGTCACTAATTCTATCATGAAGTTTGAGCATCCAGCCCATTTTTGATGTGGTTTCCCCCTTTTTCCAAGACCCATCGATGTATGTAACAGACAAATCGTGAATATCCTGAATGAACTGTATCGGCTGATTTTGTTATCGATGCCTTTGGTTTCTCCTTTCCTGTGTTGTGGTGTTTGATTGTAATGGCAAGTGTTTGATTTAACTCCCTTGGATGCTCGGTCATATATTTGTCAAATATTTTTGTGCTTTCCTATTCAAAATGCCATTTGAATTTAGAGAAGTCTTACAATGTCTTCCTTTGATTAGAAGTACAAATTTTTTTCCAAGTAAGCAAAATTTAATTGTCAATGTATCCACCTTCGCTCCATAGCAAGCTGGTGGTCTGAGATCTGCTGTTAGAGCTGTCAATTGGACATGATCATGCTCAAATGGACATGTCCATATAGAAAAAAACAATTTATCAGCTAGAATTTGGTCGGTCCATATGGACGATAGACTAAAATATGACCGCATTCAAAATAACCAGGTGCAAATAGGTTTCTCCATGGACGTTAAACTAACAAGCCAATACGTTTTCTATAAAAAAAAAATTACAAGTAGTATTTGTTAATCAATAATTGTTTTTTAAAAAAATCGATATTATAGTACAAATAAGAAATTTTTTTTTAGCTAAACGTGTTTCCGCGCTTTTATGAAAAATGCAGTTTTGGTGAAAAATGTGGTTATACTTTTTAGCAAAAATATGTGTTTTCTTTCGTGGTGGTAATTATGTCTCTGTTTTTTTGATGAAAAATGCGTTTTGGCAAAGAATTTAATTTTTTTTATCGGAAAAAACACATTTTCATATTTTTTCCAAGAAAACGTATTTCTGCGTTTTTGGCGGGAAAATGAGTTTCTACAGTTTTGGTTAAAAAACGCATTTTCGCATTTTTGATAGAAAAATGAGTTTTTTTATGTTTTTGTTGGGAAAACACATTTACAAGTTTTTGGTGGAAAATAGGAAAAAATATTTCTATTTTTTTAGTTGAAAACATATTTATGCATTCTGAGTTTCCAATTTTTTACAGGAAAAGATATTTCCACATATTTGGTGAAAAAGGTTTATGGCCAACATGTTTTTTTTTAATTAAAAATACCATTTTTTAATTTTGGCAAAAAATAATATTATAATTCTTTTTAGTTATTTTTTTATAACTTATACCGTCCATTGACCACATAGTCTGGTTTATTTTTGACCGCAAATCTATTTAGATGTTAGTCCATTTAACCCGCTTTGTATTTGGGCGAGTTCATTACCGTCCATTCGAAATGCGGTATGAATGTAACCCATGGACAGCCCACCCATTTGACAGCTCTACCTGCTGTCTCTCATACTATAACAAGTATAAAGCTCATATGGCCGTTAATGGGTTTCATACACCTTAAAACATTTGAGTAGGATTGACTCGTCTGGTAGCCAAAATCATGGAAGTGGGCTATAGAATGATTACTTAGGCTAGTGATTGACCATTTTTTGTTAACAGATGGAATCCTAAAACAAAATCTAGACTAAAAGCGTTTATGGGTGGGTAATAGAATATTGCATGTTTATAGAGTGTAAACCAAGAAAACAGAAGAAGTAATTGAAGTTTAAATGTGTAATGTGTTGAAGGCCGCAGTAGTCGCATCATGTTCCATGGAGCATCAAACATGGAACGTGAATGAAATTAACTCATGCACTAATACTATATCGAGATATTTGCATTGAAAGTAGCACTTATTAAGTCAATCAAAGTTTCTTTATTAAGTTCATGCCTAGTTTTACGTTACCTAATTTATATAAGTCAGTCCATTAATAAAAGCTAATACCCATGTTTTAATTTAAAGTGAATGATTATATATATATATATATAATCTGTAATTAGACAGATTGTGTAGCACTGAAGCATATATTTACTTAGTGAAACAAAGAAAAGAAACACTTACTTGTCACTATGTAACAAGTAAGAGTGGACACGAATACTTGTTGTCTGTTCTCGACCCTTTACTCGACTCATATAAACTTCGAAAAAGGGTATCTGTAACTGTTGGTGTCGAATAAAAAGTATCATACTATTATAGTTTTGGGTTACTGTATGAGTATCAATATTACACTATTATTATTTATTATATACTTATATATTCATGTAAATATTGTGCATTGGAAATACTAACATATTATTAACTTTTTAAGTTAGGAATCCATGTTTTTGAATTTATATTGTTTAAATATGATTTTTAGTTTTAAAATTTTTTTGTCGAGAAAGAAATGATTATATCTTTAATATATTATTTGAAAAATATTTTAAAAAAATAATCAAATCTTAACGTATTATTAACAGAAATATCATATTAACGTATCAGTACCACAATGAATTTCAAATAAATATATAAATAGATTTAAGATATTAGAATAGTTACATTATATGTCATTGTTATTAATTTGGTTAGATAATCAATATATTTTATTAAACTAACTAAAAAATACTATTAAATTCGTAAAAAATAATTATTTTTCTTTCAATGATTTATATATATAAAAAGTAATATTAAAAATAATTTAAATAAAATTTAAAATTATATAAATATTTAATATATATTTACAAATAAAATAATATTATATAATTTGTGAATATTTTTCCCACACAAAACGTAGGTATAAATTTAGTAACTATTTAAATAATAACCGAGGAAATAAATTTATATTGATATCGAGGATATCAGACGGATTTTGGCCAAAGGTAAATCTCGTGGAAAATTCGTAAAAAAATATGTTTGTTAGCATATAGTCATTTAAGTAGCCATTTGAATTTGAATATCCGTTAAAATCTTTCGAAAATTTTCCCTCTCAATCTCAAACATATATCAATGAAAAAGCCAAAGAAATATCTTCATCAAACCACTTAAGTATTTTTCGATAATGGATGGATAATTCTTTATATGACCTAGTAATCGATTTACTTACGAAAGAATTTGTCTTTAGCCATTTATGTCATTTGCATCAAATTAGAAGATACTCTTGCAAATCTGTAAAATGATTTGTTATTGTCTTAAATGTGTGAATAGTAGATTTATCTTTGTATCGTTAACATGGATGCATCTATATATGATTTATTTCGGAATACAAGATTTAATATATGTATGAACAAAATGTTTCAATGGTGAATTATGATAGTAATGGCTAAGATGTTGATGACCGTAAAGAGGGATCATCTTTTACCAACTCATACTATGAGATTCAGAAAATTGTGATTGATTTTAATTTTTCATAGGTGTATCTGTTATTTCTAAGTGTGACAATCAACAATCCGGTTTAGCATAGAAGGAGCCAGTTATTGAGACTTCTTATGCGATTGGTTTAACATCTGAAATTGAAGACTGGTTTGGTTTAATCAGGTTGGTTCAATCTCGGGTAGTTGCCGGTTTACTCTATATATAAGAGTAAAAAGGGGATCTAGGGTTTTCACGTTTTTCATCGAGGTTGAGAGGCTGAGAGGGGAGGTGCGATCTTTCTTTCTTTTAGCTGTGGTTCATGCCGTGTCTTTCTGGTGAGAGCCGTGTATGTTTTTTCGGTGAGAGGTGTGAGGTTTCTCCGGTGAGTGGTGTGAGAAATCCGGGTGAGAGTATTCTTTCTTTGAGCGATATCGGTTGTGATATTGTTTCATGTATTCGGAACTCATTCTCATGATAGTGAATTGCTTGTACCGTCAAGCCCAGATGTAGGGTTCTCTTTCGAGACCTGAACTGGTTAAAATCCGTGTGTGTGTTTGAATCGTTTTTCGTATTCGCATTTTACTGTTTTGCAAACTAAAAATCGGAAAGTTAGTTGAGCAAATCTCAACAAAGTGGTATCAGAGCCACGGAGGAGAAAAACGGAATCATGACAAACGCAAGAATCGAAGTCGATCGATTCGACGGGAAGGGAGATTTCTCGTTGTGGAAGAGGCGCATGCTTGCACATCTCAGTGTTCTGGGATTAAAAGATACTTTGGTGGAGATAGTCAAAGAATCGCCCAGAGAAGGTGAAGAAACAGATGCCGAAAAACAAAAGAGGCTTGATGAAGAGATCGCAAGATCTGAAAGAAGTGAAAAAGCGATGAATCTGATTTTCTTGAATGTTGGAGATCATGTTATGAGGAAGCTTGATGCATGTACAACAGCAGCATCAACATGGTCTACGCTTGAAAGGTTGTATCTATCCAAAACTTTACCGAATAGAATTTTTCTTCAACATAAATTTTACACGTTTAAAATGGTAGAAACACAGTCAATAGATGAAAATATTGATGACTTTCTAAAGATTGTCTCGGATTTAAACAGTGTAAGTGTTTCTATGTCAGATGAAGTGCAGGCGATCCTTCTACTGAGCTCTCTACCATCTCAATACAATCACCTAAAGGAAACACTTAAGTATGGAAGAGAAACTCTATCCTTAGAGGAAGTTGCGAGTGCTGCAAGGTCCAAAGAAATGGAATTGAAGGAGTCTGGTAGCTCACAGAAAGGTGGTGAAGCATATATGGCTCGAGGTAGACCAGAAAAGAAAGAAGTCAATGCCAGAGGTAACAGAAGTAGATCTAGGTCAAAATCAAGATCTAAGGTTACGTGTTGGTATTGTAAAAAGAAAGGGCATATGAAGAAAGACTGTTTTGCTCGGAAAAAGAAATTCGAAAACGAAGATAGAGGTGAAGCGGTTGTAATGGTAGATAAGATTCGAGAGATTGATGCATTAACAATCTCAGATCAAAATCCACAAGAAAGATGGATTATTGACTCGGGATGTTCTTATCATATGACCTCGAGGAGAGAGTGGTTTAGTGAGTTTAAGGAAGTAACCGGTGGACAAGTGCTTTTGGTAGACAATAGATCGGTTCAGGTTCAAGGAATTGGATCAATCAGAATAAATGCCAAAGGAGGAACCATCAAGCAGTTGGTTAATGTCAGGTATGTTCCCTTACTAAAAAGGAATTTGATTTCTGTGAGTACTCTTGATCTACAGGGTTTCAGAAATGAAGGAGAAAATGAAAGGACCAAGTTCTACAAGAATGGTAGGTTGGGTCTTCAAGGTACACTTTGTGGAAGTTTATATCTCTTAGATGGTGAAACTGAGATTTCTATGTTGAATGCAGCTGTATCAAAAGATGATACAGCCTTGTGGCATAGTAGATTATGTCATATGAGTATGAAAAATCTTAGGATATTGGTTGAAAAGGGTTTTCTAGATAAGAAAAATATTAGTGATATGGAGTTTTGTGAGAGTTGCATCATGGGTAAGTCTAAGAGACTAAGTTTTAGTATTGGAAAGCACAATACGGATGAACTACTTAAGTATGTTCATGCTGACCTGTGGGGCTCTCCAAATGTTCATATGTCTCTGTCTAGAAAACAATATTTTCTTTCAATAATAGATGACTATTCAAGAAAGGTTTGGGTATATTTTTAGCATCTAAATCTGAAGCCTTTTCTAGATTCTGTGAATGGAAATTGTTAGTTGAAAATCAGGTGAATAAGAAAGTTAGGTGTCTTAGGACTGATAACGGGTTAGAATTCTGTAATGCTGAATTTGACAGTTTCTGTAAGAGTCATGGGATAGAAAGACATAGGACATGTGCGTATACACCTCAACAAAATGGGGTACCTGAACGCATGAATAGGACTATAATGGAAAATGTAAGGTGCCTTTTAGATGAGTCAGGTCTAGAAGAAAAATTTTGGGCTGAGGCTGTAGCTACATCTGTCTATATTATAAATAGGACACCATCATCTGCGAATGATGGGAATATACCAGAACAGATCTGGTTGAGAAAGGAACCTGGTTATTCACACCTTAGGAAGTTTGGGTCAATTGTTTATGTTCATGTTGACCAAGGAAAACTAAAACCTAGAGCTCTAAAAGGAGTGTTTATAGGTTATCCTCAAGGTATAAAAGGTTACAAGGTGTGGTTATTAGAGGATAAGAAATGTGTGGTCAGTCGAAATGCAGTTTTCACTGAAGATAAAATGTATAAGAATTATCTTGCAGATATGAAAAGTAATGCAGGTAAACAGAATGGTGAAGGACCTGATGTACATACTGAGGTGATGATAGAGAATCAGTCTGATCAATCAGATAAGGAAGAGGAGCAAGAAAATGTAGAAGATACCCAAACAGGTGGAGTTTCTAGGGAAGAAGAAGGGCAAACCAGTGAGGATGAAACAGAGGATGGAAACAATAATCTGGAAAATTATCTTCTGGCCAGAGATCGTGTTCGAAGAACAATACATCAGCCCACCAGGTATGCAAATGATAATATGTTAGCATTTGCCTTATCAATTGCAGAAGAGTTGGATGCAGATGAACCAAGGGATTACATGGAAGCTCGTGCAAGTAAGAATTGGATTAAGTGGAAGGAGGCAATGGACGATGAGATGAAGTCACTTAGTCAGAATCATACCTGGAATTTGGTAAGAAAACTAGAGAACCAAAAGGTAATTGGGTGTAAATGGGTACTTACAAGGAAACCAGGAATACCGGGGGTAGAGAAACCTAGATTTAAGGCTAGGTTAGTAGCCAAAGGATATTCACAGAGAGAAGGTATCGATTATCAGGAAATATTCTCTCCGGTAGTAAAACATGTCTCTATCAGAGTGTTGATGTCTCTAACAGTGAATCTGGATTTAGAGGTTGAGCAGCTTGATGTGAAAACAACATTTTTACATGGTAGTATAGAAGAAACAATCTATATGAGTCAGCCAGAGGGTTATGAAGAAAAGGGTAGAGAAGAGTATGTTTGCAAACTGAATAAGTCTCTATATGGTTTAAAACAAGCTCCAAGACAGTGGAACAAATGTTTTGATCAGTTTATGACAAAACATGGTTTTGTAAGGAGTAGTTTTGATCACTGCGTATATATCAAGGAATATATGAAGGATCAATATATCTATCTACTGTTGTATGTAGATGATATGCTCATTGCATCTAAGAGTAGAAATGAGATTAGGAAGATAAAAATTATGCTGGGTAATGAATTCAATATGAAAGATCTAGGGTCAGCTAAGAGAATCTTAGGAATTGATATAGAAAGAGATCGAGAAGGTGGAGTTCTCTCTGTCACAGACAAGGTATATCAAAAGGATTCTACAGTTGTTTAATATGGATGAGGCTAGGACAGTTACAACACCAATAGGAGCTCATTTTAAGCTAGCTCCTGTAAAAGATGATGAAGAAAGTATAAAGGATGTACCGTATTGCAATGCGGTTGGTAGTATCATGTACTTAATGATAAGTACTAGGCCTGATATTGCATATGCAATAGGATTGGTAAGTCGGTTTATGAGTAATCCAGGGATTATTCATTGGAAAACCGTTCAATGGATATTGCGTTATCTGAAAGGAACACAAGAAAAGAAGTTAGTGTTCACAAAGTCATCAGATATCAGAGTAGAGGGTTTCTCAGACTCAAATTATGCAGCTGACATAGACCGGAGGAGATCGATAACTGGTTATGTTTTTACTGTGGGGGGAAACACGGTAAACTGGAAATCAAATTTACAGCATGTGGTAGCATTATCCACTACTGAAGCTGAATACATGGCTTTAGGAGAAGCAGTAAAAGAAGGTATTTGGCTTAGTGGTCTTGTTGATGAGCTAGGTTTCAAACAGTCAGGAGTAACTGTTTGGTGTGACTCACAAAGTGCTATTTGTCTTGCGAAAAACAACACTTTTCATGAGAGGACAAAGCACATTGCAGTCAGGTATCATTTTATAAGAGATGTTATCGAACAGGGGGTTGTAAAGATTCAGAAAATTCCTACTGCTAGGAATCCAGCTGACATTTTTACTAAGGTTATTCCTGTGCAGAAATTCGAGCAGGCTTTAAACCTGCTCAAAGTGACCAAGTGAGAGATAGGGTCACGCTTTGCGGTACAGAAAGCAAGTAGATCCAAAAGAAAAGGAAATAGGAATGTTAATTGTCAAGGTGGAGATTGTTATTTCTAAGTGTGACAATCAACAATCCGGTTTAGCATAGAAGGAGCCGGTTATTGAGACTTTTTATGCGATTGGTTTAACATCTGAAATTGAAGACTGGTTTGGTTTAATCAGGTTGGTTCAATCTCGGGTTGTTGCCGGTTTACTCTATATATAAGAGTAAAAAGGGGATCTAGGGTTTTCACGTTTTTCATCGAGGTTGAGAGGCTGAGAGGGGAGGTGCGATCTTTCTTTCTTTTAGCTGTGGTTCATGCCGTGTCTTTCTGGTGAGAGCCGTGTATGTTTTTTCGGTGAGAGGTGTGAGGTTTCTCCGGTGAGTGGTGTGAGAAATCCGGGTGAGAGTATTCTTTCTTTGAGCGATATCGGTTGTGATATTGTTTTATGTATTCGGAACTCATTCTCATGATAGTGAATTGCTTGTACCGTCAACCCCAGATGTAGGGTTCTCTTTCGAGACCTGAACTGGTTAAAATCCGTGTGTGTGTTTGAATCGTTTTTCGTATTCGCATTTTACTGTTTTGCAAACTGAAAATCGGAAAGTTAGTTGAGTAAATCTCAACAGTATCAACAATTGATTTTTTGGAGAGAATACAACAAACCATTTAACGCACTGATTTTATCAGAAGTCATATAAAAAAATTAGCAATGAAAAAAAAACAATATACGATAAATAAGTGTTATAAAATATCAAAAAAATCGAAATATTGATTGTTTAGTTGGTAGTTCAAAATGTTAAGGGTGTAATTTAAGATCATGTCTCTATGATTTTATTTTTATAAAAGTTATACGATCGGGGAAGAATAAATAGTGTAATGATTATATCAACTTTATATCTATCATAGAATCGTGTAGTTTGACTCTATTTTCACTCGTATGAATGTGTTGAATATTTGTATGAAAATGTTATATTATTGGACTAGCGTTTTGTGGTTCATATGACAAAAAAAAAGTTGTACAGTGATGTTGTACGACCGATTTGGATTATCGGATCATTTGATTTACAATTTTTTGTTGACAAAAATAATAATAAATATGCATATTGATAATTAGAACATACTAGTATTTTTCATATAGCTTATAAATAACCAAAGAAGTGCCCCTAAGCCTGAACTACCTTTACAATAATCCTAACATATTTGAAAACAAAAACAATATATAGATGATACATCGAGTACAAGAAAATGTATGGAATATTGAAGTTGATTAATTGCCTCTTGCAAAATTTAAACATATAAGTAAATAATCACCAAATAGTGAACACACACAGTAGGGGGTAACAGACTTGAGAATTTTTTTAATTTACGAATCTCGAGTTAGTGGTTAAAATAATGAACCCAGTTGGTAGATCCAAATCTAAAATCTTTAAATTCCTCGACTGCCTCAATATGCCGTATTTACGCATAAACCCCTAATGTTACATAATATCAAAAATTCAAATATTCTTCTTGATTTAAAAATATACTTAAATACCTATAGTTATAAACCTATTTTTATTTTTAATTATTTTTAATATAAAAATAAATAAAAAAATATTATATTTCTGATTCTATCTAACTAAATTTTATTTCAAATTTTTCCTTTTTCAGTTGTTCCAACAGTTTTTTTTCTTCATTTTTTGTCATTTTTTAATTTATGTTTCACACCGTTCTTTTTTCATTTTATTTTTTTCTAAATTCGAAGATTTACATAACCTTCAATTTTATTTTATTTTGCTTTTCTGGTTCGTTTCACATATTTTCGATTTATTATTATTTTATTCTATTTTAGTTTTTTGTTCTAATATATATCTTTTTTTACTTTTTCTTCTTATTCGATTTTATCATTTTCATCTATTCATATCTCTATAAATTGGTACTCCATAAAAAAATTTAGTGTCGAAATATTGTGAAAAAATTATTAAAAACCATGATACTTGAAAAAAGAATTACAACTAAGTATAAGAAATATAACTGGTGTAACTAACAAATATTCAATTAATATAACGAGTATAAGTGATAAAATACAAGTTGTACAATTAATAAAGTTTGTATAACTATTACAACTAATAAGTAACCGATGTGTAAATATAATCTGATTTTTTTGTAAATAATCATTAAAAATAAATTTAGAATATCATTACTATTATAACAAAAAGATAAACAGTTATTAATTTTTTTTTTGATACGTTACAAGGGTATTTCAAATTTTTGTCATATATATATATATATATATATATAGATTTTTCATACATGAATAATGGATTTTAACTATTTTAAACAATAATCCCGATTTGATTATATTTGATAGGAAACATTATGTATCTATAGTACGATTACTCTAAGAAAATTATCTATAACTATGTCATGCCATATCATTGATAAGAGAAGCACCAAGTTACGAGTTGGATATCGTACATTTTCGTTTGTATGCTATTTTGTGATTATAGTTATAATACATGTTGTATGTTTATATAGCGTAGACGGTTATGAATACGTTTAATCGTATGTTTTTAATCGTATCGTTGTTTTAATCATCGATTAAAAAATTACGGTTTAAAATATAGTGTATAATAGATTTTATTCTCCGTAAATGGATGCGATAGATAAACAAATAACAATACGCTGCAACATACAAACTAACACGACTATCTTTTAACATAAAAGCATGCATTTTTTCTATAAACCAAAAGTACTTTTGATACAATTTAAAGTTTTATTTTATAATTTTTTTATTAAACTTCATATATTTTATTCAACAAAAAAATTAAATAATGTTTACCCTTTTAGAAAGAAAAAAATTATGTATATGTTCTTAGTGACCCGTTTTTGAATATTTTTTTAAAAATAATTTCCTCAATATGTGACATTTACGTGGATGCTATAGTATAATGACTGGTAGTATCTCTTCATTAGTCCGAAGGAATTTGTCCCTAGCTGCCCAAGCTGCACTACGTACCTTTTGAAAAGAGATCAGCTGTCGTACGGCTACCTAACAAGATTCCATTTGTTTATTAATATGGCATAAATTTATTATAAAGATTCAGTCGAAGGTTCTCTGCAGGTACTCCCTCCCTACAATGAAAGAAGATGAAGAACGCACTTTCCTACCGGAATGCCTCCTTTGTTTTAGTCTAAGAGTGCCCCTCCGTAGAGCTAAAATTGGGTTTCTTAGTTTTGCCCTCCCCCAGTGGTATCACTGCTGTTGAAGAAGAGACTGAACTTAAAATTCAGGTTAGGCAAGACCTATTAAAGGATATGATTAGTCAAGTAAGTAGAGAGATTTGAAAGATTTGTCCCGAACTAAAATAGTCAAAAACGCAACCAAAGTGGGAATGGTGAACTCCAGAATAGGTAGATATTTCGGAAGAAGATTAATATGCATGTGTGTATATAAGAGAATAAGAGAGAGAACGAGAGGTAAAAAAATTTCTAATCATATTATAAACTTGAGCTAAAGATTTATTGTTTCCTTTTCATTTCTGATTAGTGTAAAAGATTTATACTAGATTAAAGCTTAAATCTTCTCCATTTATAATATAAATTTAAGTGTGAGATTTATCATCTACAAGTGCTAATTCTGTCTGAATTAACTATGATTTTGAAAAATTAAAATCCACCGTTAATCCGGCCTGGACAAAGAACATCTATGGATTTATAGTAATTATTATTATTATTCGATTTTTTTGTTCTTGTGAAAATCAGAAAAAGTTTTAGTTTTTGGACTTGGGTTACAATCATTTTAGTGTTTAGCTATATTCATTTTTAATTTTTATATAATTTTCACTGAGGAAAATTTTTGACTGAAATTTAATAAATATAACATCTTTTATAAGCTATTTGGATTTTAGATCAATTTTAATTTTGTAGAGCACACGGATAAAAATTAATTGTATTAATTTTTATAGGTTATTAATGTATCGCTTTTTTAATTAAATAATAAATTAGATAAGAGTAATATGTTAAAATAACATTTTTAAAATTTTTGATCTAAATTTAGTAATTAAATTTTAAAATTCTAAAATATTATAAATTATTTTTCTGTGAACATACATATTTAGTATAAATAAATTACAAATATAATTAAAGTCTTATTTTTGGATTCTTTTTTTCAAAGTTAGAGTTTAATTTTTTTTATTAAAAATAATTTTTAAAATATTTTAATATTAACTTTCTGTTATTTTTAAAATTTTAAATTTAAAAAATATTATTTTATCAATTTTCAGGTAATTATAGTAAACGATTTTTACTACACGCAATATTCGTTAAAAATAACCGTAGTGATATATTTGGTCAACTCCTGTTAGGTTATCTTATAACACACTGTTTTTTATGATTCCTTGTTTTTTAATATCAAGTGTAATAAACAACAAGCCGTATTTATATTAGTTTATTACTTTTTTCCGACACACTATTTTTATTACTTAAACGAAATGTATTATCTAAGTATCTATTTCAATTTCAAGCCCTGGAAACTACTATAAATACACCCAACTTACATCAACTCAAATACTCACACAAACAAAAAAATCAAAAGAATAAAAATGGGTTTCTTTAGTAAGAGTGTTTTGCTAACTATCATAACACTTTACTTCTTCACTTCTTCTGTTTTCACCTCAGAAGTGAATCGTTTGACTCAATCTCCTTCCCCAACATCCCCTCGTCCCCACCTCATTCCTCACCCTCCAATTAAAGAGCCGATTCTTCCGCCAACAACCAAAGCTCCCATCAATTTACCAACAGCAAAAACTCCCATCAATTTACCAACAGCAAAAGCTCCTATCAATTTACCAACAGCCAAAGCTCCCATCAATTTACCAACAGCCAAAGCTCCCATCAATTTACCAACATCCAAAGCTCCCATCAATTTACCAACAGCCAAAGCTCCCATCAATTTACCAACAGCCAAAGCTCCCATCAATTTACCAACAGCCAAAGCTCCCATCAATTTACCAACAGTCAAAGCTCCCATCAATTTACCAACAGCCAAAGCTCCCATCAATTTACCAACATCCAAAGCTCCCATCAATTTACCAACATCAAAAGCTCCCATCAATTTACCAACAGCCAAAGCTCCCATCAATTTACCAACAGCCAAAGCTCCCATCAATTTACCAACAGCTAAATCTCCCATCAATTTACCAACAGCCAAATCTCCTATCAATTTACCAACAGCCAAAGCTCCCATCAATTTACCAACAGCCAAAGCTCCCATCAATTTACCAACAGCCAAAGCTTCCATCAATTTACCAACAGCCAAAGCTCCCATCAATTTACCAACAGCCAAAGCTCCCATCAATTTACCAACAGCCAAAGCTCACATCAATTTACCAACAGCCAAAGCTCCCATCAATTTACCAACAGCCAAAGCTCCCATCAATTTACCAACAGCCAAAGCTCCCATTAATTTACCAACAGCCAAAGCTCCCATCAATTTACCAACAGCAAAAGCTCCCATCAATTTACCAACAGCCAAAGCTCCCATCAATTTACCAACAGCTAAATCTCCCATCAATTTACCAACAGCCAAAGCTCCTATCAATTTACCAAGAGCTCTAGCAGCAAAAGCTCCCATCAATTTACCAACAGCAAAAGCTCCCATCAATTTACCAACAGCCAAAGCTCCCATCAATTTACCAACAGCCAAAGCTCCCATCAATTTACCAACAACCAAAGCTCCCATCAATTTACCAACAACCAAAGCTCCCATCAATTTACCAACAGCAAAAGCTCCCATCAATTTACCAACAGCCAAAGCTCCCATCAATTTACCAAAAGCTAAAGCTCCCATCAATTTACCAACAACCAAAGCTCCTATCAATTTACCAACAGCCCCAACAGCCAAAGCTCCCATCAATCTACCAACAGTCAAAGCTCCTATCAATTTACCAACAGCCCTAGCAGCCAAAATTTCCATAAATTTACCAACAATCCCAGCAGCCAAAGATCCCATCAATTTACCAACATCCAAAGATGCCAAAGTTGCTAAATCCCCGATCCAACCACCTGTTCTCCCACTGGTTTACCTTCCTGAGTTCATGAGGACACTAGTGGCCGTGCGAGGTATGGTCTACTGCAAAGCCTGCAAATACGTCGGCGTTGACACCCTCCTAGGCGCCACACCCGTTAAAGGTATTATGTGTGTACTTATGAGATAAAAAAATGGCATATTTATTCTATAATATCATTGGAAAATGTTTGTATTCTCTCTTGTCGGTATGTGAAACACTTCAGTTCTTATTCCATACTTTTATCGCATAACGCATTTAAACAAATACTATGATTCCATGTATTATCTAGTTGGAGTATATTCATATTTTATGAATAGGTCTTTGTTTATTTGTCTTTTCTTCCTATTAAACAAATGCATAAAAATACTAATTTCTTTCATGTGTTGTTATACGGGATGCAGACGCAGTGGTGAGACTTTTGTGCAAGAACAAGAAGAACGTGATATCGGAGACAAAGACGGACAAGAACGGATACTTCATGCTCTTGGCCCCTAAGAGCGTGTCCAACTTCGGTATCAAAGGTTGCCGAGCTTACCTCGTGAAGTCGCCGGATGCCAAATGCAGCAAAGTGTCGAACCTCCATGGTGGATACATGGGCTCCGTTCTAAAGCCGGTCGTGAAACCAGAAAATTCCACGGTCCTCATCAACAAGCTTACGTATAGTCTTTTCAACGTTGGTCCATTCGCATTCGACCCTGCCTGCTCCAAATGAGTTATGTTTAGTAATAACTAGTAAACTTTTATTATGTCGATTGAACACACTTTAATGATTGTGTGTGAATATCATTTCTTTAGATGAGTTTCTTTGCGTAAGTGTCTTATGTTTTTGTTAGAATAAAAACCATCCTATAACTCAGGGAAATTTATGTGCTTGGTTCTCATAGGATTGCCTCTCCTGTTTAGCAAACTAATATTAATTATCTTCACAGGAACTGTATCATTTGGAGATTGCAACTTTGGAATTTGTTCAAACCACATCCAAATGAAAACTAATTCATGAATCTGTCTTGTGAAAAAAATTGAATTCTATCTATTAGTGAGAACACTTTCAACAAATACCAATCTTCGAACGCTTTATTCAAAATTATACATTTCAAATTTTTTTCAAAATTACTTATTTTCACCTAAAATAATATAGAATCTGTAAAAACTCATAAATATACTCAAAAGAATTGGCAAACACTCAAAAACATTTCTAAAACATTGATTATAATTATAATGATTGTTTATTCCTAATTGTTTTCATGCTCCTCTTAATTCTCTCTATTTTCTATATATATAGTGACAAGCTTTTTTTAATAGACATATTCTAAACATGTATTTCTCTCTCAAAATGATATATTTCGTCGAAATCACTTCCTAAACTATTTTTAAAGGTTACATAACTATAATTTGTAACTTTGATCCCTCTAATATTATATAAAATTCTTAAATTATTATTACTCTATAAATCGGTTTTAGAAGGAAAGAATCTCATTTAATATAAAAAATAAAACCTTTGATTATATTTTTACAAACCATAAATCGATATGCCAGAGAGCGTTAAATTTACTGATTTTCAAAATCTAAGATGCGATTTTAATTAGTATTTGTAAATATGTAACTTTTCTTTCAGATTTAATTATTTGTATTTTTAACATGAAAATTCTTCCAAAATCACAAAAAACTTATTGTAAAACTAAATATATATATATATATAACTAAATAACGCGTGAGTTCAAATAATATTTTTAAATCATAAAACCAATAACACATAATTTGAATATAAATTTTGAAATTATATAATCAATAGCACTAAAATTTATTTTGAATTCGTTAAAATACACAAAACAATAGTCCCAACTAGAATAAATGCAAAAAAAAAAATTTGATTATATTCTACAACTCATAAATAGATTTAATAAATAATTATTATAAAGATGTATAAATCTTTTAGTGTAGTTATCATAAATAAATAATCCAAATTAATACCAAAAGAATTGCAAACCAAGGTTAAATTTATTCTACATTTTCATATATCAGACCAACTTAATAAAGATCCTCATATGTTTCCAATTACCCATGAATTGCAAATAGCCATCTCACATAGTTTTTCTAACATGCATTCACTAAACTTTGTTTGATTTCTTTTACGGTTAATTCTAAATTTCCTAACAAACTACATTAGATATCTATCTCTCTAAATAATGACTCAATTAGTTTAATAAATTCAAGCACATTCCTTTTTTCCTATTTTTTATCAAAAATTTAAAGAAGTAAAGAATATTTATTGATATTATGATTATGTATCTAAGACTAGCGTTTTGATTTTTGTCTTTTATTAATCTATATACAGAAAAGTTAAAAAAAAAAAAATTAGAAGGGTAAACTATAATATATTGTAGAAATTATTAAGAACTATTCTATCCAATTTTTTGTCATTTACTTTATTTTG
Organism: Pugionium cornutum; assembly: GCA_018901935.1. Classification (NCBI taxonomy): domain Eukaryota; kingdom Viridiplantae; phylum Streptophyta; class Magnoliopsida; order Brassicales; family Brassicaceae; genus Pugionium; species Pugionium cornutum. Next base: position 4,682,115 of record CM032161.1, on the reverse strand, counting down.
GTGGGTATTATGGATATGTGGTCTAATTCTCCTAATAAAAATAAAATGAACGGCTGTAGAAAAAAAACGTAGAGACAGATTTAAAACAAATTTCAACACCGTTCCAAAGCAATATGGCATATCATTGTCAATTACCCATCAAATTTGTAGGAGCGGAAAAAATCGGAATTGAAAACTGCGATGAAAACAGGTTGACAAATCGAAAACGATTGAAAATAAAATTAAGGAAAAGACGAATTCATGTAGGTGAGATTTGATTTTTTTTTAATTCATTAAATCTCCTGCACTGTACCGGTTTTGTGAGATTATTAATTTCATGATACAACCACGATGAGATTATAATCTCGTAACACCCAATTATATACAATATCCGAACAAAAATTTCTATGGTATACTTTTGATGAGATTTGCTATATAGAAAAGAGAAAGAAGACGAGAGGGAATGTGGAAATTTTTTGGACAAGAAATATGCGAGAAAAGGAAGAGAGGTTAATGAGGCACCAATGTTCGTATTTATATCCTAAAGGACGTGATTTTCGCAAACCGTAAAATGTGGTAAGTGGATGTAAATCATGGGAAGTTGGAAGAGCAAAACATGACATGATGTTTGACTCAGTTTGATAAGGCTCAAGATCCAAAACTAAGACCAAAACTAAAACCAAAACCAATACCGAACCCAAATCCAAAATTAATACCGAACCCAAATCCAAAACCAATACCGAACCCAAATCCAAAACCAATACCGAACCCAAATCCAAAACCAATACCGAACCCAAATCCAACCAGACAGTACATGGTTTGGTCTTTTTTCTAATATTTTAAAACTTCTACATAAAAATTTCTGTTATATAGTAAGAGATTTCTTTTTAAGTTTTCAATATAAAACATTTGCTCCTTTTTTATTAGCATTTGGCCAACAAACTTATGATTTTTTATAAATCCAATAATTCATTTTTCATTTACATTTCAATAACTTTTACAATCAATATTGACTTATGTAATCTAAATTTAACATGCAAAAAATGTTCCAACAGAATTTGCGTTAAAATTCTTGTTTTCGAACTTATTAATTTGAGAACAAATTCACTATAATAAAACCCTATATACAAAACCCATTTCCATGCATCTGCCCTTATTTTCTCTTTTATTTAGCAGATTCTTTGGAAGAGTACCATTCCATTAAACGGTGAAATCTCATGAATACATTTCATAATTCAGACATTTTTGCCCAACGAAAGCATATGCAACAAGAACCAGATTACTCCATAGAAAATACATATAGTAAACGTGATATACTTGAACAAATTTGTTTTGCATCTCGAAATGTATATACGATTTTATCAAAAGGATATTACTAGCCATTGACCATTCCACTTTTACATCCATATCCTCCCGTATTTATCCATACAAATTTACTATTTAATACATTTGACAAGATATAGAAACATCACTTAATTAATTATAGACATAAATAAAACACAGTAATTTATCGAGAAATAGAAAAGAACAACAACAGATGAAATGAGCATATATGCATCATGGTTATTAATAAAAGGAAAAAAAATTAATAAAGAGAAAACTAGAAGTTTAAGAACCGTACGTACGTAGTGATCTCTCTTATTTATTTATTTTGTTTGCATTTCTTTGCCCTCTCGCTTCTATAAGCATATTGTTTTTTTTTTTGTATATATGCTTCTTGAATTTATGAAGTTTGCCTGTAACAATGTGTGATGACACTGCAGCCACGTCTGTAAGGGTTAGCCCTTTTTCTCTTCTTGCAGTCATAGTAAGACCGGCCACGTCGACTGCATGGTACATTGTTCTTCTTGAGCGCACCATAACTAATGTAACTGCGCCGTGCGGCTAGTTGGCGCCGGTTAGTCTCAGAATCCATCAAAGACTCAAGCAGATCGTCATCTCCAATGCAACCTTGGCCATCGACACATGACTTGGTTAGGGTCCACGTAGCATTAGCTGATTCGACGACTACAGCAAGAGTCAAAAGGCCAAGGATCAACAAGAACTTGAAACCCATTTGGTTTTGTTTGTGTTGTTTGATGATGAGATTTAAAGGTTTTGGTTTTTATGGTTATGGAACAATAATGGTGGATTCTTCTACGCCCTTCCTTGTGAAAGGAGGGAGAAATAGAAGTAATATTGCAGAACAACAAATGAGGGATGCTTTTGTTGGAGATAAAAAAAGCGAAGACAGAGAATGTAAGTTTTGGGTTTTTTTTTGTGGTTGTTAATTTTGTTTCTCAAGTGTTGGCCCTTTTTTAGGATATAATTTTTTTGTTGATTAGAATTGTTCATTTAGTTTTTTTTTTAAATTTGTTAAATTTATATGTGGCATTCCTCTTTGATCGGGTACCCAATTTTGTGGGGGGGAGACATGTATTAAAAATGTTAGAATTAGTTTGTACATACTCTTTTTCTTTTTACAGCTTTATGTTGGCACAATCACTTGGGAATTAGGTGGAATTAGTTCTATTAGCAGTGTTATCTATTATTTTATCTTTCGTAGAAAAAAACTCGGCATAATACAATATTATTAACAAAAAAATCAAATAATTGTCTTTAAACACTATTTTTCCATTGCAATTTTTTGTTGTTATTCAAGTCTTATGATTTAATAAATGAAGAAAATTCTAACTAAATTATCTGACTCTCCATAAAAAAATATGAAAGCTTAATACGCAAGCTTTAGAATTATTTAATAAAAAATCCAATTATGAATATTTATACTCCAAGAAATATCGTATAGAGACGCAAACGTGATTGTAGTTTTCCCAAGTCATTAAGATTAGTGAAAGACAAAAACTTGGAAAACTTGGGAGTATATGATTGCCATTTTTATAACTAAAATAGATACTCACTTGGCCTATCACTACAAAAAAAAAGGAAAGAGTTTAGTCATGTTTTTTTACGGTTACAACATATTGTTGTTCATTTATTTTTCGTATTTATTTGCGATCAATCGTAACGATCAAACGTTATGTCATACATTATAATTTTTTTCCCGTAGATTAAAACAGTGATGCGACTAAAAATTTATAATTAACTACAACCGCAAATTCTGATGACAAACAAAGAACAATATATATTGTAGCCGCAATCATAATGTTGATTGTAGAATAATCGCATATGTCGATGACGATCAAACGAACAAAATTTTTATTTGTAGAGTACATAGCACAAACTACCCACAAGCTATTATAGTATGTTAGAATAAGTTATAGTATGTTAGAATGAGTTATACTATATTAGAATGAGGGCCGGTTTATAAGGTAAACCACTAGTGCATTTGGACATGCACTCACAACGATAATATGTTATTTCTATGTATGTCAGAAACTTGATCCGTGGAAGTTTTTGCGAATAATATATTTAAAAAAGTGTCAGAATTTATTGATAACTAGATATAGATCTGTTGTACAAGTCTTTAATCAAATTTTTATCACCTTAGTTGATATATTTTTAAATAATAAAAATGAATAAAAAAAATTATAATGGATTTGAGTTATATCCAATAATTGACAAAAATGAATTATTTTTCTTTATATTATTATATTGATAAATATCAAAATCTAAATTCATAACGATGTATATCAAAATTTCGTGAATTATAATAATTTTTTATTTACATTAATATTTTGATACAATATAAACTAACTGTGATACATATCATGAATCCGATGAGTTATAAAAATCTTATGTATCACAGTCATCTTAAACACATAATAGAATTTCCATTTACAACTGCTTTTTGAATAATGTAGGAAAATTCTAGCAAATTTTTGATATTATATATTTCAAAAGATAATATCAAATTTTGACTAGTAAAATTCATGACATATCTAAAAAAAAAGAGAAATATTTTAAAATAGTAAAAATTTAAATTTTTGGTTATTAAAACTACAACTACTAGTTTTTTATTTTAAAAATACTACAAATTATTTTGTAAAATAATCTTTTTTTACCTAAATACATTATAAATATTATTAAAATATTTTATTTGAGTTTAAAAATTTTAATCTATGATTTATATTCTCCATCATTATTTTTAATCATTTATTATATAGTATTTGTAGTAATTTTGGAAGAAATAACGAGTGAAATAGTTTCATAATCCGAGTCAATGTATTCCACAATTGGATCAAAATCTTTTCTGGCAAAATAGTATCCCAAGTACCTTTCAAATATCTGAGAATACATTTTATAACAATGCAATCCTTTCTCTCAATACTAGTCATAATCTGACTTCTAACAACTTGAACGAAATCATATCATGCGCAAAGCATAGTATGTATCAAACATCGAATTGCATTTGCATATAAAACTTGTATTATATCTCTAACTTTTTCATCAAATTTATGATATTGAACTGTTGAGAACTTGAATATGAATCACAAAATGTAAACACTTATTTTGAATTCATCACATCAATTATAGGGTTGTTCGTTTCGTAGCCGCAGAAAGTTGCGGCTACGTCATGCGGCCAAACGTTGTTCGTTTGACCGCCGCAATTTTTTGCAGTCAAACACTATGGTCGACCACAGAAAATTGTGGTAAAAAATTTTAATCGCTGCGAAATTGTAACGTTTGCGATCAAATAATTGCGATAAAACTTGCGGCGATAATCTGCGGTAATCAAACAAACAACAATACTACATCGTCTAATCGTACTATTTGACTGTAGGTCGCTACCGTATACGATGCGGCAGGCAAACAAACAGCGTATATATATAACATTTGCTAGGTAGTTATTTTGAAAAAAATCATTACTTGTGGGGGAGGGGGTTTCTATCTCTAAAAATCTTCATATGCAATTCGTTTGGAAATGTGCAAAATCACATGGAAAAAAATGTCATTATGGTATATCCCTCTCTTATGCAGTTTCTGACTAGTTTTGCTTTTTCTACTTCTTTCTTAAATTCTAATGGTTTTATCTTGAAAATCTATTTTTATCCAACCATTTTCCTTTCTTTTTGTAAAGTGCATAATTAACCATTTCTTCATATCGTGGTATGTTGGTGGCTTTATCGCATGTTTTGGTCTTTTAGTTGCCATATTTTTCTCTCTACATTGTTATCATTCTTCTGCTCCATTTCAACAAACTGCTCATTGTTTACTGCTTTTGATCTAATTTCACTATTTTGAAAGATCTCCAACGATATCTCGAAATCTACAGAATCATACGTACCGTGCAAAGTTTCGATGTCGATTATTGAACCGATTCAAATTTGGGTCAGGCTCAATATTGGGAGCGCGAAGCCCCAACATGTACTTATCAAATTTTTGAATTAATTAAATGGTTTCATATTCAAGTAGTTGTAGTTTTTAAAACTAATTATTTGTAGTTTAATTAATAGTAAGTGCATAATTTATATGATATATGCAGACGAGACGACGTTATTATATTTGAGTATTTGTGTAATATAATAGACTAATGAGACCAAGATCTAAAAGTAGTACTAGTATTTGAATCATGAAAACAAATTTTAGTTAAAATATAAAATGGATACTTATGGTTGACGATTTACAAAGAGCAAGTGGTGGGTAAAGTAAAGAGCTTTCCCACCAAAGTAAATAAATAGGCAGAGTTTGTGTCCATTCAAAATGGCACAATTAAAAAGTGGTAATATTAAAATGTGAAAAAATATAATATAATAAAATAAAATAAAAGGTTCCACTTTGTATAAATCATTGTGCTAATGGAATCTGTTGTCATAATAGTTTCTCCACTTCCTTAACAAATCTGCCTCACTCTTATTATTCTATGCATTTTGATCTACAAAGAGTTGAATAATTATTGGTTCGTTTTTTAAGTTCAACTGCTTCTTGCATTTTTGAATACACTGAGAGAAATGTATTTTAAACGAATTTGTTTTATGATTTGATTTAATTTGATGATTATAAGAAAAACAACATTATTATTTTCAATTGATTTCTAATTATTTTTGACCATAGAACTCCATTCATCTCGAATGCATTTAGAGATGGTACAACTACTATTCCAACTACTAACATAATTAATTGGTACGATCGTTAAATAACATATAACTTTTATGATAATCTCTAATGTATTAATTGAAATACTTTTAGAAAACAATCTTATTGCAATGTGTTATTTACAATAGTATTATGATGATATGCCATTTTCAAAATTAGTTTCAAATAAACATATAAAAAATTTTAAATTACTAAAATAATTATAATATATGTAATTCATACTAATTTTGTTAGATAATCAATATATTTTATTAAACTAACTAAAACAACTATTTATTTTTAAAAAATAATTCTTCTTATTTCTTTTAATTACACATATGAAACTTTATCAATAACTAATAGTCAGTCACAACATGTCAGCATATATTATGAATTTGATATTTTAAAACATGACTATTTTTATTTAATTAAGAAAAATTATCGTTTTACGAATGAAATATATTTTGCACAGAAATAATCAATTATTCAAATAGAATAAAAATTATCATTATATTGAATATAATGTTCAATATTTTTGATAGATATAATCGTATTTTAAATCTCAAATAATAATACTTAACAAATAAATATAATAAATTTTATAATTAAAATTATATATGTTTATTTAATAATTATTTTACTTTGTGCATGACATAAATATAAACCTAGTATTCCTAATATATTAAATTAAGAATTATTTTAACAAAAAATCTGATTTATAAATTTATTACGCTGATGTGTCATACCATCACAACATTTTAAGAAAAATATTATATAAAATATAATTTGTTAAAGTATTTACAAAAATAACATTACATAAATATTTAATAATATTTCATATGTAAATCGCTAATATTTTGATATAAAATATAAATATATTATAAGCAAAATATTAGAAATTTTAATAATTAGTCAAAAAAATATAAACACAAAAATTTAGATTAATTGAATATTTATCACATATATAATTTCTTATCCATATAATAAGATATAGACAATTTAAATTTATTTATATAATATGATTTTATTGTATATTTCATTTTTATAATCAATATTAGATTTTTCAAAAGAAAATAATAGATAAGTTATGTATATATCTAATTTAAATTTACTAAATATAAAATTAATTATAATGTGAATATATTTTTTCTCGCTGAGGATATAGTCTATCATATTTATGACTTTTCAAACCGTAATATGCATTCATAATGATTGAAATATATCTCGAATTAGGAATTAGTATATTCGTTTCAAAATAATTTAGCTGACATAAACATTATGTTCTCAGAAATAAACAAGAGCGTAAAGGAAATCAAAGCAAGCCTTAAATGTAACCCCAATTTGACAATGAAGTACTTGATAGGAGAAAATTGAATTGTTTTAACTTTTTTATTTATTTACAGAAAAATTTATTGCAATACATATTTATGATATCCTAAACAATATATATATATATATATATATATATATATATATTTACAAAATAAAAATACATAAATTATTTTCAGAAATTCAAAAAAATAATTTTAAGTATCTCAATATAAAATATCAAATCATTCATTTTGAATTATTCAATAATAATAATATTTTATATATTAAATGAGAAACATTGAATGCCAAACTAATTTTTTTGACTCATTTATAGCTGAATCAACTAATAAACTTTGTTGTCAAATATAACTAATTCATGTTTCTCTATTTTATTTGTAGAAAATATATTGCAATATATTATTTATGGTATCCTAAAGATATATATATATATATAATAAAATAATATATTAATACATCTTGAGAAATTCTAATTTTAAAAAAAATCTCAATAAAATAGCTTTTTTTTAATTGCGCTATAAAAATATTAGTTTTTTATTACATTGTTTCATATATAAACTTGAAATCGAGTTTGTAACAAATTATTAGTTATATATACATATATTTTTGAAGAAATTTGGTTTATTTGATATAATATATGTATTTCCAAAAGAATAGCTACTAAGATTTAGAATGTGATTTGCAAATTTGAATACTACTTTCACATTAGAAAGTAGAATTCACTATTCTAAATATAATTGTATTAGATTAAATTTTAAACTACACAATAGCAAATTCGAATATACACAAACCGATTTCAAATTCTATATAATAGCTCCATCAATAACTATAATTATTTTGTTAATTAAAACTATATTAATTTTGTTTATAATCATCTATTAATTGCATGTATTGTTCTAGTTAATATTGACTCATTTAGCATGATTTCTTTTAATTATGTGGAACTTTTTTTTGGCAAGTCTAAATGGTTCTCTCTTAATTAAATTATGGAGGAAAAAAGCATCGGAAGATACCATGGAAGCCCCAATGGTTCAATATAAAATATGAATTTATGATGCATGCAGTTTTAGTCCTTTTATGTTTCATTTTCGCTTTTCTTTTTTATCGTAGTTTTAATCGTCATCGCCATGTCTCGCTCAGCCCTGATCGCAAACTCTAGCCGAGCCCCAGCCGCATGCCACACTGTGCTCTCGTCTCCCGAATCATACCTCCTCGGCATCGCCAGCCGTTTTCTTTGTTTTGACCAGCCGCATGGTCGTTCCTCGGCCACGCAATCAATCTTCTCTCCTCCTTCATCTTCCATGCGTTTTCCCTTTCTACGGACACATATATGTTGTTAAAAGGATAGGACCATAATATTGTATGAAAGCATGTTGAGAATGATAGTGTTAGCATGTTATTGACTGGTTTAAAGGTACCAGTGACGTGAGTAAGGATTGTACTCATACATTATGTAAACATTACAATTGTACTCTTATGTAATGTTCCAAGTACGATATAATAACATTGAGATGCTTTCTTTCGTTGTAACCAATTGTTTGTAATGAAAATATGTTGAAAAAGGAAAGACTTTATGATTCCACGACACGTATGATTATCTTAATGAGATACTCTTTCGGATGAGCACAAGGGCACCAATTAAGAGGAAGAGGACATATGAATCAAGTGCGTAAACAAATATCGAACACTACAAAAAAGCAAAAAGAAAGAAAATCAATGTGTAAAGAGAAGTTAGGAACATGTCATTTTCCAAAGGCCTTCTCTCATTTAGTCAATTATACTAAAAAAGACACTTTACAACTAAGACAAAACATGTTCATCAATGTTCCACTTTTCCCTTTTTCATTTTAATAATATTTTCCCAAATAATTCACTATTAGGATTTATATTTTCTTTAGATTATTAATAGTTACCAACATTTGCTTCGGTGTTAACACGATACAATCATTAGTTATTCGAAGTACAATATAGTAATTTTCAGATAAGTCGGTTATAAACTAAAAATAATAATACCCTAAAATGCTATCATTTTAAATTTATTTTTTAATAACACATTAAAAATAAAATTTTAAAATAACACAAATTATTATGTGAAAATAATTATTTGTCTTAAATAAACTATATATAAAATTAAAACATAATGTTTGGATTCACTTTTTACAATTTAATGTTTAAATGTTTTTTAGTAAAAAGAGGTTTTAATTATTTTATTATTAATTTTATGCTATTTTTAAAAAATTAATTATATATTTAGACCAAAAACTTGAAATAATGCTAGTTTAGTCAATTGTCCAAGTAAAAATAATTAACTAAGTTCATTATTTCATTTGTTAAAATTTAGTTAAAATCAAACAATTCGGTTTTTCGGTTAGTTTGATTTTCTTATTTGAATTATATATTTTGTAAATTTTAATTTATTTTTTACTATGTTTTGATATATATATATATCGGTTAAGTAAAATTAAAAAAAAATCAATAAATCAAACTAAAAACCGAATAAATTAACAATATCAATGTGTTCATAATCTATAACCAAATTTTAACCAAAAAAATCTAAAATGGAAAAACAGGTTTGCATATTAATCAAAGCCCTATTTATTACCAATTATAGGTCTCAAAATAGTTTTTAGATATCTTTTGGTAGTGTTAGGTCAACAACTTAATAAAACCTTTTTTCTTCGTTCCAAAATTTCTATAAATAATCAAGTAATCAGACGAACGAAGAAGTGGTTTGGCTTGGGGCATTGCGTAGTTTAAAACCTGCGAGGATGGGGTTCACGAATTATCCAGATTACTCTACCAAACAAAAATAAAAAGTTCTAATGTTACACGTGCCAAATTTGTTGTTTGTTCATAAAGTAATTACATATCATTTGTCCTAAAGAAAAAGTCACATAGGACAACAAATCAATCCAAATTTTCTATAAGCCAACTCATACATTTACTTTGACTCTCGAGTTTTGTTTGGTTTATTCTGTTGTGTTTCTCTCAAAAATTGTCACAATTAGTTCAGTGAGAAGTCAACGATAAGTTTGAATCATGTGTAATTTTTACAAATGATCCAAATTTATGAGTTTCTTCCCTGCTTCCTCACATACATATACTCAAAAGAATTAGTCAACAAAAATGAAATTATTTAACAATTTTTTTCTTATCACTTTATTACAAATGTTTACCGATCAAAATATACTTTGCATATTTTCAAACCAATATAGTCAAAGTCGGTATTGAATATAACAAGGACGCAATCAAAAATTTTTTTAAAAAAACTACAAGAAAAAAAAGAAAAAAATTCGTTTTACATTATTTTATCATAATATTTTTAAAATAAAAATTAACTTTTTTACAAAAATATGAAAGGCAGTAAGTACGTACTTATTCCGCTTGCATCCAGGTCCAGCTCTGAGTATAATATTAAAGTGTTAATATAAAAAAATAAAAAAAGTTTTTTCCTTGTTTGCTTCGCGAGCATGTTCGTCTGTCAATTCTTCTCCTTCGGTTGGTTGATGAAGGGTGAATTTTGGAAAATACTTCCAAAAAAATTTAACAATTTATTTAAACAAACAATTATGCAAAGTTTGAAGCAAAAATAAAGTTTAATCCACAATGTTTTAAAATGGTAAGTTACAAAAAAATTAGGTTATATAAGAAAAGGTATGATATGTGTTCATGTAATGTACTAAGAATATTCTGATTATCTACATTAAACTATAATTAGAACTTATAAAAATTAGGGATAGCTTACAAATAAGGAGACATGTGCAATCCATTACATTAATATAGTTGGCACTTAGCACAGTCCACACATAATTTCAACCGAAGAAGAATAAAAGTATCTTTGATTATTAGTGTTTCAAATAATTATGATGGGTTTTCAAGCAAAATGTATAAAAATTAAATAACATAAAAAGTTAAAAGAAATGAAACACATATTGAACATTCATGGAAACATATGTCCACATCTTCTCGTTGACTATTAATACCGTAGAAATTATGAACTGAAAAACTATAATATCTAAAGGAGAAAAAAAACTATAATTTCTTGGAAACAAAATAAAAAAACCTAATATGTTTTATAACGGAAACATATGTTTAATTAAGTTATATATGTTTCATTATATACTGATTTGTGTATAATATTTGTGTAGTTATTATATTTGTATATATATATATATATATTTCTCTTTATATTTTTCAGTAAACTAAAATAACAGAAATAAAAAATAAATATTTCTTGAAAAGCTGCACTGAAAATATAAAAAAATATTTTATAAACCAAAATAAAATATTCAACAACACCTACTATAAATCAAAACAATATGTTTTTTTAATTTACTATCTATATAATTAGGCGATTTTGTTTAAAATAATAATTATAAAATTAGGGAAAGATTAAGTGGTTTACCGGTTATATCACCTATAGATTTATTTTATAGGTGTGGAGTTCGACTCTAATTTGTCTCTTATGAAAATATTAAATTTTTGTATAAAAATATTTGATTATTAGGTTGGCCCGTTGTGGTCCGAATGATAAAAAAAATATACAAAATTGATTTAAACCTTGAGGCTAATATATGAACTTATAAAAATGAGTAATACGCTAAAATAGCATATTTTAAAGTTTTTTTTTCCAAATCTAATATTTTAAAATTAAACTTCCAAAACTATCACAAATAATTATGTAAAAATATTTATTTAGTGTAAATAAATTATACATAAATTTAAAATATTATATTTGAGTTTATTTTTTCTAATTTAGGATTTAATTTTTTATTAAAATATAGTTTTGATATTAAATTTGTGCTATTATTGAAAATTTAAACTAATAATGATATTTTAGAACAAAAACTTAAAAAGATATTACTTTAAACAATTATCGTATAAAATCTCTAATATATTAATTGAAAATCATTTTATCAAAATAACTTTATGTTGACGTGTGATTTACAAGTGTGTCAAGATGATGTGTCACAATATTAGAGCATCTTAAGATAAATATTATCTAAGACATAATTTATTACAATATTTACGAAAACTGTCATTAGACATTATATTATATGTAAATTCATAATATTTCGACGTACAATGTATTTTATCATAAAATGCAAATATAATATAAAACAAAATATAAATTTTGAAAAATTAGTCAAACAAAATATAAAATAAAGTTTAGTTTAATTGAATATTTATCACATTTATAGTTTTATCCAATATAAATAAAATTTAAATATATTTTTATAATTAATTTTATTATCTATTTTATTTTCTTAATCAATATTAAAAAATTTACAAAAATTACTTTAAATATAAAATAAATTCTATATATATCTAATTTAAATTAATAAAATATTTAAATTATTATATGTGAATATTTTTTTTTGCATGTTGTCAAAATCTAATTATGAACTAATTGTGTTAATCTAACTAGAAATGACTTTCAGTAGATTATTGTAAAGTATAGTTTGTAGGAAAAGGAAAGAAGAGAGAAAAGGGAGTGATGTATAGTTGGGTGTGGAATACAGAATACTGTTGGTATATTCTCTTCTCTCTCTCCCTCCCCACCACCGAATATATCTTTGCCTTTCGATGTCAAACCTAACCACCACCAGAGAGAACGAAAGAGAGAGAGAGAGAAAAAGCAGAGAGAGAAAAAGCAGAGAGAGAAAGAGAGGAGCAGAGAGCAGAGCAGAGAACTAAAGGTTGTTCGTTTTGCAATGGTTTGGAGGTTTGTTAATGGCGTTATAGACTCGTGGGACTAAGGGAGAACTTTACTCTGCATCTTCTGGATTTCTCACTATTTCCTCTGCCAGAGGAATAGGCGAGAAAATTGAAGGGTTTTGTTTTCTCGTTGTTAATATAATCCCAACGCTTCTTATGGTATGTTCCTCCTCTCTCTGTCTCTCCCTCGAATTTCATTTCTTTAACTGATCCCTTGTTCAATTTCCTTTCGAATTAAGAAAAGGGTCTTGTCAAGTTCTTCGCTTTTGCTATCTATTATGAAATTCATGGCTTCCATGGAACTAGATTTTCATCAAGTTTCATGGCTTCCATGGAACTAGATTTTCATCAAGTTTCATGGCTTCTAAGTTTTTATGTTTTAAAACTTTTTAATCTTTCCGACATGAATCTGTTTAATCGTAGTTTCTAGAGCTTTGGTTTCTGCTCAACAATTGATCTCGCTATGATTGTTAATGGTTTTTTTTTGTTTTAAGGCGAAAGCTGATTCCGGATTGAGATATCAGGGATTGGTGTTTTCACTCTATTTTAAGTCCAACTTTGTAGTTCTTTTGGTTTTGATGAAGTAACCTCTCTTTGGCTGGAACTTCTTTTGTTTTTATCTGCTTAATGAACTCTAATAAGCACCATTTTCTCTGTTCTGTTCTTTCTTTTCTTATTTCAAATTGTCAAATTGTAGTTTAGCAAGAACCTACATCTACACAAATCGTGTGTTTAGTTTCTTTTTTTGTATTGAAGTTTATGTCGCTCTCATATTCTCTGATAAGTAAGAAACAAATGATACTTTTGCAGGTTCGATGGAAATTCTCAAGTGATGGAGATTTCATCATGATGATCTCACTATCACACTGGTGGGAATATGCGTGAACGATTATCAAGAGACCAATCTTTTTTTTGTTTTTAATCTCACTTTGTGCTCTTTGAACTTCTATCCTGTTTCCTATATTATACTTTGGATTCTAGCTTATTTAGGGCAAATCTCCTTTGGCAAAGTAAAAACTAATCAGCATCACAAGTGAAGTTTCTCCCTTTAGGAAGGCTTTGTTACAAGTCATTTCACTGTGGAGACTTCATCTTTTCGGCTTCAAACTTCTTCGAGCTTTGAAGCTCCACCCTCATTCTAGGGCATATCTCCTTTGGCATTTGGAACTCCAGTTACATATTGGATTCCTCTATAGAATTTACTCCAACATTCGTTGGGCAAATCTCCTTTGGCATTATCCGAGTCCCCAGTTGGCTCACTTTATCTTTCGTTGAGCAAATCTCCTTTGGCATTATCCGAGTCTTACAGTTGACTCCTATTATCTTACCCGGCCAGAATTCATCACAGTCTGCGGTTTCAGGATTTTGAAATACACCTTTACTGTTAGTGTGTGGTATCAGTCATCCTACGTCAGAACAGAAGGTACAAGCTGCTATCAAAATATCAGTTAAGAGAGACTGCAGGAAAGTTACACCATTTTGCTCATCTAAGTTTGTCTAAGGTCAGAATATTAATATTTCATGTCTTCCTAGATTTCAGAAATTTATTATAGTAATTTTGCTTGTGTTTGGTATTTTGAGCACTTGGTGAAAATCTAGTTCCATGGCAGGCATTTAAACTATGGATATGGCCCTTACTGACTCTGATTGGGAGAGCTCCAGCGACAGTGGTAGCAGTGAACATGAAGAAGTGGAGTTTTCTTATGGTGGACGGGCTCAGAACATTTTCTCAAACCTTGAAGAGACCATTGGCAAAATCGATGAGTTCTTGTCGTTTGAGAGAGGATTTATGTATGGTGACATTGTGCGGTCCACAGATGAACCATCTGGACAGACAGGCAGAGTTATCAACATAAACATGACTGTCAATCTCGAGAGTATTCATGGGAAGATCGTCAAGGAAGTTGATACCAAGAGGCTTGGAAGATTGCGTTCTATCTCACTCTGTGATTATGTGATTAGCGGACCATGGCTTGGGAGGGTTGACAAAATAGTTGAGCGTGTATCTGTCACCCTCGACGATGGATCCAATTATGAGGTCCTTGTAAGCGATCAAGATAAACTTGTGGCCATTCCCCCAAACTATCTCGAGGATTCTCAATATTCTTATTATCCAGGGCAGAGAGTTCAGGTAAAGCTGGCCAATGATTTCAGATCAACTAGATGGTTATGCGGGAACTGGAGGGAGAGTCAGGTTGCGGGAACGGTTTCCGCTGTAGAAGCAGGACTTGTCTATGTCGATTGGGTTGCCTCCATTGTAATGGGAGGTGATCGCAATCTAACCACACCTCAAGCCTTGCAGAATCCTGAGAATTTAGCTTTGTTACCATGTGTTTCTCATGCAAGTTGGCAGCGTGGTGACTGGTGCATACTCCCTGACTCTTCTCACACTGATGTAGCAGAATGGCAAACTCCGAATGCGGTTGCCTATAATCTCAACCAATGCCATCAGACATTCCAGAGCAGAAATATGCAGAGCTCAAGTTTGGACGAGCTTTTTGTTATTACCAAGACAAAGATAAAGGTTGATGTTATGTGGCAAGATGGTAACTGCAGTATGGGAGTTGATTCCCAACAGTTGTTTCCTGTTGGTGCTGTTAATGCTCATGATTTTTGGCCCGAACAGTTTGTTGTGGAAAAGGAAACCTGCAACAGCAAACGATGGGGAATTGTTAAGGCTGTCAATGCCAAGGAACAAACTGTCAAGGTAGAATGGAGAACACATGTTGAGAAACAAGCAACATGTTGTGTTGGCGTGGAGGAGACCGAGGAAATTGTCAGTGCATATGAACTGCTTGAGCACCCTGACTTTGGATTTTGTTTCAGCGATGTGGTGTTCAGGCTACTTCCACAAGGAAAAACTGATACTAATGCATACACATTCGTTGCAACTGACATGAAACACCTACTTACAGAGAGTGATTACAGTGGTGCATATTGTTTGTCAAGTATCGGTGTTGTTACAGGTTTCAAAAATGGTGTTGTGGAAGTGAAATGGGCCAATGGTTCTACTAGCAAGGTATGTAATTCGGTGCCTATAGTCAGGATTTATACACTGAAAAGCTTACTCCATTGAAGCAGCACTAAGGTTTTAGCTTCATGTTAAAAAAATTCTCTGGACTTGTTTGTCAGGTTGCACCATATGAAATTTGGAGGATGGAAAGGTCTGAATTTTCCAACTCTAGCATTGTAAGTTCGGAAGGCAGTGGTCAAAATCCAACTCAGAAGACTATTCAATCAGATGAAGCATCTTCAAACAATCAGGAAATGGTAAGTTTGTTTTTTCTGATGTGTCATTGGCATAATTATCATGTTCTTTGATATAAATTATGCGACTTATATTGTACCCGTTTCTTTTTTCAGGGTCTGGTGAAGCTTTACAATGTTGATGAAAGCCGCCACAAAAACATTTCGGAATGTAGTTCATTTTTCCTACCAAAAGCTGCCATCGGATTTATAGCAAACCTTGCATCAAGCCTTTTTGGTTCCACTTCGGTTATAAGTTCACATTCACGTTGCAAAGGTTCTGAAGATCAAAGTGACTGTGAGGTCCTTGTTCAAGAAGAAACAGAATCATATATCTCTGAATCAAATTCAGGTGAAGTGGATATGGCCACCATTATCAACTTACCTATAGAAGGAGAAGGAATAAACAAGACATTGGTAGATTCAACCTTGCTGGAGAACAGTGGGAAACTAGTGAGATTCAGACAGTTTGATATGGTTAATGACTGCGTAGACCATCATTTCTTTTCTTCGGGGAAAGAGTTGGCGCAATCTCAGGTATGAATCTTGAGACCAATACTTAACATTCTAACATTACCTAAATAACACTTTTTGGAATTTTCATCTGGTTTTAGGTTGCAAAGAGTTGGGTGAAGAAAGTCCAGCAAGAATGGAGTATTTTGGAAGCAGATCTTCCCAGTAAGTTCTTAGTTACCCTTTCTGTTTAATTTATTCATTGTTTGAATATAAAATCACTGAATTTGACTGTTTGTGATGAACAGACACAATATACGTGCGTGTGTATGAGGAAAGGATGGACCTTCTGCGTGCGGCCCTAGTTGGTGCCCCTGGAACACCATACCACGACGGGCTTTTCTTTTTCGACATAATGCTCCCACCTCAATATCCTCATGAACCACCAGTGAGTTTCACTGCTTTAACTTCTCTATCGCTCCCTCTCGCTTTAAAATATGTGTTTCGTCGGGACAAGTCAGATTTCATGTGGTTTAAAGATGTTTGTGGACTAAAACAAATGATATTGTCAACTCTTTTCTCCCTCAATGAATACAGATGGTACATTATCATTCAGGCGGGATGCGTCTGAATCCTAACCTGTACGAGTCAGGAAGAGTCTGCTTGAGTCTGCTGAATACATGGAATGGCTCTGGCACTGAAGTATGGAACCCACGGAGCTCCTCCATCCTTCAAGTTCTTCTTTCCTTTCAAGCTCTTGTTCTGAATGAGAAGCCTTACTTCAACGAAGCTGGCTACGATAAACAGCTGGGACGAGCTGAAGGAGAGAAAAACTCGGTGAGCTACAATGAGAATGCATTCCTCATCACCTGCAAATCCATGATCTCATTGATCCGCAAGCCTCCAAAGGTATGTTTTCTTTTGCAACACAATGAAAATTACCACTAGAGACCTTTTTATAAACTCTGTATTGTTGAATTGTAGCATTTCGAGACGCTTGTGAAAGATCACTTCACGCAGCGAGGCCAGCATGTTCTAGCTGCGTGCAAGGCTTATATGGAAGGCGTCCATGTAGGATCATCAACGAACCTGCATGAGAGCTCAACCACAAATTCCGCCGGTTTCAAGATCATGCTCTCTAAACTCTACCCGAAACTTGTTGAAGCATTCTCAGAGATTGGAGTTGATTGCAGCCAAAGAATTGCACCGGAATCATAAATGTCGGTAATGTTTCTGAGTTCATAATATCTCCCTAACATCCAACAACTACTGTATAATATTTGTTTGCAAGATCTGTAATTCCCTCCTCATGTAGAATATGTTTTTGTACTTAAATGTGTGAGAATAAAAATGTTGTAAAATAGGCTCATCTTGTATAATATGTAAGGGGTTGTAGTTGTGTAAGGACCACATGTACCATATTTTGTAATAACAAAAAAGCTTTAATATTTTCATTAAAAAGGATGTTTTTAGTGATATTTTCAAATATTGATATCACAAAGTAATACTTATTAAAATTCTCCTACCTAATTAATTAGATGGCATATTAAGTAATATGAAGGTGCAGCAACGTAATTATCATCTAGTTTGCTCAGACGTGAAATATATAAACTATTTTTTAGACATATTTAATGTGAGTTATGCTCGTTTTTTAATCACAAAAAATATATTAATGTTCGTTTATCTATTGCAATTTATCTACGATTAATCATAGCATCTAGACATTGTATTATTCATCGTAATTTTTTTTATTGTTGATTGTAATAACAGTACGATTAAAAATATATAATCAATTGTAACTGCAACCACCAACAATATACAAACAAATAATATATGTTACCATCATAATCGTATCAGTATCCGCCGGCGGCGGACAAACGAACAATATTGTGGATATAATTTATTTTTGTGCGTATCTTATATTATATTTGTGAATAACAATAATAAAAACAGTGTAAGATTTTATATTATATATAATTTGGTTTAATTAAAATAATAGCAATAAAAATCTTGTAAGATTATATATATACATATATACATTTAGTATAACGAAAAAATTTAATGAAATTTTTATATCTAACAACTATATATCTCTACTAGTGCAAATCAATTTTAGTCTATCTTAATTAAAATAATAAATATTTAATAAAAAAATTATATCCAACTATATATCTCTACCAGTACAAATCAATTTTAATCTATTTTAAAACAATATATATAAACTAAAATTGATTTGTACTCGTAAATATATATAGCTGGATATAAAAAAATTATTAAATGGTTTTGTTATACTAAATGTATATATATATAAACTTTGAATTTTAATGTATAAAATTTTATGAAGTTTTTGGGTCATGTAATAGATTTTTCTAATTTTGATGGGCTTGTCATTTTTCAACATAAAATAATTTTTTTTCGGTCATGCACTAGATTTTTCTAATTTTGATGGGCTTGTCATTTTTCAACATAAAATAATTTATTTTCAAAAAAATATCAAAAATGAAGAAAATATTGTTTATCAATCTTAGCCAACGCAAGTAAGATTAGGTTTCTTTTGCCGTTTTTTAATTAACATTTCATATTCTAGTTAATTTATATTGACATTTAGTTAGTAACTTTTTGAATGTGTATATAATAGTATTTTTTTTTAAATTAAAATTATGTTATTTTATTGTTTTATAGTTACAATAAAAATGAATAGATGGAATAATGAAATAGTGTTAAGAATATATAATATGTCAATTTTATTGTAACTAATGTCAACAGTATTTTTCAAATATCAAAATATAGTATAATGATTTTTAATAACTTTAATTTATATACATTAGTTTTGTATGAATATAATATGAGAATAGTGTGAAATCTTTTGTGATGATGATACATCATGACAACATTTATGTATATCATACATCCAAAATAAAACTAAGATTATAAAAATATTTTGAATTATTAAATAATTAATATCAATATATAATGCTAAGTCAAAGTTGTAATATAATGTGATTGGTGTGTCTGTCGGAGTTGATTTGTTCGTGCGAAGTTTGCTATGACTATATAAAATTCAACGTTGACAACATATTTATGTAAGCCCATACGTCATCTTTGGTCTTTTAATGAATATATTATTCCATACACTTTCAGATTCTATTTATTTTATATACTTCAGGTTATGTTTTTTTACATTTAACCACGAATTTCAGATGATTGAAAAATGATTTCACTGACGTCATGCATGTTAATGACAAGATTCTACATCAAAAACAAATCTCTTAATCATTTATTAAAATGGGACGAATCGTCCAAACTGCTTATAATAAGAATAATATTAGATTCATTGCATATTCTGTTTTAGTTTTTAATACATACTAATAGTTAATTTTTATCGATTGCATAATATGTTGCAATGCTATTCTAACGTAGCTTTGTATTAATCAACGAATTTACGTAAAATGCAAACTGCAAACAAACGTGACTATTTTATTTTTCTTGGAGCATGTTGACCGTTGAAAAGACGAATTCATCTCATAAACACAAAGTCGGAAATTATTTTTCTTTTCTTCTAAATATATTAATGAAAAAGCGTTGTCCACCAACCGTGACAATTTTATTTTTATCAAAAAATTAGATATTATATTTTTGTCTGTATAATTCGTCTAAACTGATGTCTAGCCATCTTATGCATGTCTAATTTTTTTTCTTAAATATTTTTAAAAACTTTTGATCAAAATTTATATATTAATACTATAAATGAAAATCATAACATATTGGATCTAAAATTAGTTTTAATGTGTTTTATATAATTTTAAATGTAAAATTATATTATATTTAAATATTTATGAATTATCATATATAAGACAATAAATATGGCAAAAACTAGATCACGCGTAGTTATCGAATAATCTCTAACTAGATTTATATTCATGCTATGCGTGAAAAAAATATTCATAAATTATATAATATTATTTATTAGTAAATATAAATTAAATATTTATATAATTTTAATTTTTATTTAAAATTATTTTTATATTAATTTTTGTATATATAAATTAAGGAAAGAAAAATAATTGTATTTTACGAAATTAATAGTATTTTTGGTTAGTTTAATAAAATATATTAATTGTCTAAATAAATTAATGACAATGTTATATATTGTAATTATTCTAGTAACTCAACTTTATTTATATATTTAATTAAAATTTACTGTAATGATATCACGTCAGACAACTCTGTTAATAACACGTCACAATAAAGTTATTTTTTTAAAAATATTTCTCAAATAATATACTAAAGATTTTTTTCGTTAAACGTTAAACCTATCTCAACCGGTCCACTAGCTTGAAACGCGTATTTAAATATGGGCTATATGAAATATGGAATACAGTACTCTATTTCGGTATAATCATTCTATATCTTGAATTTGTTATGGACCTTCTTGCTTTGGATAAGATACTCATTGAACTTTTAATAAATGGTCAGAGGTGTGCAAAAAAGAATAGTAGTCCCCAAACTCATTTATTACTTCTTTTATTACAAACAAAAATCTCTTTTTATTAACTCAATCATAAACAAAGATATATTTTAGGTTATACATTCTTAATTTTACTTTTTTTTTGTTACTTTAAAAATTGTCATCTATTACCAAAATATCCTCTAGATTATATACAATCTCTCTCTCTATACTAGTCAACAAACACATACTTATGCGTATATATAACACAATGCAAAGATTAGACATCTTTGCTGTACCTTTTCCTTCTACCCAAATCCATCTTTGACTACCAAAAAAACTGAAATTGATAGTTTCGGATGATGCATAGTGGGAAGAGACCTCTTTCACCGGAATCAATGGCTGAAAAAAGAGAAGAGAAACAAGAGTTGTGTTGTTGCTCAACTTTGTCGGAGTCTGATGTGTCTGCTTTTGTCTCTGAACTCACTGATCAACCATCCATGAATCCAAATTCATCTCCAATCCCTCAAGGTAGTTTCATCAGATCCATTCATTCTAATTACTTACTTATACATATAGCTTCGTTATTGCCTTTTTTTCTTTGATGATCCTCTTATCATAAACATTGGAATGATTTAACTATTGGATTTGACATTGTTAATGCATTAGTGGCTGCATCAAATGGATATATAATATATTACTCTTATATGTTTAACGGAAAAATAATCATTAAAATACTGAAATTTTATGTTTGGTTCATTTAAATACCGAATTTTTTAATAAGCTATTTAAATAACGATCTATAGATAATTGCACCGATTTAAGCATGTGATTAGTCAATATTAACACCAAAAATAACATATTTAATTCTATTACTTATTTTAACCAACTAAACATATACACCAATAAATAAAAAATAAGTAACATAGTTAACAGTGCTACTTTTGGTGTTAATGTTAATTAATTGTATAACTAAATCGGTGCATTTAACTATAAATTGTTATTTAAATAGTTCATTAAAAATCGATATTTAAATGGGCCAAACACAAAAATTCAATATTTTAATGACCATTTTTCCTATTTTTAACTGATTAGAATTCAAAACAATATTATGAATGTCCATGGCTCGATTTTCTTAAGGTGTAGACAAACAAACATGCTTGGCTAGTTCAGTTGTGTTGCCTTTCGGAAGTTTGACCAGAATTTGTTGCAAGGTGATGTTTCGGTTGAGATAACTTGTCATATTCAATTTTCGATTGGATTTATATATAGATCATGATGATATGGAGCTTAGTAGTTTGTATTAGTATTATATTGCATGTATGATTGAACTTATTTTGTATAATAATGTCATAAGATAAAGTATATTGTAAATTACTACTGAAGAGAAAAGATTTCTGGAGGTAATAGATTTCATAAGTAGAGCTAGAATGAGCATATCATATGATTAATATGCACATTATAATAATCTTTCTTCAAGAGTGAACTTGAAATTTTCAATATTTCCACAGAACAAAGTAGTTCGAGACAACGAAACTACAGAGGTGTGAGGCAAAGACCATGGGGGAAATGGGCAGCCGAGATTCGTGACCCAAACAAGGCAGCTCGTGTATGGCTTGGAACGTTCGACACTGCAGAAGAAGCTGCCTTAGCTTATGATAAAGCTGCATTTGAGTTTAGAGGTCACAAGGCCAAGCTTAACTTCCCTGAACACATTATAATCAACTCAACTCATCTATATCCATCAACCACTACTTCCAATGATCACAATATTATGACGCCTGCTTCAACAATTGCTCCTGACATACTTCTTGATCAATATGGCCAATTTCAATCAAGAAATAGCGATTCCGGTGCTAACTTATCCATGACTATGTCTTCTTCATCAAATCATCAAGGGCAAATAAATTTTGAGGATGCTGAAAAAACTAACAACATTAGTATTCACAAACGAAGAAAATAGCATATTAATGATTCATGGGTATATATGCATAATATGCTGACTTTATAGGTCCTTAATCTTTTCATGATTTCATGTCTTTAAAGATTCTAGGAGAGACCATTAGGATTCAGACCTTAGGGAAGAAACCTAATTAGCTTTTAGAAAATGGATATGCAAGAAGACATAAAGAAGACTTGGTAGAAAAAGAAAGATCACGTGGACAACGTTCTGATCGGTCAAGAAAACCAAAGACTTGATGGATGTTCATAGAATATGGAGACAGAGACCATAACATGGCATGATCGTTCAGCAACTGCACCTAGTCTGCCCATGAAATATGAAGCAAAAAGATATAGTCGATGTTTGAATTATGAACGATATAGGACAATTTAAGATTTGTGATGTATTGATGGTTGTTTGACGATGATAAAGATGAGTTCTAACTTCTACATGATTCCTAAATCAATTAGGATGTTCATAATTTATATATACTAGATTTATATCCATGCAAATTATATAATATTATTTATTAGTAAATATAAATTAGATATTTACATAAGTTTAAATATTATTTAAAATTAATTTTAATATTAATTTTTGTATATGTAAATTAAAGAAATAAATAATTTTTTACGAATTTAATAATATTTTTGGTTAGTTTAATAAAATATATTGCTTTCTAACCAAATTAATAACAATGACATATATTGTAATTATTATAGTAAATTAAATTATTTATATATTTATTTGAAACCCATCGTGATAATGACACTTCAACATGATATTTTTGTTAATAATAAGTTAGAATGATATTATTTTCTTAAAATATTTTTCAAATAATATATTAGAAATATTGAGATTAGGGTTTATGAGCTAGCTTAACTTGGGTGTTATACTCATATCATTTTAAACTTTAAATAGAAGGTTAAAAACAATTTATTCCAGACATGTCAAATTCATCACCCAATTAAAATAATAATTATAAACTGATCATTTATAAGCTATTGGATTAGTTGGAAGTTTTGTTGTAACTATTTCAGTTTTAAATTTATCACCAGACATTTAGATTACAAATAAACATTTACTAAGGCTTAGCTGGTTACCAAAATCCCTAATATATTATTTGAGAAAATTTTTAACAAACTAACCTTACCCTGACGTGTTAATAACAAAAATACCATGCTGACGTGTCAGCACCACAACGAGTTTCAGCTTAAATATATAAAAGGGTTTAACTTACTAGAATAATTACAATACATGGCACTCATATTAATTTGGTTAGAGAATAAATATAATTTTTTCAACTAACTAAAAAATACTATTACATTTGCAAAAACAATAATTTTTTTTAAAAAATTTTTTATTCGTTAATTTCTAAATAATTTCAAATAAATATAAATATATTTAAATTACTACCGTAATCCCTAATATATTATTTGAGAAATATTTTAATAAAATAACTTTATTTTGACGTGTTGTTAACAAAATAATTACAATAAATTTTAAATAAATATATAAATGAGTTTAACTTATTAGAATAATTACAAATATATTATTGTTATTAATTTGGTTAGAGAATTAATATATTTTATTAAGCTAACAAAAAAAAATACTATTAAATTTGTAAAAAATAATTATTTTTCTTTTCTTAATTTGTATATACAAAAACTAATATTAAAATTAATTTTAAATAAAATTTAAAATTATATAAATATTTAATTTATATTTACTAATAAAATCTAATTTACGAATATTTTTCCCCACGCATGGCGTGGATATGAAACTACTAAATTAGTTAAAAGAGAATTAATCTTGCATGGTGTTATATGCTTTAGGATGGTGTTTAATTCTTGGTAATATGATATGTACGATACCATTTTAAATGTATTAATTCAAAGACAGATTTGTATAAAAATATTATTTTATCATTTAGTTCATGATAGTTTGTAAATTTTTCTCATTCTGTAATATTGTGAGTTATATGCATTTATAAATTTTGATAACTATTTTGTACGATCTTATAAAAATGTTATGAAACCTTATAAACTTTATAACTTAGCTTATGAATGTTTATAAATTTGTATAAAAGCATACAAAAATGATATTTTAAAAAATAGACAATAAACAATGATGTGTTTTTGTATAATTATAATATCCTAATCATGTTATTTTTTAAATTTTACTTATTATTATAATTTCTTAACTGTTTAATTGATTAGTTTATTTAATTTTTTAATTTTTATGTGCATAGTTATCATTTTAATTGTCCAATGATTCTCCATTGTGAATGTTGTCCAATCTTCTTGAGTTCGACCAAAGACTTGTCCCATGACAAAATAAAATGTAAACATATTACATATGCATCGATTAAGATTCCTAATAGTATAAGTAGAATTAAACCATATAAATACGACATTCTATTTGAGAGTGTAAATTCTATTTAAGATTATAGAAGAATACGGATTTTGAATTGAGATCTGACAAGATTTTACCCTAACCATCAATCAATCTCATTATTCATTTCTTATGATCTAACAAAAGATAGTATAACGGATCTGGATCCAAATAATAAATGTTATGGATCCCGGGACCCGGATCCATTTTCGGATAATGACTTATTATTTATAATAATACTAGATTTAGATGCATTGACTTATGTGGAAATTTTTTTCCATATATTATAATTAATTATTTATTTAGTAAATATAAATTAAAAAATGTATATATTTATCTCTGATTTAAAA
This sequence comes from Pugionium cornutum, assembly GCA_018901935.1. NCBI lineage: Eukaryota > Viridiplantae > Streptophyta > Magnoliopsida > Brassicales > Brassicaceae > Pugionium > Pugionium cornutum. The sequence goes on along the minus strand of CM032161.1, from coordinate 4,656,245 downwards.
TAATTTTTTTAAATTTTTTAATATTGATTATACAAATAAAATATACATTAAAATTGGATTATACAAATGAATTTAAATTATATATATTTTGGATAGATAATATTATTAAATAGATAAAAAATTATAAATATGATAAATATTTAATTTAAACAAATTTTTGTTTTATATTTTGTTTGATTAATTTTATAAAATTTTAATATTTTGTTTTATATTGTGTTTTTTTTATATCGAAATATTATAAATTTATATATAGTATATTGTTAAATATTTGTGTAATGTAATTTTTATAAATATTTTAGTAAATTATGTTTTAAGTAATATTTGTTTTAAAATACTTTTTTATGGTTGATATGTGGCATAAATGTAAATTATATATGAATGTAAAATTACTTTATTAAAATATTTTTTAATTAATATATTAAAAATATGTAGTTTAATTTAAAAAAAATTGTAATTTAAATAATATATATAGTTCAGACATATACAAGCGTTGCTTGGATATCCATAGTATTCAGATTTAGATTAGGGTAATTAAAAAAACAGATAGATCTGGATCCAGATGTTATAAAATCCTAAAGTATTTGATCTGTGCTCACTCCTAATTCTTGGAGCTTCAACTACAATGGTTTCCATCAGTGTCAGGAGCCAAAAGACATCGCTTTAGCACTACTTCAAACTTAGCATGCTTGTATTTATATAACTTGAAAAGAAAGTAACCATCAAAGTATTACTCTAACATCAATCTCTCTAGCTTCAACTGTAACAATTCATTCAACCACTTGGGGTTTGCTCAAATATCCCTGCATTTGAGAGAGCTTATAATCCAATAAGAAATTCTGAAAATATTCTTAAAAAGGAATAGGGTGGACAAAGTTAAAAGAACAAAAATATTTACAACGCGAGATGCATCCATCTGAAATCTCGATGGATTGTTGAATACTAATATTGGTAACAAGCAACATACTCAGATCACAACTTGTAAGCCTATAACACTCTCTAACTTGGCAATTATCTCACAAAGCAATGTAGAAACTTTCCATACCTTTATTTCATTCAGGGTCATCATGGGTAACCATCAAGCACCCCTTTTAGTAAGTTTAACCCTTCTGCAGATATGCTCCGCCTTACCCGTGACTGCATTCGTATCTCTATCCTCTGTGGAGGATCTTGAGAGAAGCACACAACAATCACTGTTAAATTGTCACATGTGTTCCGTTTAAGGGCTTCTCTCACAAGCTCTCTAGAGCATCTCTCTGGATCATTATGAATCATCAGTTCTTTCCTTGCGATTGTCACAGCGCATTGACTGCTCATTACATCCCACAGACCATCACATCCCATTATCAAGAACTCATCATCTTCACTCAAATCCGTCTCTTGTAACTCTGGCTCTGGGCTTAGAGGACAAGCAGAGCCTTTGGGACCTTTCATGTGCCAGTCTCCAATGGCACGTGCAACTGATAGTTGCCCGTTGAGGTAGCCATCATATACAACTCCACCTAATTTTTCTATTCTCACTCTCTCCGCAGTGCAGTTTGGCTTGTGGTCTTTCGACAACTCAATTGCTCTACCTCTTCTCCCCAGAACTGCTCGGCAATCACCAGCATTTGCAATTATCAACCTCCTGTAAAGAAAGTAGCAATTACTTGTCAAAATCAAATCAAAACTACAAAGAATTATTGTAAAAAAATAAGTCTTTCCACCAAGTGTGAGGGTAACGAATCAAACTGCCTTATTCTTATCCTACACACATATGCAACCTGACAAAATTGGACTTAAAAGCAGAACTGATGATTTGACAGTTGATGACATATGATTTCCTAAATTCGTAAACATGAATTTAAATGCCACTTACCTTCCAAAAGCAAAAGCAGTAAGTGCTGTGGTTCCTGAAGAGATGTCAAGAGAAGAATCATCTGCAAATTCGTAATCAGCTTTCAAGAAAGCACTCTTAATTGCCTTCTTTACACATATTGGGAAATAGGAGTCCTCTATGATAAATCTCAGTATGTTCTTTCTAACAAAGAGTGCTGCATCTGTGCCTCCGTGGCCATCAAATACCTGCCGAAAGACATTATCAGCAATGTTAAATACTTATAACCGTAATAATTGTTATAGTACAAGTACAAAAGAAATAAAGATTCATAATGAGCTGCATCTATGCTTCTTCGGGTACACTCACCCCATAGAAGGCTCCAAGAGATGAGAATTCAACAGCTGCACCAAGATGTTCAACAAGATCATCGATGCAAATGTGTTCATCTTCCATGAACTGTTTTGTTCCTTGTTCAGCGCAACTTCCTGATCGGTACACAGGAAAAAACTCTGATTTATCTTCAGGTGACTTCATAACCAAATTACAAACATCAACATCCTGCACAAAACAGAAACCAACTATATCATTCGAATTGCACTAAACCAAAAAAAAAAAGAAATCCAGAAATTGTGGGTCATATAAGTTATTACCGCATTGACTGCAACCTGCAGCCTAGTAGTTCCAGTGGTAGATCTTGTGATATGTTGCATGGAAGAAAGGTGTCTCGGAGGCTTTCCTTTGCTTATTTGTTTAGTGTCAACTTCTAAATTCTCTAAAGCATCAATTTCTGGTGCAGAAGCATCAACCTTGTTGAAATCTTTCTCTAGAACCGTTAGCAAAGGTGAAAAATCCATATTCGGCGCTAAGTTCTCTCAAATCATATAAATCTATCAGCAATCCGGAAAAGAGTCTCTTTCAGTAACAATTCCTCGTGCTCCTTTACTCCCTCTATATATAGATCAAATAACACCAACTTATAAGGATCAGACTTTGATAGAAACAAACTTCATGAAAAGACCTTTACAAACTTACAGGAACCTTCCTCCTGAAGGTCAAATTCAAAGCCAAGAAATGATATTTTCATAAATTCCCAAAACCAAAATCACCAGATCTTCGATCTTGATTAAGATGGCATTAGCAGGCTCAACAAATCCACTAACCACCACACGCACCAACGATCCAAACTTCTATAAGTTTTAATTAAGTACCGATTCAAGCTCCCAAATAAAACTTTGTTTAATAGGGTCCAGAATCAGCTACTCCAGAGGTGAAGTTTTCTACTTTTTGTTAGGTCAGATCAAACAATCGATTATTCATTACCTATTTTGAATTTAAAGAAGCTAATTCACAAAATCAAACCCAGAAACTTCAAATCACTAAACTCGAGCTAAAAAAATTCCAGAATCTCGATGAATTCAGCTCTTAGACTAATGAAAATAAAAGGAAATCTCGAAGTGAGAAGATAATTCCGAGAAAAAAGAAAATTACCACAAAACTGAAATTTTTCACAGATGAAAATGATGATCCTCTTTGCCGTCAGATCCTCTTGAAGCAATTATCGGAAACCCAGGAAGAGAAAAAAGTTATGGTATTAAAAGAAGAAGAAAGAAGAGAATTGACGAAAGACAATTTCAGAAAGGTTTCTACTTTCTAGTTTTCTTGAGAGAGAAAGATACAGAGAGAGAAGAAGAAGCTTTTTTGTCTCGTTTTGGAATTCGGTTGGCCACCGGCGTTCCAGGTAATCTCTAGCATTGTCTATCTGTCAAACTGGAGATCTGATATAGACACGTGTCAATAATCAACGGCAACGCATTACTTTGACCGGGTAGTACCTCCACGAGTCCCAGCCCTTGGATTGATAAGATAGAAAACCAGCGGTGTAGATCTCGTTCAGCCAATCTCGTTTTGTCTTTTCCAAATGGCAAAGGGTTGGTTAGTTTACCTTCGACTAAAAAAAAGTAGCCGCGCCAGATTCTCGATATCCACGTGTCGTGATTGTATTGGCTATTCTAATATCACGATTGTCGGTAAATTTGTTCCCGGTTTGGGACAGTTACAGGTAGAAAACCGAATTATGGACACGAGGATAAGTGTCTATGTGATTTGATTTTTACTGAAATGGTATATTGATTAGTTTAGCTAATGTTGTTGGTGAGTGGACATCTTATTGATGGAATAAACATATTAATTCTGCAATGATTATTTTACTGCAATAATATAAATCTCTATTGATTAAAAATAGAAACTTTGATGACTTAGAGAGTAACAACCAATGGTAATTGCACAGATGATATACTTAATGTTCACCTTTGGCGTAAAAAACAGTTTCAGAACAGAGTTTCTTTCAATATTCTTTAAAAATAAATAAATAATCTCTATACAATATAAATATCCAAAACAAAACCACAATTTAAAACGAGGAAAGTATAATCTTCCTTTTTCAATAAAACGTTTCACTACATTCTCATAAATTAAGTTTTTAAATAAATATTTTTTATAGATATAATAAACGATTTTTTATGATATAACTAACCGTAAATATTGACAAAAAAATAATTCAAACTCAAATCGTTAATGATATTAAAAAGCAATACATGAGTTTGGATAACATTCTTTCATTCTATTCAAAAGGTTCAACATTTCGATTTATCGCAAGTCAAGCCTTTTAGCAAAGCCTCATTTAGAATTGTTAGTTCAAAAGAAACAAATTATTTTTAATAATTTCTATGTTTTAAAGTGGTCATGATCGATGAAGTTGCGATTGCGATTACGATAAAGTGTTGTTCGTTTACCTGCTACAGTTATCTGCGATAAACGTAACGGTCAGACGTTTCATCATACGTCGCAATTTTTTTGACCGTTGATTAAAATAACATTGCGATTAAAAATATGCGATCAATCGTAATTACAACCGCCGGCGGCAAACAAACGAACAATATATATTACAGCTAGCGACAGACAAACGAATAATATATATCGCAGCCACAGTTGCAATATTGACCGCAGCCGTAATCACCTGTGACGACCAATCAAACAAGACTAATATAATCAATAATAAAAAAAAAATATTTAGCATACAATCAATAATAATAGAAAAAATATTTTGCAGCTCCAACTTTTTTCATGATCATACATTTTATCTTTGTTAGCGGCGACCAAACAAATTGACTAGTATAATCAATAATGATAAAAAAAAATATTCAGCGTACAATCAATAATAATAGAAAAAATATTTTGCAATTCCAACTTTTTTCATGATCATACATTTTATCTTTGTTATCAAGTTGTGAAAAAATTTTGAAGTTGTAAAAAGATTTCTTATTGTATAAGATAGTAAGATTGTGGTTTATATACATAACATACTTTTAACTTAATTAAGACAATCATATTAATCTAATCGTAGTCTAAATTATGGCCCAATACCCTATAACATATAAGATAGCAAGATTGTGATATGTAAATAACGAGTAATCAAAGACATTTTGAGCAAAACTGTAATTCTTTGAAGCTGAACCAAGCTTCGCAAACCAACAACAAGTTGCATGTTTTCAACCATATAAAATTTGTGCAAGCAGCATATCTTGGTTTGATCATAAGTAAGAAAACTAGAGAGAAGTTGTGTATAAACTTCTTCATGAAGATCACTGTGGAGAAACGCGTTATGGATGTATATTTGATAAACTTTCCAATCAAGAGAGACTGCTTGTTGTAGAAAAAAACGAACAATTACCATTTTAACACTAGATGCAAATGTTTTTGTATAGTCAACACCTTCGATTTTTATTGTTACGTATCAAAGACCACAAGTCTTGCTTTGTAACGTTCAAGCGTACCATCAAATTTTATCTTTATCTGAAAAATCTACTTACAACCGAGAGCTTTCTTACCGAATGGTAAATCTTGAATCGTCCAAGTACCACTTTTGTCAAGAACACCTCTAATTTGCATCAATGATAGCTTCTTTGTAAGAGATGGGCTCGACAACAAATGTTATAGCTATGAGATATGCTTGATAATAGGCTGAAAATTTGGAGCTTGAAATATAATTATCTAGAGGATATAATGTTGTACAAGGATGAGGCTATGAAGAAAAGTGACAATATAGTGAGAAAGCTTGACAGGCAGTTGTTTCTTAGGATGACCATGACCAAGAGCTTCGTTTCCTCCTGAGCAACAGAAACCACCATGACCAAGCCTTTCTTTGTAAAAGGATACAAGAAACCTAATTTGTTGTTGCGACTTTCGAATTTATCTCCTATATATTTCTGGTTGTGAACATAACAAAGACAGCCAAATACAAAAAGATGATTCATAGAAGGTGGCCGATTATAAATCAACTCAAAAGGTGTCTTGCAAGTGAAAACGGAGACCTATTAATGAGATATGCAGCAGTAAGTGCACAATAACTCCAAAATTCAACCGGAAAGCTAGCTTAAATTTGAAGACCTCTAGTGACATTGAGGATATGGCGATGCTTACACTCAACATGATCATTTTGTTGCGGCATGCCAACACATGACGTTTCATGAATAATGTCCTTCTAATCAAAGAAATCCAATAGGCAAAGAAATTCCAAGCCGCTATCACTTTAAATTGTCTTAACTTGGTGGGTGAATTGGTGCTCACCAAGATGAATAAAATTTTGAAGATGTGAAGATGCTTCTTGTTTGTAAAGTTGATGCGACTACGTCTGCCGGGAAAAAGTACAAACTATTTTTTTTCTTACCCGCACCAATTAGCATCATCATGATCATGAATTAAACAAATCTTATCAATAATCTGAAAAGATAGAAATGATAGTTAACTATGAAACGGATATGAGATGACAGTGTAAACCATCAACAAAAAAACACGTCTTAAAGACCTAAACAAGAACCCAATCTTACGCGCTCATATTTTATTGCAGCAGTAAAACTACCATTGGAAAACTTATTAAAACTGTTACCATGTCACAAACATCAGTTAAAAATTCAATATTTCCAGTCATGTGATTAGAACCTCATATATCAATAATCCATGATTTGAAAAAAAAATGTACCAAACTTACATTCAGAAGTATTAGTTGTACGTTCCTCAAGCATGTGAACCAATATTTTCCATTGAGCATCAAACAATCCACTAATCCCCATTGAGCATCAAACAACCCACTAATCCCCATTCGATCCGTATTACGAAAAATAGAAGTTAGAACAGATGACGGTGCTACATGAAATGCAAACAACATTAGCATGAGCTAAGTCGCGACCTCCATATCCTTCTGCGGAATTCATCGCATTATTGCACGAACCACGACCTGCACCAGTAGATACCATCATACCAAATGTCTTCGAGATTTTTCATCATATTATGATGATACCCAATTAAACAAAAACAGTTTTCAGACAAGTGACCATTACGACTACAATGAGTACACAACCTGTTTTTGGTGAAATGTCATATTTTTTGTGCAGTTTGAACCGTGAAACTAACACCTTCATTAAGTGTGTCGTAGTATGCTTCAATAGCCAATCCTTTTTTATGAAAAATCGCTAACTCATGTTTGAGATATTGAACATGTTGACTATTTTTAACACCAAATCGCTTTTGAATGTGTGTCCAAAGTTCATGAAAATCATCAAGATGAGACAAAGAAGCAGAGATATTCTCATTTATGGTAAGTTTCATCCAGGAAAGATAAACACATTGTTTGCAACCTTATCTTCAAAATCAAGAGATGTTTCATCGGGACACAATATCGATCCATCGGCAAAACTAAATTTCTTGCATGCTTTAAATGCCAAAGGAATATCCATGGCCCATTCATCGTATTTAATACCATGCAACAACGACTTTGAGATGAGTGTTCCAGGGTTAGCAATTTGTAATCATAATACGAGATTGCAATCTTGCTGAAACAAGAGATGATTTTGAACTCCTCGTCAAAAATTGTTAGCCGTAGAGAGATCGACAAAACCAGATCAACCAAAAGAAGAAGAAACAAGAAACAATCGAAAGAACAGAATTTGTATTAATGATTTTTGAAATCTCAAGATTGAAGTTTAACGGCATAATAGTTAGTTTCAATGCTTTGATACCATATGAAAAAACCTTTGAAAGGTTTCTTATTGTGTAAGATAGTAAACTTGTAGCTTATATATTTAACACATCTTTATCATATTAATCTAATCGTAGTCTAAATTATAGCCTAATCGCATATTTTAACTATTCACTATTTCATGATCATTAATTTACAACCTTTTTCTTAACTATAATTTCGATCCACGAATATGCATGTACAAGAAAAACATCATCAATTACTCTAATTTAGTCTTTATGAAGATTATAAAGATATGAAACATCAGCTTCAATTTTTTTGAGATGAAATACAATCATATGGGGAATGTCTCCGTCGTGGTTCGCGAAAAGATTCTGATGGTGAACAATTTTTATTTTTTTTTAATATTTACTATAGTTGTTCAATAAAATAAAAATTTTGTGTAATTTTAAATTATATGAAATTTGTTTTTAAAAAAATATAACAAGGAAAAAGAAAAAAAATATATATAAAAAATATAGGAAAAACAAATTTAAAAAGAAAAAAAAAACTAGCATAGCGAGGGGTCAAATCCAGCAGGAATACTTACCACTATATTACAACTATTTTGATGTTCTACATGCATAGAACAAATATAAAAAAATTAAGTCAGATCTAGGAAAATACTTACGAGTACTAACCGAAAATAAGAGAAATTTACAACAACAACAAAAAAAACTTTAATTCAAAAAAATATGGAAAAACCTTTAAAAATACACAAATTTTGTAATATTTGTTAGAGAAAATATATAAATTATTTTGACTACTATTTTAAATCATGAATTATAAATATTGTCTAAAAATATATGAATTTTCTAATTTCGTAATTTTGACACCAAAGGAATAACAGACATTAGGGATCTTAACAGAATCTAATAAACGGTGTTAAATTTATTAACGCCGTTTTAAATTTAACGTAAGTCTCGAAATTTCATTTCTTTTTCCATAAATATACTTTTTCTTTCCCTAAATCTAAAAATCCTAAATCTAAAACCCTAACGTTTGTGTTGTTAAATGAACATTTCCGCCTTCTCTATTTGTAATTTAAAGGCAACTTTTGGGTTTTTCTTCGAAAATTTGAGGGTTTTTATAAAATGAGTTGTTTTTATATGCTTCTTCAATTTGGTACGTAATAATAAACAACTTCGCTGCCGCTAAAAACAGATCTTACCCACTCGATTGTAGTTCTAGATCGTTGAATGTTTTTGTGTGAAATTATTCACATGAGTTTTGTCTGATGTGTTATATTTGTGAATTGGGTTTATGCGTTCCTTTGTTGGTTTTGAAAATCTCATCTCATTCTGATTTCATATAAGTGAATTATACACCTCTAGGCTCCAAGGTTTTGCTTTTCCTTTCAAATTTTGAATTGTGTGATGATAATTAGTAGAAACAGACGTAAGGATTTTTAGATTTAGGGGAAGAAGAAGTGGGTTTAGGGAAGAAAAAAGATGAAATTTTGAGACTTATGTTAAATTTAAAATGGCGTTAATAAATTTAACAAGTTTGTTATAATTTGTTAACATCTCTAACATGTGTTATCTTGTTGGTGTCGAAATTAGAAAATTAAAAAGTTTATGTACTTTTCGAACAATATTTATAGTTTATTATTTAAAATGAGAATTAAAATCATTTGTGTATTTTTCTAGCAAATATTATAAAGTTTATGTATTTTTAAGTTTTTTTCCAAAAAAAATGTTGGTGTCTACGATTGTTTTCTACTAGAGTCTAATTGGCTTCCTCTCTTGCAAGTACCCATACCACCAAGAGAAACTCCACAAGCTCTTTCTTGGTATTTGAGACGAAGATAAAAACCAACAACAACCTGCTTTCTTCTGGATCCCAAACTATTGAGCTCTCATCTCTTGAAAGCACGTTTCTCCTAGCTACCTGCTTCAACAACAACGCCCTGTTTTCTTCTTCGTATTATGGTGACTCGTTAGCTGTTGATGACACGTCATTTGGTTTAAGTGATCTTTGGTCGAACTGTTTCTAGCTCGATGGATACTTTTCCCGCTTACATTGCTCCTTGTCTTACATTACCCACCGACATATTTGCGACAACTTCAGCACTGTTTGCTGAATTTACTAAACAACCACAATGAATCTTCCTGTAGTATTTCAATATGTTTTTTCCAAATGAAAACGCATGTAAAAAAATTACGGAAGAAATATTAGAATGACGGTGAATTCGTACTTAATTATTTTTTTTTATTCTAATGTTTCGTTAATTACTAAAATAATTTGGCTACTGAGTTTACCATTCATCGCCGTTGTTACAAAAAACGTAATTACGCAAAATGCCATTACTATTTCCGGAGATTTGTTGACACGTCAGCAAAAAAGTCGTTGTTATTACGAAAATGCCACAAAAATTCAAAAGTATCGAAATAAATCTGGCACGGAAAATCTGGCATAGTTTTTTACGTAATTCTTGCATACTTTATAAGTCTGCAACAAACTTAATAAGTCTGTCAGCAAACTTAATAAAGTTTGCCAACAAACATATAAAGTTTGCCAACAAACATATAAAGTATACGGCAAATTTATTTTGTTTTACGTAATCATTTATAGTTTTTATAAAATTTGCGGTACAATTAATGTCATATGATAGCAGAATTATTAAGTATGCGGTCACACATAGTAAGTCTGTTGTTGACTTATGGACTTATTTTTGGGAAAGCAACATCGTATATTTATTTTTCTTATGGCAGATTTACAGCAAATCTGCTATCCAATAAGATTCACAAAATAATTACTATACTAATATTTCGACTTGACAAATTTTTTTAACGAAAAAACAGATTTTCATTAAATTTGTCTGTTACGACAATTGGATTTCTTGCACGAATCAACAGATTTAATTAGAACTAAACTAATTTTTTGGATTTTATATACATAGCATACTTTTGGATCATAATAAACATTTAATGGCAGATTTATTAATTTTCAAAATGCCAATTTTAACCCTCTTTGAAAATCATGTATGAGACGATTTTATTGTTAGCCGCCGCGTCTTTTTCAACCTCGAGCATATCAAATTTTTTAGTTGAACTCAAAAGTAGTAATTTTTACTCATTTTCTTCACATTCGTTCACGTAAAAAAGTTTTCTATATCAATTTTCTCGATGGAATACATAATTCTTGTTTGTGGTGAATGGATTTTCGAAAAAAATCTATGGTCATTCAATGTCGACAACAAGAAAGAGTGTAAAATATTATCCGCAAATGCCAAGACACGTTTTGAAGATTTGTTGATGATGGTTTATGAAGAATACAAGGTCTATAGAAATCAATATGATATCGAATTGAGCTACATGTCCGAAGAAGATGTTAGGGAAACTACCAACGGCTTCTTCTATCATTTGTACATTGGACAAAACAGAATTGTGATTCATACTCCAGTTTTTGCATAGGCGTTTTATCCTCTAGATAAAAATACATAGGGTAATTCTTATTCACTAAATTATTCATACCTAATAGAAAAAATTTGAAAAATAAGTTTGTCATTAATTAGAAATAAGTTTGTCATCAATTAGAAATAAGTATGTCATCATATACACATAAGTCTGTCATTATATACACATTAGTTTAGCATCACTAACTTTAGTAAAGTCTTCAGTAAATCTGCCAATAATATCAATTAAATATTCGGCCAATATTCAACAGTAATATGAGCAAATAAATCTGTCATCTTTTATAAATAAGTCTGTCATCAAATATACACGAAATTCAAAAAATGTACTTGAATCTAAATGAACGAAAGTTTACCGGATTTCGTGTCGGAGTTTCATAAAATTTATAACAAACGATTTAATATGTCATAAAATCTATAACAAATGTCGGTTTATGACAATAAATAATTTTTACACAATGCATGACAAAAAATATGAAAATATACCAAAGATAGTAGACGACAAGTGCTGAGACGGAAGAGACAACGTAGCTACGATAGAAAAACTCGAAAATAAAACTTCAAAACAAACACGAAGACGGCGAAATGCAACGGAAGAAACACTGGAATACGAAAATACACTGGAAATCACCTAGAATGAACACGAAAACGGAGAAAAACAGAGAAACAAGGAAAAATACGGTAAAACACAGAGAAAACACGAAAATGTTGAAAAAGTTTTGGGTTTCAAAAATTGGAAGTAAATCGCAAATGGTGAAAGAGTTTAGAATTTTGAAAATATTTATGAAAAGTTGGAAAAACATTAATGAAATGAAAAGAAACAACGTATGCGAGATAAGTAATTTTTTTTAAACAATATCATGACATAATTGTAAATAAGTTGTGTTATCATGGTTTATATGAATTTTAATCAAAATTTTAAATCATTGAGTAATTGTAAATTTGAATGATTACAGGATGTTACGAGATAAATGTAGATCATTCTAATTTATTACACAAAAAATTATTAACCAAAAGAGAGAAAATTTGTGAGATATATCATTCGTGAGTATGTGGTGGATTTTTGTCAATAGGTATAATTATCCGTTGTAAAATCTATCTTTTTAGCTGTTTTGTTTTTAATAGATATCTCAGAACATTAAAAAATACCCTCCAAAAAACATAGGTGAGAGAGTGTTTACTACACGTGGCTCGACAAAAGTTGTTGGCTTGTTTTAAGAAAAGTCAGATTTAAAAGTAAAAGTCACACGCCGTGTCGTTTCTCATCGATTTTGGACTCGCCGAGAGGAGAATATGCATTTGAGCGAGAACGAAGGCATCGAAGGCAACACCTTCGTGGTGACTGGAGGTCTTGGCTTCGTCGGTGCCTCTCTCTGTTTGGAGCTCGTTCGTCGTGGGGCTCGTCAAGTCCGCTCTTTTGACCTCCGCTACTTTTCTCCTTGGTCCGATGAGCTCAGAAACAATGGTGTTCGCTGCATCCAAGGTTCCGTTTCTCTTATCATATTTGCTCGCGCTCGATCCTTTTCAATTCCCTATGCACAGATTATCTCTAGTTTCTGAATCTCTGGGTGATTACTGTATGATTAGTGTTAGATCACACTATTAAGAATGCTTTTTATTCAATTCTGTTGTGGTATAAGTGAGGATTTTTTTAGCTTAATTAGCCAACGGAAAAAATGTAATAGTCAGATTCTATATTGAATACGAGTGATTTGGATTTGGTAACTCATTACAGGGGATGTAACTCGAAAAGAAGATGTGGAGAAGGCTCTAGATGGTGCAAACTGTGTTATGCATCTTGCTTCCTATGGAATGTCTGGGAAAGAGATGCTCCAGTTTGGGCGTTGCGACGAAGTTAACATAAACGGGACCTGTAACGTGTTGGAAGCTTTGTTTAAACACGAGATCACAAGACTCGTGTATGTCAGCACTTACAATGTTGTGTTTGGTGGTAATGAGATTAAGAATGGAAATGAAGCCTTACCGTATTTCCTTCTTGATGATCATGTTGACGCGTATGGTCGAAGTAAATCAATTGCTGAACAGTTAGTCCTCAAGAGTAATGGTCGACCATTTAAGTAAGTCGCGTTTTCAAAATCCGATTATTTGTTGTTGTCTATTAGAATTAGGAAAGCATAATGATCTTTTCATTGCCTGTGCTTGTGTAGGAATGGGGGAAAGAAGTTGTACACTTGTGCAATCCGTCCAGCAGCTATATATGGACCTGGTGAGGACAGACATCTCCCTAGGATAGTTAATCTAGCAAAGTTGGGTTTGCTGCCATTCAAGATAGGTGAACCGAGTGTCAAAACAGACTGGATTTATGTTGAGAATCTTGTCCTAGCAATCATCCTGGCAAGCATGGGACTCTTAGACGACATTCCTGGAAAAGAAGGAGAGCCTGTTGCTGCTGGTCAACCATATTTTGTCTCTGATGGTAAAGCCATTCTGATCACATCCTCAGGACTAGGGGGTATCTAAACACATAAACTTACAACTTGCTTTCGAATTGAACTATTTTGGATTGGTTACATTGTAGGTTCCCCAGTGAATACATTTGAGTTTTTACGCCCCTTACTAAGAAGTTTAGACTACGATGTGCCCAAGTTTACAATATCTGTACCTGTTGCTCTGACTTTGGGTAAGATCTTCCAAGGTCTCTACATTGTCCTATATCCATGGCTGTCAAAGAGCTGGCTACCACAGCCCTTTCTTCTTCCTGCAGAAGTCTACAAGGTAACAATTTCCCAACTCACATTCCTGCTGAGATCACAAACCAACTTGTATGAATCTATCGATCCGGTGCAGGTTGGTGTTACCCATTATTTCTCATATCTCAAAGCTAGGGAAGAGCTTGGATATGTTCCATTCAAGAGCTCCCGGGAAGGTATGGCTGCAACAATCTCATACTGGCAGGAGAGGAAACAGAGATCTTTAGACGGTCCAACCATATTCACTTGGTTAGCTATTGCACTAGGAATTTCAGCTCTCTTTGCTGCAGGATGGTTACCCGACATAGGACCTGTGCCTTTTTTTAGAGCTCTAAGCCTCTTGGTCTTCCGGACAATAACGGTTGTAAAGATTGTCTTCATCGCAGCAGCGGTAGTACATGTTGCAGAAGGAATCTATGCTTGGTCTCTGGCTAAAAGAATTGACCCAGGCAATGCAATGGGATGGTTCTGGCAAACCTTGGCTCTTGGGATTTTCTCATTGCGGTTTTTGTTGAAGAGAGCCAGAGATAGGAAATGAGGAGCTTGACAAGAACGCACAATTCAGACAAGTCTTATTTTGATGTTGTAATCAGAAAAAGTTATACATCAGTTAAATGTTTTCATGATTGAGAAAAATAAGATCTACATTAATCAGGATATTCCAATTTCTGAACAAATCAAGTTTCTGAAAACACCTCAAAACACAAAAACAGGTTAAAGTTGCTAAATTCTTTCTCTGGAGAGACAACTAGAAAGCCTAAACTAAAGATAGGAATCATCATCAATCTAATAATATAATAACAATTCTTGTTGGTTTTAAGACAACAATAATCACTTGGCTACTTCCATGGCATGGGAGTGTTATTGTAAGGTCCTCCTGTGCTATGGTGGAGAGGGCTTCCATGTCCTTCACCACAAGATGACTCACTCATTGTGGCTCGAGCTCGTGGACTACCTGGAGTCATCAGTACTTGAGTAGGGGCCACATGTGGTAATGTGGGTGACGATAGTTCCATTTGTCCAACAGGTTGTCTCTGTTCTTTTTGCCCGTCTGGTATGAAACTTCCAACAACAATCTGTGGTTTTGGAAAGCCAAATGTGTCCTTACATTGTTCTTATGAACATCAATATATCAAAGATTTGTATTGGAAAAAGGCAGAAATCACCTGAACAGGTGATGCTGCTATAAGAAGACCAGCTACGCAACCACCTAAGACATTACCATCCGGAGCTGATAAAGACACGCTTAGACCTCCCGTCCTACTTTTGTGACCATTGTTCTCCAGCAGAAGGAACGAGCCAGATAAAGACAGAATCTCAAATCTCCCCTGATTTCCAAGCAAAAAGTCAGAGACAAAAGAATTGAAGAATTTTGCAAGTCGAATCTTGATACCTCATATGTAACGGTTCCACCGGATATGGCAGGCTGGCGAAGAGTCACATTGGAGATGGCTCCATTTGCAGACAATACACACACAGCTCGTGGTCCATTCTGAGAAAACGCCATTATCTTTGATGATACATCCTGTCCCAAATCATAAAAAAGTCAGCTCTTTATACCTGACAAAATCAAAAGGACCTAAAATGTCAACAGCCACACACACAACAACAACAACATCAACATAATCGTTCTCTTGTTACCAATCATGTTTGACCTCAAGACAACAACTCAGCACTCCACATTCACATGATTTTGGAGACTTTAGCGATTGTTTTACCAGGAAAGACAGCTAATAAAGACAAGACATTATAACAGTTAAATAAGGAAATTAAAGCTAGAAAAAGAAACAGACCTCTCCAGTCCTCACGGTAAGTACATGAGGCGTAAATCCGACTCCTGTCGAGCCTGCAACAACAAGAATTTGTCAAGAGTATAGCACAGGGAGTTCAAGCCATAGTCAAAGCTCAAATTGATGTTTTAAGGAAACAAGAATAAAGAATGGTGAACTAACAAACTAAGGCCACCAAAGATCTCAAGATTTCATGGAGGATTTAAAAAGAGATGGTTGAAGAAGGAATGTTAAAGGGCATATAAGTAATTTTTGAAAGAATCTAATTTACAAGGGGAAATATATTCACCATTAACTAAATGTAAATCAAGAAAGAAACTATATTCTAATTGAATAAGAACTTTGCAACCGCAAGCACGTGAGGGAGAAAATTCCAGTAGAAGAATGTGTTATATATAAATACCTAAAGCTTGAAGCTTGTGCTTTTTGCTGGAACCAGGAGGTCTTCCTCTCATCTTCTTAAGTGTAGGCGACGTTCCTCCACCTCCGCCGGAGCTAGTAGGATGGCTAACGGTGAAAGAAGGAGCTCCGGGAACCAAACAAAGTGACATACCGTCGCTATCCGGTCCGTATTTCCTTGGTCTACCTCTCTTCTTCTTCACAGGCTCACTTCCTGTCATGGTTACTGGCATGTTCATGTTCAGAGCAGAATTTCCGGCGCTACAGTCTCCAGCTGAGTTGGGCTGGTACTGCGGCGGTGATGGTGACGCCGCTGAGCTCATCGGCTTGTAAAGACCGGTTCCGTCGGCTGTGCCAAAGGATAACTGCATGTTCTGAGACTGCTGTTGCTGCTGCGGAGCTTGATTGTGGTGGTGGAGACTCATTGTAAATGGCATTGACTCTCTGCTTGCCGCCATTAATCCTGTCTCAGATCCTGACATTTTCACTCTCTTATCCCCCCTAAAGAAACAAAAATCTGTTAGCAGAAGGTTAACCCATAAACCCTAGGTTTCCATTGAAGCTCTGAAGTGGAGATTGTACCATCTCAGAGAAAAGAAAGTTCGGAATTTTTAGCCCTAACCCTAAAGCAAACTACGCCCAAGAAGGTAAAAATTCCAGTTTTTTTAACAATTGTTCATTCGAAGAACAGATTTTTTTAAGATCTCTAAAAAATATTAGACGCTTTAAGGTTTCTGAATTTAAGATTTTCAAAAAAAAAACTGGTTTTTAGAAAGGAAAATATTATCGCCGATAAAGAACGAATATTAGAAATTTACAGAAGAATTGTTTTCAAATTAACTTGAGAATAAAATTTAAAAAAAAAATCAAACAGCAATCTCGAATTTACATTGAAAGTTGAAATAAAGAGAGAGAGGGGTGAGAGAAAACTTACGATAACAATAGACGAAAAATGAGGGAATAAAGCAAAAGACAAAGAGAGAGATCTCTGCCTATACAATTTTTAGGGTTTTATATTTTAAGGCCAATATATATATTTAACGACAGACGTGTCTTTATAACACGATAAAGAGATTTTTCCAAATCTCAATATTTGGAATATTATTTCAACTATTTCCATTTTTCCTTTGTTTCTTTCGCTTCTTCCTATTTATTTTTACTGATAATAAAACAGAATAAATAAAGAATAATACTAAAATATTATTATTTTATATTTATTTTCCAAATTTATTACATTAAAAAATAAAATTTTAAAAATATCACAAATTATTATTTAAAAATAATTATTTATTTTAAATAAATTATATATAAAATTAAAATATAATGTTTGAATTCTTTTTTTGTAATTTAGTATTTAAAGTTTTTCATTAATTTTTTTTAATTATTTTATTATTAAATTTGTGTTATTTTTGAAAATTTAAATGATTAATAATATATTTGAAAAACAAAATTTGAAATATTGTTATTTTACTAAATTGCTCATAAATAAATGAAAAAGTTGTGAGAAATCTGTTTTAAAGAAAAATTATTATGGATTGAAATAGCCAAATCTTCTTACATATTTCTACATAGATAAACTTTT
The DNA here is from genome assembly GCA_018901935.1 of Pugionium cornutum. Classification (NCBI taxonomy): domain Eukaryota; kingdom Viridiplantae; phylum Streptophyta; class Magnoliopsida; order Brassicales; family Brassicaceae; genus Pugionium; species Pugionium cornutum. Next base: position 4,638,459 of record CM032161.1, on the reverse strand, counting down.
TTAGTATGCAGTGTTCTAAATATGTTAGATGGTAATACATTCCGAATTATTTTTATGTATATATAATAAATATTTTTTTGAAAAAAAATATAATATAAAATCTGAATCTTTTATAGTAAACAGTAATATAATAATTTTGTTTAATAGATAGTTAAAAAACTAATTCAAATAGTGATATAATGTAGTAGTTATGTTTCTAAGTAAAGACAATCGTAAAATGAATCGTACATATATTTACACCTTCTTTTATATATAACTTTAATAAATGATGTAATTTATTGTAATTTAAATAAAAAATTTAATAATATTTTTTATTGAAAAATTACAAAAATATATTATGCGTCAAACGTATATGATTTAACTGTTATAATTCTATTTTTAAAATATATATAACATAAATATGAATTAATTATATGAATTTTGAATGTTGTCACTTTATTAAAATGAAGTTTACTAGTATTTATAGAAATAGATAAACATAATTACACTTTACATCTTAAATCAATATATAGTAAATATCATTAATACGTTTTCTCAAAATGGAAGTTCGACATAAGGATTTTGTTAATACATCGGCGAACTGATCATTTGTACATATATGTGACACTTGTAAATTACCGGTTTGAATTAAATTGTACATGAAATGATAGTCGATGACACTATGTTTTATATGTGACTAAAACACGAGATCACGCAAAGATACGTGGCTCTAACATTATCACAATAAATCAACGGAAGAAATTAGAGTTGTTCGATAAATTATTCTTGTAAAAATACATTATTGACATCAAATTGTTTCACAACCAAGTGTAAATTCCTTCTTAACAAATGTAGATTTATAACGTTCAAGAACACCATTACCGTTATATTTTGTTGTGATAACCCATTTGGAGCCAATCATATATTTTGTAATGGATGGAGGTTATAAATCCCATACTATGAGCATTGAATTCCAACTATATGCTCTTTTCCAATTTTTATCTATTAAAACTTGATTTATGGTTAGAGGTTTTTTTATGCACGTTCTGTAGCTGAAAAACAAGAGTAAACTTTTTGTTGCATTTGGATATATTTTGTTTGTTGGAGTTTGCATTTTGTAGATATTTTGTAGTGGCTCAATATGATGTAAAATTTGTGGTATAATCGATTGTATAGTAAGAAGGAAAATGGTATAATGTTGTTATTGAGATTGCAATTTTATGTGTAGAGGAGTAGTGGATTCCATATATGTAGGATGTGACTATGCCAAAGAATACAACTCAGAAGTGGAGGAAAAAGAACATATGAGATTTTGAGAAACAAAAAGCGATACTTACAAAGTTAACGACGATGAATTTGTCGACAGTGAGTGAAAGCTCATGATCGGAGTACCATTGTATGCTGATGATGTTAGCATAGAAGTGCAAAGATGGTCGTTGTACAAGTGGTAAACAGTGAATAGTTGTACATGTGGATGTTATATAGGTGTTGTAGTATAATTAAAGCTCATGAAATGTGGCGAGATATGTTACAAATGTATGAGTAGTGAAAAATATTATGCAATACCAAACTTTGCACAATAAGATGAATGTTGCATAGATTGTACAATAGCGAAGGGTTATCCAGATAAACGTTGCACAAGTGATCTTTTCTTCTCGTTGATGTTTTGTTGCATTTGGCATAAATTTTTAGTTGTGGTTTGAGTTTTTTATATGATCTTGACTCACTTTGACATAGATAGAGGCCAATTTATCTAAGATTTATGAAATTGTAATCTTAGTAAAACAATCAATTGGATCTGAGTTGATAGAACACCAAAAAATGTACGTATATCAACTTGTCTTGGTGTTTCCACTAAATAAATTCAAAATTATACTATATTGTATCACCAACTTTGATTGTTGCTGCTAGAATAACAATAGAGCCATGGCGGCGAGACCATAATCATCAAACACCACATAAAATCGTTTCCTCCACATTAGATAACTAAAACTTGTTAGTGATGAAATAATAGTCATGGTGTTTGAATCAACCATGATGGCGATTAGTGATTGAAAAAAAGAAAAAAAAATGTATATATTTATAACCATAGTTCTAAATGTTGAATATTCTTAATTTATAATTATTTATAGAGAAATGCACAGTAAAAATTAAGGTAAACATAATTATTTTTGAACTTTTAATCTATATAGTAAATATCTTTGATAAATTATTGTTGTAAAGTGTGATCTATAGTTGTATATTAGCAAAATGATGAATGTTCATGGATCATAATTTTCTATTACAAGTGTCAATTATATGTTTTTATTGAGCATTTATTTGATGAGTAAATTATGAAATATCGTGACGAAAAAATAATTAATGCAATGTCGAACTTAAAAGATAGACAACACTAATATTTCTAATATTAAAAAAGAAAGATAGAAAATAATAATCATATAATCTACATAGTTAATACTATTTACTATGGTGTTGTTCGTTTGTTTGTCGTCGACAACTATAACTATGGTTAATATTGCAATTGCGACTACAATTGCAGTTGCGGTATATGTTATTCGTTTGACTGTTGTTGGTGGTTACGATTGTAGTTGATCGTAGATTTTTAATCGTACCGTTGTGTTAATTAGCGGTCAGAAAAATTGTAACGTAAAATACAATATCTAACCACTACGATTGACGCAGATAGCAACAGTAGATAAACAAATAACAATTTACTGCAGTCGTAGCTGTATGAAGTTGCGTCTGACAAACGAACATAACTTTTATTTCTCTAATTTGAAAATTAAAAACTAATTTTCCATTAATTAAAAATTTTAAATTTTAAAACCCATAAATATCAGTTATATTAATTTTTGACATAATTCAAATTAAGAAAAATAAGTTTTAACCTTTTATCTTATAAAAAAAGAATTTTCAAATTTTCAAATCATAAAAAATAGAGTTATAATTTTAAAATCAAAGAAAATATAATATGATTTTAGTCAAATAAACATCTGATCTTATGTGATACGGTAGTTTCATAAAAAATAAATCATTATCACTATAAAATTTGGTGAGTTTTTTATGGTAATTTTTACTTGGATAAATATTTATATATATATATATATATATATATATATATATAAACTTGGAAACCCCAGATAAAAAATACTCGTTCTAAATTATTGATATGTTTTCGAATTTCTGTTTATTTTCTTACCACGTAATATTGTCCTTCAGCTTGTTAATTTCGTTAACAAATAAAGAAAATTCTGCTTTTTGAAATTGATCGTCAATATTTAATATATTTCGATTTGTTATATTTCAAACATTAAGTATTTCAGTATTAAGTTATAGAAATAGTTATATGTTCATGATGCAATTATAAAATCCAAAATTCTTGGTTAGTTTGTGATCAATTCCACCATATATGTACAGTCACCTGGAAATAATCTTGATATATCTTTTCAACCATAATCTCTATTAATTTTTAACTATTATTTTGTTTTATTAAATACTTAAAATATCATTTACTAATATTTTTAGGCTTTATATTTTTTGCAGTTTAGATTCTCTCATAAATCCAAATGATATATTTTTTTTTTTGCATTTATTTTATATCATGAATACACATTTATTTGGTGTCAAAAGAGAGTGAGCAAATGGTAATACTAAATATAAATTTGGTAGTATGGATATTGTTTGTTAACTAAATAATCACTTTGACGGTGACACTAGTCACTTGCCTGAGCATGATAATGTACCAAATGCATCAAATGTTAAAAGTTTGAATGTTTGTGAACAGCCAAAATTTGTGTTGATATTTATGATCCTATGTATTGGAAAAACTTTGACAATAAAATGAGATATGTGGTAGTTGAAAAGGGACCTAAACAGAAATGAATATTTTGTTTTTTAGATAAGAAGACTAGAAATTCTCTATATGTATATTTATTATTTCAGAAAGTTGAGTAATGACAAACATTGGTTGTCTTAATGGAAGCATGTAGATAGACTTTATTACTTTTGTTACAAATTGTTTAAATAAGAAACTGTACCAATATAGTAATAATAATTTCTTTAAGAGCTATTGAAATGATTGCAAAAAATTGATTTCATATTCTGAGATCATTCAATATCTTGAAATTCATCATTATGTTGGTTTATAATATTAACAATGAGTTTATGTCTCTTTGGCTCATAATGTGTCAACTTTCTGTTGTAAGATTCGCATAATACTTATCTATGATTTATGATTGTATACCAAATATGATTTAATATATCAAATAAAAAGCAAAAATAAAAGGGAGAAGTAAATGTTTGGGTAGTTATAACATGTTTATATCTATTTCATATGTGTAAAATTCGATTTTATTTTTTTATGTGAAAAATATTAAATTTTTATATAAAAATATTAAGTTATTGGATTGTACTGATATGCTTCAAATGACAGCAAAAATAACAAAGAAAAAAGCAAAAATACAAGAGTATTTTTTGAAGTTCTAAACAGAAATGATGCATAAGACTCTATCATAAAACAAATCTTTCTTCATAACAAAGAGACAAGATTCAAAGAAGAAATAACAGTTTCTATTACTCTACTCTCTATCTTCAGCTTTCCGGGATTTTCTTGTGTGGAAGAATATGTTTAATTGATCAGCAAAAAACTGATTCTTCATCTCCTCCAATTGTTTCCGGCTTCTCTCCATTTCTAAATCCAATTTTTCGAAATGTATGATCCTATCTCGAATTTTCATCATCTGTTAATAACCCCCAATTTTGTTTCATTTCATCATCAAACATTAACTATAGTTTTTAAAAAGGTTTATGGGAAGTGGGAGATTACTACCAACCTCAACTTCTACAATCTCTTTTATAGCTCCTTCCACCTCCTGCTCTTCCTTCTCTATCTGAGATTTCGCATCTGCCCAAGCTTTTTCTGACTCGTTTCTTTCACCACTCGGTGCCGCATTTGCCTCTGTGTATAAGAAAATTAAAATGTCACTATGTCACTATTGGGTAGGCTTTGGGGACAGAAATAGATGGCAAATGTTAGCTTGGTCCTTGATACCCTGTCGATTTGAGTTTCCACAAGCGGTTTTGTCAGCCTCGTGGTCTACATTAGATAGAGCTGTAACTGCAGCTCGAGCTGCTGCTTCTGCAACTTTTGAGCCGGCCAACGCTGAGAGAAAAGCAGCCTGGTGTGGACATGATAGAAAGAATCTCATTTAGAGACAGCCAATGAAGCATAGCAATTGACATGTAATGCAGGTAACAACACAATTATCTAATATACCTGAATGCCCTTTATATGACACCTAGAAATTAGAATTCCATACTACAAGACTTCAAGAATTTACAGGAAGGCACACAAAAGGTATTCTAGCTTTAAGGTCTTCAAAAAGATTTAAAAGTTCCAACAATCATGAATCATGCATATCGAAAACTTGACACAGTAGATAAACATAGATAGTAGGAGAACACAAATAGTCAAAATGTAGTAACCTGAGCCATTATTGGGTTGCTTGCATCTGCAAGAGGTGTCAATCTCATCCGCTTATTGGGAGACGAACCGTCTTTAATTCTTCCTCCAGGCTCAGGATTAGCAGACCCTTTGATTTGATCAAGTGTCTCCAGACCCTCCTCAAAGTCAGACTCTTTTACAAACTGTTCCCCAAAGGGAAGCTTGACAAACTGAGAAACACAATCCTTCTCGGTTCTACCAGTAACATGTGGTGAAACCTTCTTCCAATCATCTCCATAGTGCATAACAGCTTCAAGCAGCTGCAAGGTTTCCTTCTCGGACCATTCTGTCTTTGATTCATCAATAATCTCAACTCGTTTAAACTCCGAGGAGTTAATACCAACTCGATAGTTACCACGGACATAGCACCTCGCACACAATGTCAAATCATACTGAAAAAAAAGTAATTAGTTTCATAAGTTTAGGGTTTTGCTATGGACATGTTCTTAATGCCATCATCCAAATGACAAAAAGAAAACTCATTCAAACCTGTGAAAAGACATCAAACCTTATCACAGGCGAAACAAGCGACGCTGCAAACTGATTTGCAGCCACTGCAGATTCTTTTGGTATTTTCTTTAACCGTGATGGGAGGCTCATGACCGGCCGATTTTCCGGCTTCCTTTTCGTCCCATTTGAGCGGCTTAGCAGAGGCGAAGCTAGAATAGTTGATAAGTCCCCATGAGTCAAGGAAATCAAATACGCGACGGATAGAAACAACATCGCTGACGAGAGTTCTCCGAACGTCCGTGAAGCTGATCTTCCGAGGATAGTCGTCTCTGTACTGCTTGATGATTGAGTTCCTCAAGTAAAGGTAAACCCTAGGGTTTTTGGAAGAAGATCTCGTATCGAAGAACTCCGGCAACGACCGTACCTCGCATTCGTTGATTTCGGTCCACGAAAACCACCCTAATCGGTAAATCGACGGTACGAATACAAAATTCATGAGAAACAGTGAAGGTAAAAAAGAGTATAATCAATGGTTCCTCAGGGTTGCAGACTTACGGGAGTAGCTAGGTACGTAGATACAATCAATGTCGGAAGAATATGACGGAGGATGAGTCGCAGGCGTTTCAGACGTAATAGGAAGAGAAGGAGTATTCTGGAGAATTTCCCCAGATCCGCCGGAATCGGTAGCTTTCGTGGCCATGACTGTTCAATCAACGCCACTTCACCGGAGAAGGAAGGGCGAAAAATTATCTAGTTACCGAGCGAGGCAACATAAAAGTCCGACAGTCAAACAGGTTCGGGTCTAGGATCCGATACAGATACGGTAAATAATCTATTAATTAAATAATTTTTTGATGAAAATTGTGTTTGGTTATCATAATTATTCGTTTTATATATTTTATAACCTTTTTTCTTTATAACTTTTAAAAACATTCTATTGTTTGAAAAGTCTCATTCTTTCAATTTTATATTTTTTCTGAAAAACAGTATTTCTTTATCACTATTTTGTGATATACATATATAGAAATACCTTATATTAACATTAAATTAGGTTTTATTAACAAATATATCACTCAATATAAAAATTCATTAATATAATATTTTGACTTATCATAAAATAATTTATTATCGTACAATTAGAACAAAGCTGACAATCTTATTTATCTACAATAAAATGATTAAATGTCGTTTAGTTATCATACCATATTGGTAACACATTTTTTGTTTTACAAATATGTCCAAAGTTCGATTCCGTAGATCTGATATATTTCAACGTATTGGTTACACATCTTTTTGTTAGAATTAATAGTGAATGGTTCGATCTCCCTCATTATATTTTTTAATTTTTTTTTAATTTAATTATTTTATTTAGATAAAATTTCCTTAATATTAAAAACTATTTAGTGAATTTAGGTTAGTAGTCTCATTTTATTCATAATTTAAGAATACCTTATACAAATTTAGAAATTATCTCTTATGTTTTACAAGTTCTTTCATAAAACGTGAAATTGCATATGATTAATTAACACGAGCAAAAACTGTTTATCCAAAAAACATTAGCAAGAGTGTTTATCAACATTCAACAATTACAAATACAAGTCATAAACGAAAACATGAAAATGTCCAATACAATTAGATTTATGATTTATTATGAAACTTTAATACAACACAATAAGATCTAAAATTGAGTTTTGAGGGTTTTCCTGCAATAGTGTCCAATTTCTAAATTTTGCTATTTAAACTAAAAACATATATATATATATATATATATATATATACTAAAAATAGTTTTATGTTGATTAGTTACGATATTGTATTGGTTACACATTCTTTCTTTTATAAATTGGTCCAAGGTTTAACCCTTCCCCCTCCGGTGAGCGTATAAAGATTTTGGTATTTAAACTAAATAAAAATATATGTATATATAATAAAAAAATGATTATTTATCGATTAGTTACAATAATGTATTGGTTACACATTTTTTTTAAGTGATGCAAGGTTAGATTTCCTCATAATTTTTTTTGCAAAAGATTAGGTTAAAGATAAATAAAATTATTTTACTCTTTTTCAGTTAAAAAATGTTATTTGTGTGAGTTTAGGTTTGGGATACTAATTTACTCACCAAAACATTATTTAATACTAAATTAATCAATTTCTCATACTTTTTTATAAAATTAATTTTTAAAAACACTACAAAAGATTTTTATTTTAAAAATATAGTGAATATTTTGTATTTCCTCAAATATTATTATTTTTTCAAATGTCACAAAATAAAATTTTAAATTTAAATTTAAATGTTAAAATTACACGTAAATGCAAAAAATAAACCCAAAATAGTAAATTTAAAATCACATTTTTACAGTACCAATCTTTAAATTAATTGTTACTGTGATTTTTTTTATAAATTCTTTATACAAAAATCAAATATATATATATGAAAAAAATATTTGATAATATTGAAAATATTTTTCTAAATATAATCGTTTTATAATCAGAATTATTACGATAGCATTCGCAATTTGATTTTCAATACACTAAAATTATGTTTAAAATTGAATTTAACCAATTGTTTTCTCTAAAATCAGTTAAAATTAGTAATAATAATTATATTTCTTTTAAAAATATCATTAAAATATTTTTCTCCAAAAAGTATCAAAACTAAACTAAATTTTAAACTATAAAAGCTATTTTTAAATTAAACATAAACCCCACAATACTAAATATAAACTTCAATATTAAAATTATAAATTTTTAAAAAAAAATTCAAATAAAAAAGGAATGAAAGTTTTATAAGAATGGCATATAAGTAAAAATGGCCTTAAATGTTTCTTTTAGTATATATAGAAGATGATAATATATGCTATTAGAAATTAGATTCCTATATTTAGTTCTGGTAAATATTTACATCATTATTTCTAGTCCAATATGTGACACAACATATAACTATTGGACCACACCACTTGCTCAACGTGAATATTGGTAAGCCTTATAGGTGAAAAATAATGTTCTGATAATATAAATTTTTTAATTTTTACGAAAGATTATTTTACTAAACTTGCAATTAAAAACAGTAACGTTTGAAAAGATGGCATATCAAACACAGCATTTGCCAAGTTTTAGGAACACAAGTTATCGGGGAAAGTATGTGCACAACTCTTATTATTAAGTAAAGATGAGAGAGTGCGTGCAGAGTGGAACACTTTACACATGGATCAAGCAAAGCCGAAGAGGCAGAAAATAGACCAAAAACTCTGTTCTTTTGATCTTCTTTCCAAAATTCTCAGTCCACAATCTTAGCTTTCCGATAGCTCTCTACCGAATCCACAAGTGTTTCTTCCAATGGCCGGTAAGTCCAACCCAACTTCTGCAATTTCTCTGAACTCATCGTCGCCTTTTCTTCCACTTGGATGTATCTTTTCGGGTAATTGTAATTTGGATAAAGGCTCTTGAGCTTCTCAACCAAATCTTGTTCTTTAACCGTGTGGGCTACGCATATGTATCTTCCTTCAGCTTCTGTTTTCTCATAAACCAAAAGTAAAGCTTGAGCCACATCACGCACATCTACCACAAGTCGCACTTGGTTCTCCCGTGATTCAAAACCCTCTGCGCATCACACAAAAGGTTAAATTCAAGACATGTATACTAAAGGGAACACAAGGTACTTAGAAAACTCAAAGTGAATTTGTGTTATTTGCAAATGAAAAAGTTGGATGGCTTTATAAGGAGCCATACAACGTTCAGTAACAGAGAAATACAGAAACTAATGCAGCAAAAATAGGAAACTAAATAATAGGAAACTAAAACAGAACTTGACTTATTCAACACCGAAATAGCTGCAATACTTATTCAACAAACCCAACAAATTCCTCCCCTTAAACTGATATGTTTGACAAAATCAGTTTAATTCTCTAATTCCCGAACTCCAAGTGATGTCCTAAGCTTCTCAAACTGATCCAATTTTATTGGCTTGGTCATTATGTCTCCAATTTGGTCTTTTGTTCCACAAAACACTAGCTTCATAGCACCTTCAGTAATCAAGTTTCGCAGAAAATGATACCTCACATCTATATGTTTTGTTCTCCGATGCATCACTGGATTTTTAGATAATTTGATTGCTGAGTTGTTATCACACATGATGTCCATAGTGTTGCAGTCTTGAATCCCCAGCTCCAATAATATTCCTTTTAACCAAACACAATGACATGCCGATGATGTTGCTGCAACGTATTCCGCCTCTGTAGAGGAAAGTGCAACAATGTCTTGTTTTCTTGAACTCCAACAGATTGCTGATCCATTCATCAAGAACACATACCCTGATGTGCTTTTTCTGTCCTCCAAATCTCAAGCATAATCACTGTCTGTGTAACCCAACACCAACATCTTTGAAGATCTCTTATAAAATATTCCAAACTTCAAAGTTCCTTTCAAGTACCTTAACACCCTCTTAGCAATTATCATGTGTTCTTCCTTTGGATCTGCCATAAACCGTGAAAGCAAGCATACTACAAACATTAAGTCCGGACGCGTTACCGTAAGATACATTAAGCTTCCGATTAACTGTTTGTAGAGTGTTTCATCAACGTTTTTGCATCCTTGTTTTGATATAATGGTACCCGGCACAATTGGATTTTTAACTGGGTTGCACTTCCACATATTGAACCGTTCCAGAACTTCCTTGGCATATTTCTTTTGAGAAATGTGTATTCCGTCTTTTCCTTGATGAACCTCCACACCAAGAAAGAATTTCATTCTTCCCATGTCTGTCATTTCAAACTCTTTTTGCATCGATGATTTGAATTCTGCACACATCTTTTCATTGTTTCCAGCATATATTAGGTCATCAACATAGAGACTTACCACAAGAATTTGGTCTCCAAGTTTTTTTAGAAACAAAGTATGATCATAGTTGCTTTTCAAAAAACCTTCTCTCTTGAAATAATTCTCGATTCTGCTAAACCACGCTCTCGGGGCTTGTTTTAAGCCGTAAAGAGCTTTCTTCAACCGGTAAACTTTATCCTCCTCCCCTGTTTTGATAAACCCTTCAGGTTGATCCACAAATACCTCTTCTTTCAATTCTCCATAAAGAAAAGCACTCTTGACGTCTAATTGATAAATATTCCACCCTTGTTGAGCTGCTACTGCCAAGATACTTCTGATGGTGTCCCAACGAGCAACTGGTGCATAAACTTCAGTATAATCTACCCCTGCTGTTTGAGAGTATCCCTTTGCGACTAATCGAGCTTTGTATTTTTCCACCTTCCCTTCTTCATTTAGCTTGGTTTTGTATACCCATTTAACTCCAATTTTCTTTGCTTGAGGTGGTAGTGAGACCAATTCCCAAGTTTGATTACGCTCAATGGACTGAATTTCGAGTTTCATTGCATCCTTCCACTTTTTTTCTTTTGTTGCTTCATAAAAGCTGGTGGGATCTTCAGCACAGGTGTATAATGCGAAATTGATGAAGTTTGTTTCATCTTCACTTACTTCCTCCCCAATTTCGTAATCTCGCATCCAGCTTGGTATTCTTCTTTCTCTTTTTGTTCTTTCTCCATGTTCAATTGCTGGTGTGTGAGCTTCTGTTCTCACATTACCATTTTGTTCTCCTTCTTCTATTTCAATTACATCTTCTGTAATTTCAGGTTCTTCTTCAGAATTTTCTTCTTCATCTGTTTCCTCTCCTTTGACATCTTCATCATCTCCCCAAGAAAGAACATTTTTGTTTTTCTCCTCTATGTCCAAATTCCAATCCCACTTGGCTTCTTCTTCAAATATTACATCCCTACTTGTGATGATTTTTTTGGTGACAGGATTATATAATCGGTAAGCTTTAGATTCATCACTAACTCCAAGCAAGATACATTTGTGGCTGCGATCATCAAGCTTTATTCTCTTTTGTTCTGGGATGTGAACATGAGCAATTGACCCAAACACTCTGAAATAATCCACTTTTGGTTTAATCCCTGTCCACCTCTGTTCTGGAACCATGTCTTTTATTGCCTTTGTGAAGCTTCTGTTTAACATGTGAACAGTCCATCGAGCTGTTTCTGGCCATAAAAATCTTGGCATTTCTTTCTCAGACAATAAACATCGGACCATATTCATGATGGTTCGATTTCGTCTCTCTGCCACGCCGTTTTGTTGTGGCGTATATGCTACAGACAACTGTCGCTTTATGCCATGAATTTTGCAAAATTCATTGAACTGATCTGAAGTAAATTCTCCTCTCCTATCAGTTCTTAAACTTTGAATAGACATCTTAGCTTCATTTTCAACAAGTGCTTTAAAGACTTTGAATGTCTCAAAAGCTTCTAACTTGTTTGCAAGAAAATGTATCCAAGTCTTCCGGGAAAAATCATCAACTATCACAAAAAGATATCTTTTACCACTTTGAGATGTTGGGGTAATCGGTCCACATAAATCTGCATGAAGTAGCTGTAATTTATCAGTTGCTCTCCACTTGGTTTTCTTGGGGAACGTTCCACGTTGTTGCTTCCCCACATTACACACTTTGCACACTTTGACTTCTCCTTCTCCTTTGATTTTTGGTAGCCCTTGTACCATCTCCTTCTTCCACATGATTTGAATTGATTTATTATTCAAATGTCCATATCTCCGGTGCCACAGGTTTTGCAAATCTTCTTCTATATTAAGGCAATGATCAGTTGCTGTCTTTTTCTTGGCATACACAACAAACATTCGATTCACTGTCATTTGTGTATCCACTGTCAATCCTCGTTGATTGTGATAGATCCGGCAACCGCCATTTTTTATCACAATCGTGAGTTGTTTCTCTTGTAGTTGCCCGATGCTCAAAAGATTATTTGTCAAATTCGGAACGTAATAAACCTCAGACACAACTTGTATTATACCTTCCACTTCAAATCTGATTTTTCCTTTTCCTAGCACATTCATTTTGGAGTTGTTTCCCAATCGAACAGAATGTCTGAACTCTTCATCTAGCTCCACAAACCATGATTTATCTCCTGTCATGTGATTTGAACATCCCGAATCAAGAAACCAGGTGCTTTTGTCTATTGCAAGATTCATTTCAGCATGAGCCATCAACAAGAGCTCTTCGTTCTCGTCAAACTCCACATAATTCACCTCTTTGTCAAGACTTGTGCACTCAAATTGATAGTGTCCCTGTTTTCCACACCGAAAACAATTTATGGCTGATCGATTGACGTAAGATCTGCCTCTCCCACGACCTCTAAATCCTCTTCCTCTCTGAAAATTCCATCTTCCTCTTCCACGTCCATTTCTTTGTTCTATCTCAACTTGTAGAACTTGCTCATCACTTCCTTTTTCAATCACCTTTTGCTCATGTATTTGTAATGAGGCTTGCAACTCATCTACTGTAAGTCGGTCAATGTCCTTGGACTCCTCGATGGAACATACCACAAAGTTGAAATTTTCTGTGAGACTTCGCAGAATCTTTTCAACAATCTTAACATCTTCAATGATTTCTCCACAGTTTCTCATGTCATTGACAGTCTCCATTATTCGTGCAAAATAATTTGATACTCTTTCTCCGATCTTCATCTCCAAAGTTTCAAAAATTCTTCTCAGCCTTTGAAGTTGTGCACGTTTCACTCTTGCACTTCCTTGATGCTTAATTTTCATTGATTCCCACACTTGCTTTGCGGTCTCTTTCTGAGTGATAGTCTTCAAAATAGTTTTGTCGATTGATTGAAATAGATAGTTCTTAGCTTTGAGGTCTTTGAGCCTTGCTTCTTCAAGAGCCTTTTGTTGTGTCGGATTAGGAGTTTCAATTGCTCTCAGATTGTCATATCCTGGATCTATGATGCTCCAGTACTCCTTTGAACGTAGGAGATTTTCCATGAGTAAGCTCATGTGGTCATAGTCACCATCGAATTTCAGAACGCTAGGTGTTGTGAAATTTCCAGTGTCTGACATTCTCTCCCTTAGTGTTTTTCCTCTCAAACACTCACAAGTTTTTCACTTAATTTGCTCTGATACCAAATAAAGGGAACATGGATGGCTTTATAAGGAGCCGTACAACGTTCAGTAACAGAGAAATACAGAAACTAATGCAACAAAAATAGGAAACTAAAACAGAACTTGACTTATTCAACACCGAAATAGCTGCAATACTTATTCAACAAATGCTTCTAACGGGTTGTTTATAACTTTATACCTTTAAGAAGCTTGACAAGAGCAAGGCTACTAGCATTTACTGTGTGCTGCTGCAATACAGGTCCAAAGATCATGGTAGGGCAAATGCTGATGAGATCAATCCCGTTCCGTTTGGCAAATTCAAAAGCTTCACTTTCTGCTTGTGTCTTTGCCGCACAATACCAATTCTGCTAGAGGGACTAAACTCAGTAAACAACAAAAACAAAAAGCAAACAAAAATGGCGAATGAAATTTAACCTCAGTTCTTCTGCAATATTCCTGGTCAGACCAACAGGTCTCATCTAATACTTGATTCTTTGACCATGTAGGGTTCATCATAAGTGCAGCTGCTGAGGAAACATACACAACGCGCTTAACATTTGCTTCGATGCATGCTTTAAGCACATTCAGCGTTCCATCCACAGCTGGTGCGATCATTTCTACCTGCCAAAAGCCAGTGGAAGAAGAGTTAAGTGTGAGTCAATGCAAATATGTGAGTAATGAAATAGTCACCTCAGGATTTGGGACTGTAGATGATGGAACAGGGCATGCAACATGGAAGACACCACTACAACCTGCAATAGCAGATTGAAGAGATCCGTAGTCCAACAAATCAGCCTTGAAGAGCTTCAGTTTCTCTCTGGATTTCTCAAGCTTCTTCAAATGAGCATATTTTTCGCTTTCTATAAACATGAACCATTGATCAGAATGAATACCAAATACAATAGCTCTAAACGAAGTCAACCTGCTAAAAGTTTGAGAAACTACAAAAGAACTAGAAGTACAAACGCTAGAAATTTCAACTTATCCTAAAAACTTCTAGATTAACACAAACACAGATGAGTTACAAACTTATGAAATCCGTCTTCGATAATATTCCGATCAAGTAGAGATCGGAGAGAATAGAGGAAGTACCAGGATCTCTGACGGTGCCATGGACGAAGTAATCGTTAGAGAGGAGAAGATCGACGACCCACGAAGCCAGAAACCCTCCGGCACCGGTTACGCATACCTGTCCTTTCTCCACTTCCGCCATTTTTGCCTATCTCCTACAAAGTAGCAGGAAAGTTCTAATTTTATAATCGGTCGCGAGATGTTTCTTGACTCTTCTTGTTCCTTGTCAAATCGCCACGTGGATACACTTATGTTTGACCATCTGCGTCCGTTTCACCTCATCATATTCAAAGCCCATGGGCCAACTTCGCACGTAGTAATATTCTCCAGCTCACAGTTTATTACTTTATTTGCTCGGATCTACGTGGAGCAGTTACAGCCGCATGATCTAAATCACCGAGAAACCAGATTGCTGAATTGCAACCAGTTTAGTTTCGCAGTGGGCACCAAGAAAATGAGAATCGTCAAATCGCTGTTTTGGTTATCTTTGTTTGTTGAAATTCCAAATCGAGAATCATCAAAGTCAAGAAAAACTCGTTGAGATCCCAGAGGCTTTTGAAACGCTAGATTCTTCATCAATGGCTAGCAGCTGGGGAAGTTCAATGGGAAACGTGAGATCTTTTATCAGAAATTCCATGGGAGGTCTTAGAGGAGGACAAAATCTCGCTTCTTGGCTCGTCGCCGGATCAATCGCATACTTTCTCTGGGTTAAACCAGCTCAAGATCTCAAAAAAGAACAAGAGGTACCAATTTCATAGACTTTTCACATCGGAAGTTTATGTTTATGAAATCTCCAATTTCAATTTTTGGGTTGTCTGTGGTTGATTAGGCTAGGGCAGCTCTTGCAATGGCCGATCCAAATCAATACGTTGAGAAGAGGAAACCTATCGCTGATCCTCAGGTAAGTTTCGAACATTCCATCATTTGCAATTTTACTTATATTGTATTGTTGTTTCTCAATTTCAATGGGGTTTTTATGCTATTTTGTAGGTTACTGGTTTGATTTATGGAAACAAGAAAAAAATCGATAAAACACAGGATTAACTTTGTCTCTGTAAGTTTGAACAACATTTCTTTGTACTATAGCTTAAGGATCAATGTGTAGACACTATAGTTGTGACTTACTTACAACGAACAAAAAGATGGAAACTTTTTTGAAAGATTGTAAGGTTGAGAATGAATCTCAAATTTCGTTTTTGACTATCATTTTTCTTATCTCTACTATTTACTATGTTTGATTTAGCACTAGTCTTGTTCGATTTGTAATTTGCTGGTTTGCATTTCCTTCTGTTGTATATCCTTTGTTACGGATTCGGCTCAGGTTTTTCCGATATATCGCACTCACGGATCGCTTCGTTAAAGAAATCGAAGTAAATACACTCAATTCACAATCGCATGCAAAAGAGAAAATAAGAACATAATTATAGAGTTCTCCTCAACTAGATACATCTTTCTTCAGGATCGGGTCTTGGAAATTTCACTATTTCGTCACGGTTTATCGAGTTTATCAAGCTACAACAATGGCAGAAAGAATCGCATCTCTCTCTCACGAAGAAGAAAGAACAAAATGAAAACGGCCAACTCCAATCGTAACACTCATCTCCCTTTTTATATGAAGCAATACAACTGGACTTTTAACAGACCAGCTATTTAACTTGCCCATACCAAATTGCACAAGTGAAATTTCAAACCGGTTCTCAAGTCTGCAAATTCAATGATTTTGTTTTGGTTTATTCTAGTATGATTGTGTTCTCTGCTTCAAGGATGGGCGATTATGTTGCCTCATATGTTAGGAAAGTATGTTTGATTGCAAACGAAAACTATCTTTCGTTGTAGTGTTGACAATGGACCTCAGTGTTTTGTTGAGTGTAACAATATTGAAGTTTTTCGTGGTTGCAATTGAAGACTTGTGTTTGGACTTTGGAGCAATATGCTTCAAATGTGTTAGTTGTGTTCTGCTTTGCGTTCAGGTGCATGTCTTCTTGGTTTAGTTAGATGACTGAAAACTATGGGATGAGAGAACAAGATTATATTTTTGGATTTTTTTATTATCTAGCTTACAGTACACCGGTCTAATGATCCAGAAGAGAAAAGAAATGATATAACTATTAGATCATTTATTTATTTTTTGTATTTTTTTATTAGAAAGTTAAAAAAATATTGCAAATAATTATGATTTGCAATTTTTAAAGAATTTATTATTATTATAATTGTCTTTTTGACTAAATTAATTATGAAGCACAAACATTATAAGTTGAGGTGGATCCATTCCAAGTATCACTTATTCCACAACTTATCTCAACTTTTGGGTCAATACAAACAAATCTAAACCAATAGACTATTTGTTACTTTTTGAGTATAGGGGAAAAGTATCAAAAGAAAATTTCGGAGCGTTTAGTTAAATGATTGATTTCAAACAAAATATTATTCGGTATTCTGATTTTTTGGTGTAAATAAAATTTTAAAATAGAAGAATACACTCTGAAATTAATAATAAATTGCAAACCTTTGAACATCACTTTAAAAATGGATCTAATATCCAATACAAAACAAAAAATTGCTTCAAAGACTTTCTTCTACTCACAAAACCATATAACTAATCATTGACTAACGTATGACTAAAGTAAACTTTTTATTAACTGTATTTTTTTGGTGGGTTTGTCACTTATACCATACAATATAATTTTGAACGATATAAAAAATAAGTGGGATGAGTTATCCATATTAACTCATAATTTTTTTTTATTATGTTTAGTTTTAGTAAAAATAATTAAAATTTTATCATAAGCTATTATTTAATTAAAACTTTTCTATTTTTTATTTATTTTAAAAAATACATAAATTATTATCTTGCGTAATAAAACCAAATTAGGAATAAAATATATTTTTTAATTATCATACAATTGTCAATGAAATATCTTTAATAAAAACATATAAAACTAATTAGTATATAATTAAATATGTTAATTATCGTTCCAAATCTAATAAGTATAAAATCAAATTAATATAAATTTAGAAAATATATAAAAAATTTATTTGTAAATAATAACTAAACTAAAATAATTTATATTATATTTTCAGAGACAATATTCTAAAATAACACAAGTTTATCTTCCAAATTTAGCACATTAATAAAATTTCAAAAGCATAAATTATTATATAAAAATAATTATTTATCTTAAAAAATTATATATAAAATTACAATATAATATTTGGGTTCATTTTTTCCAATTTAAGGTTTAAATTTTTCATTACAAATAAATTTTTAATTATTTTAATATTAAATTTGTGTTATTTTGAAAATATAAATTATTAGTGTTATAGTTTAGAATAAAAAATATTATTTTTTGTCTTATATTATATAATACATACGAATATTATAAAAATGGCTATTCTAGACAATTGCCCATATTTTTATTAAAAAATAATTAATTCAAAATTATAAAATAAACATCAAAACACATATTACATTGCAAATTAACACAATATTATTTTTCCAATAAAAAACTAAAAATTAAAAATTCAATTATATTCGAGTCAATAATATATAAATTTAATCTTAAGTTTTATTTAACGTTTATATACTATAAAATAATCTTTAAAAAAAGTTATCCCACTTGAAATCATTCTAGGAATGATGATTGAATAGCTTATAAATATTGATTTTTAATATATTATTTAAGGTAATTACGCATATAATTGAAATCATTCTAGTGATGATGAGATGAAGACCAATAAAAAACCTCCTCGCAGAAGTCAACACCAACGACGCGTTTGTTGACTAGAAAAGTCTCGTCGTCTTCCTTGGGTTATATTATGATCTTTGTTTAAACATGCCTGCACGTACACGAAGAGCTCTCTAAATCAAAACAAACACCACAACATGCCTACGCGTACACCCCACCTGCTATCATCCTCCGCCTTGTTTCTTCTCCTCTTCTTCGCCGCGTCTTCACCTGCGGAGGCACAGCAACCGTACGTCAACAACCACCAGCTGGCCTGTAACAACCGTACCTTCAATAACGTAACCAACGGTTTCACCTGTAACGGCCCAAGCTCTTGCAGATCCTATCTCACTTTCCGGTCTCAGCCACCGTACAACACAGCGAACTCAATCGCCAGACTCCTCAACGTCTCCGCCACCGAGATCCAGTTAATCAACAACCTCACCACCGTATCTGCCACAATTACGACCCGTAAATTGGTCGTTATCCCTGCCAATTGCTCCTGCTCCGGCGGTGGATTTTACCAACACAACGCCACTTATCACCTCTCCGGCGGTGAATTTTATTTCTCGGTGGCCAACGATACTTACCAAGCTCTGTCCACGTGTCAAGCTATGATGTCGCAGAATCCATACGGTGAGAGAAACTTATACGCCGGGTTAGATCTCCTCGTCCCTCTCCGGTGTGCTTGTCCCACAGAGAAACAAACCGCCGCCGGATTCAAATACCTTCTGACCTACTTAGTTGCCTCGGGAGATGTTGTCTCCGCCATCGCCGACATGTTCGGAAGCCCATCCGCCGCCATAACCGACGCTAACGAGCTCGAGATGACAAGCACAATCTACTATTTCACGCCGATTCTGGTTCCACTCAGAACAGAACCTACCAGAATCGAAGCATCTCCGTCACCTCCTCCGCCGATTGCTACGCCGCCCGAGTCTCCACCGATGGAATCTCCGGGACCTTCATCTCGCAAATGGGTTTTCATCGGAATTGGAATTGGAGCCGGTTTGCTTCTCGTAATATCCATTTTAGGTCTCTTCTTCTACAAACGAAGATCGAAATGGTCGTCGTCTCAGAAAAAGCTCACAGATTCATCTTCCAAACAATCTGTTCCCACAACAGCAACGCAATGGTCAATCGATTTATCAAATTCGTCAGAAACATTGGGTCTAAAATCCGCAATCGAATCTCTAACGATTTACAAATTCCAAGATCTCCAAGCCGCGACTTCGAATTTCAGCGACGCAAACAAAATCAAGGGCTCGGTGTATCGCGCATCGATCAACGGCGACGACGCGGCGGTAAAAGTTATCAAAGGGCACGTATCTTCCTCCGAGATAAATCTCTTGAAGAAACTAAACCACTCCAATATCATCCGTCTCTCTGGTTTCTGCATCCGTGAAGGATCCTCGTATCTTGTTTACGAGTACTCAGAGAACGGATCAATTAGTGATTGGATTCACTCATCGGGAAAGAAAAAAACTCTGACATGGATACAGAGAGCTGAAATCGCTAGGGACATTGCAGAAGCATTAGACTACCTCCATAACTACATAACCCCACCCCATATCCACAAGAACTTGGAATCCACCAACATACTTCTTGATTCAAATTTCAGAGCCAAGATTTCAAATTTCGGTGTAGCTAGGATTCTTGATGAAGGTGGTCTTGATCTTCAGTTAACCAGGCACGTTGAAGGAACACAAGGCTACTTAGCTCCAGAATATGTCGAAAACGGAGTGATCACTCCGAAACTCGACGTGTTTGCTTTTGGAGTTGTGGTTCTTGAGCTTCTTTCAGGGAAAGAAGCAGTGACGATACATAACAAGGAGAAGGAAGACGAAGAAGAAGAAGTGGAGATGTTATGTAAAGTGATAAACAATGTGCTTGGAGAAGAGAATGTGAGAGAGAAGTTAAAATCGTTCATGGATCCATCTCTAGGGAATGAGTATCCGTTGGAGCTGGCTTACACCATGGCTCAGCTTGCCAAAAGCTGCGTCGCAATGGATCTTAACTCGCGTCCATCCGTGGCTAAGGTTTTAACCACGCTTTCGATGATCGTCTCGTCCTCCATGGATTGGGAGCCTTCTCATGACCTTCTTCATGATTCGGGCTCTCTTGGCAACTAGTTCTTTCTTTTCTTCTCAATCAAGATTATTTAGATTTTAGATTTTGTGTAATAGATAAGATAACTAAGACCTCTGTTAACCCAGACGAAATAAGTACAACTGAAAAGAAGGTAATAAAGATGCTAAAAAACTTTGCTTAGATATTGGCATGTTGCTTAAGATTAAGAAGTCTAAGTTCAATACTTAACAAAAGAAAAAAACAACTAATTTATAAAATATTGATAAAAGTTATTAATGAAATAGAAAAATATAAAGAAAAAAAGAACGAAAAATGATACAAGTAAAACAGAAACAACTATACCTTTATAGACAAAATGCTTATCAGAATGAAATTAAAGTTATGTGGTCATGAGAAATTCTTCACATCTTTCGTCCCTAGTGTTTTCTGCTCAAATTCTTTAATCGTTTTCACTAGCTTCTTCATGTTGTCGTCGTACACAAATGGAAGCTTATTGTACAATGTCACTTTGCTCTTGGCTGAAACGGGTAACATCTCTCTGCAAAGCTCCTCGTGCACAGTTATGGTGTTGTGGTAATGGTAATAACGGATTTTTGTCTCTGTCTTGTGTAGTGTTTTGCCTAGTATGTTTTCAGACATGTGAACTCCTGTGGCATATGCGTTCTTGGCTTGGATCGCGTATTTCCTATCACGGCGTATATTTGTTCTTGATTCCTTAAATAGCAGCTTCTCGAATCCCCATTGCCTAAAAATCAACCACAAAACAAGTAAAAAAGCTTGTTCTTTTTTTCATGACCTTGATATGCAGAAACATCAGAAAAACTGCCTACGTTTGGGTGAGAATTGAATCAAAGTGAACGCTAATTTCTTCCAGATTCGATCTTGTACCTCTCCTATTGTTACCTATTAGTAAAACCGCGAAACCAAACCGGAAAGTGGTACAAACGTGTAACAAACTAGAATCTGACAGGAGAACTTCTCGATTCTAATTGCAGTATAGGTGTTTTTGATATTGAAATTGGGTTTTTTTTTAGTACCTGGGATAATCTTGAGAGGAATCGTTCAAGCAAAGAACACTAGACATTGGGTTCTGCTCAATTGTGAACTGAGTGTTAACCGAGAACTCGGCGAGTACCAATTCAAGCGTGTTTCCGTCCGGTAAGTAGATGTACTCATCGACATCGAAGAAAAAGGTCCAATTCGCAGCGTGTCGATACCGATGCAAGCAATCATTCACAATCAAGAACTGATTATAGTAGTAACCATCGTACTGCGATTGGTCCCGAATATCTTGAACCGTGACTCTCCCCGCTCGAATCCACGGCTCAAGAACCTTCCTAACTTCCGGCGAAACCCCACCAGCGTCGTGGAAGACGAAATGCGATCTGTCGCCGAAGAACCAAGCGTGGTAAGCCATCCATTCTCTCATACGTGACGCACTCACGTTTCCGTACAGAGACGAGCCACAGTAGAGGTAATCGTACGGATACGGCGGCGAGAATTTCGACTCGTCGTAAGATCCGGCGGATTCGTCGAGCGTCGTGAACCGCTCGAACAGTTTTGGAGATTCTCCGTAGTAAGCGTTTAGGATGAGCTTACCACCAGAATTATCGGCGTTAGGGTTCGACTGGAATGTGCAGTTGACGACAACGACGGTGTAGACTCGTCCGTATCCCCAATCTGGGAGAATCTTCTGTGCTTTAGCTCGAATCGAAGTTCCATTGCTGGATACCCACTCGCACTTAAACCACGGCTTCCCGAAGACGTGAATTGGCTTCGACGCGAGCCCAACCACCGCAAACGTCGTGGGACCGCCGCGGTAAGCTCCCATCAGCACGAAAAGCGCAGCGGCGTTTCCAAACGGTTGGAAAACGCGTTTGTTTGGATCTGAAGGTGGCTTCGAATCGTACTTCAGCGAAGAAGAAGAAGAAGCCGGTGTGACCGAGAGAGAAGTGGTGAAATTCACCGGCGTAGAAGACGATGAGGAGGAGACTATGGTATTAGTTGTGGTGACTGGAGAGACCGAGCAAGGACGTGCGGTGGAGATGAGATTATGGTAGTAAGGAGGAAGGTTCCAGATAATCATAACAAGAGAGAGAGCGAGTAATGTAGCAATCAATGGCTTCTTCTCGAAACAAACAAGAAATCTCACGGTGGTGGTGGACACCGGAGTTAAAACTTCCTTCCTCATGTTATTTAAATCACGGCGCCGGTGAGTTGAAAACGCACCGTTTCAGTTTCAAATAATAAATAATGTAGAAAAAAAGAGAACGATGAGGAAAACGTCAGAAGAAGTGTGAGAAAGCTTTGCCGACACGGCGTTTTGATGATAGGAAAGACTCGTGGCTGTCTCTCACGTTATAAAATAAAATGTGGAGGTTGTTTAAAGAAACGAGAGTAGCCTTGGATCTCTTATAATTTACGAAAACGACACTACAAAGTCGGATTGTTTATTTATAATTGCTGGCTCCTAATTCGACAACTAATGGGCCCCATGACAAGTTGGAGTAACGGTGCCTGCTTTATCATTGTTTTTTTTTTTGTTGGGTTAATTAAAAGAGGTTTTGGTGAAAATAGATAAATATGGATAGATTTAAAAACTAATTAGATTTATATCTAGAAAAAAAATTTTAAAATTATATAATATTATTTATTAGTAAATGTAAACTAAATATTTATATAATTTTTATTTTTATTTAAAATTATTTTTAATATTAATTTATATATATAAATTAAAAAATAAAAATAATTGTTTTTATTAATTTAATAATATTTTTTGTTAGTTTAATAAAAAATATTGATTTCTTAATAAAATTAATAACAATACATATATTGTAATTAAAAAAGGCAATTACTAAAATAACACTATTTTAAGTTTTGCTTTCAAATATAATACTAATCATTCAAATTTCCAAAAATAGCACAAATTTAATATTAAAAATAAATAAAAGTTTGTACTAATGAAAAAAATTATACTCTAAATTGGAAAAAAATGAATTCAAACATTATGTTTTAATTTTATATATAATTTATTTAAAGTAAATAATTATTTTAAAATAATAATTTGTGATATTTTTATAATTTTATTTTTATTGTGTTAAATTTGAAAAATAAATTTAAAATGATGTTATTTTAAGGTATTATTTTTATTTTAATAATTTAACTCTATTTATATATTTATTTAAAATTTATTATGATAATTATACGTCAATATAGTATTATATTAATAATATGTTAGATTGAAATTAATTTTTTTAAATATTTTTCAAATGATGTATTATGGATACTCCAATGGATTGAGATTTTCGAAATTAATTGAAGATTAAACACATATTAGTTTTGTAAATTCTGAAAAAGTTCGAATTATTATTTATGCTTGTGATACTAATAAATTAGTGTGGTCCAGTGGAGATTAAAGAATTTTTGTACTATCAATTCTCGAATTTAACATCCGAGAACTCAATTTGATTCATTTTTCATTTATGTTTAAATTTATAGATTTTTTTTAAATAAATCGAGTTTTATAGATTATTATTATCAAATAACTGAAAAAGAATTAAAAAATCAGCATGGAATGATGTTGGACTTATTAATGAGCTAAAGATTGGAACATGATTGATAATCTATTATTATATCTTCCAACTAAAATGCATATTCAAGTATGGACTTGTGTATGTATGTATGAATATTGTAAACAATAATTTATTGGAACAAAAAAGCTTATTAAATTTCTTTTAACGTTGATAACAAATTAAGTTAGTGAACAATGATAAATCTCTTTAAAATAATTTAAAATCTCTTTTTAATAAAAAATAATACTCATCACTGTCATGCATATGTACAATTGCTCAATGAGCTAACTCCCAAAAACAGCATTTGACGTAAATTATTAGAAACCCAATCTTTTATTTCACGTTTCAACAGTATTTAATATTATAGGTCAAAAGTTGCCATATTTATATTTACATATTCCTCGTTTCATTTTATTTAATTTTACAGTTTAAAACACATAGAGATCACATAAAATATCATTTAATACTTCAATATAAAATAATTTCATCAATTATCAAATATAATATATTTAAAATAATAGAATTTAAGTTTTGTTTTATATGACATCGTATAAAATATGAAACAAACATGTTATATAATCAAATGTAAATTGAAAACAATATATATAAATGCATGTACATTTATATGTTATTTTTTCACCATTTCAATTTTATTAAATTTAGAAGTATTATGGGTTGAAGTTGTTACAATCAATTTGAACCAAGAGACTTTATAAAATTCCTAATGTTGGGTCATAATGGCAATCATACTCGAGAGCATACTGATTTTAGGGTGTAACGTAATGTATGTGATCATCACTTGTGGAAACTTCTAACCGACAAACAGAATCTTCTTTATGAATTGTTTTAGATTCCAAGGC
Organism: Pugionium cornutum; assembly: GCA_018901935.1. Classification (NCBI taxonomy): domain Eukaryota; kingdom Viridiplantae; phylum Streptophyta; class Magnoliopsida; order Brassicales; family Brassicaceae; genus Pugionium; species Pugionium cornutum. The sequence continues at coordinate 4,613,249 of CM032161.1, read as the reverse complement.
TAATAGGAAATTAGTTTCTTAAATAAAAGAAGGTAAAAATAAAATAAAAAATAGAGTAATAACTTAAAATATCATATTTTAAATTTATTTTCTAAATCAATCATATTAAAAATAAAATTTCAAAAATATCATAAATTATTATGTGAAAATAATTATGTATCTTAAATAAAATATGTTTAAATTCACTTTTTTAATTTAGGGTTTAAATTTTTTTTACTAGAAAATAGTTTTTAATTATTTTAATATTAAATTTATGCTATTTTTTATAAATTTAAATGATTAGTGATATATTTGAAACAAAAACTTGAAATATTGTTATTTTATTCAATTATCAAAAATAATATATAATATTATTTTTATTTATGAATAAGTTGAAAGATCAGAGGAAATTTTTTTAAAAAAATGCATTTCAAATATAAAACCACACTTAAAATGAAACACAATGTTTTTAAACGATATTTAGTATATAATAAAGAGATTATTATTTAATTTTTTTGTATTCCTCTTTTAATAAACCTTAGTTTTTTAGTTTATAATTTTTATAAATAGTTTCAATATTCCAATATCGTTTCAATTTTTTTACACATATTAAAAATAAATCAATTTTCTGCTTTGATTTTTTATAAATATAATATTTCATATTGTTTTTATTTATCTTAGTACAAGAATAGATACAAAAGAGAAACAAAAAAAACTAATAGTTGAAACTCTAACCATTGAATGATTGAAGTTACATTTTCGGGATTCGAGAGAGAAATTATTTCTACACAAACAACAAATCTTCTAATTTCTAGTCTACGATTTGAATTTTGTATGTCCATACATTTTACTACTCTCTTTGCTATAACTTTTAGCCTGTTAGCGGCTTTGCCTAGTTTGTTCGTTGCTGGCGGTTGCAGCTGTAGCTGTAATTAATACTGTAATTACGGTTTCGATAGATATTGTTCGTTTGTCCATTATCAATAATTACGGTTGTGATTGATTGTACAGTTTCACTCGTATTGATGTTTTAATCAGTGGTCAAAAAAATTATCACACAACACGTAACGTATTACCGTTGCCATTGATCACAAATAATTGTGATGGGTTAGTCAAATTTTACTCTTCCTTTTTTTATTTGATTTTAATTTTATGGTTCACCGCCATGTACTCGAATTGAACACATTGTTTCCATGTACATGGAATTCTATCTCCATACCACACAACGTCCATTGCATGTCACAGCACCATTGTCTACTCTGTTTTGCATGATATTTCATGTTCTGAATTTTGTGCAATGTTGTCTTTCCTTTGAGATTTTGTTACCATTTTTCAATAACTATACTGTCTAAGAACTTTAGGTGTATTACTTTATTGTTATACCATTTTATTTCTATATGCTATGATGGTTTGTTTCCATTCTATTACTAATAGTAGAGTATGTAATAGTTCACTTAACCTTCATTCCCACATCCCATTACTTCTTCCATTCACTAAAAAAAACAGACTATTTGTAACGACAAAATAATTACAAATAGTATATTTCAATATATTGTGTTTCAAACTTGATGTTTTATACTATTTTATATTTTATCTTTTTCATTTTTTTTTATTTGTTTCCTTTTTCTATCTTTTGTTTTTTGTATTTTACATTTAAACTATTGTACGATTTTTCTTTATCTTTTATTCGATTTTTGAAGATCAACACTGCCAAATATATTAAAAAGGCTCTTTTAATATTGTAATTCAGTAACATTTTGTTTGTTATCAATAAAGATTGTATTATATCTTCAAGAGTTGTAATTGTGTAAAAATTCTTTTGTTTCCTCTAAATCTAAAGTAGATTCGAACTTGCTAACCATTGAATTTGTGATTTATCACGAAGTTTTCCATATTTCATATGGTTCACTTTGTTTTAATATCTTTAAAATCCTTCACCAAACTATCCAAAAAGTCTTATAGGGAATTTTTTGTCAAAGACTTATCATACTAAATTTGAAAGTTGCTCGCCACGATCCCAAACTTGTATAAGAAAGGATCACTGTTGGAAATGTCATCATCGTTTTTCATCACTTCCTTGCCTTTGTCACAAAGCAGACCACGTGGAATAGACTACTTGCCCTCTCAAAGAGAAATTTCACTTTTCTTTTTTTTAGAATAGAACATATTCAAATAATCTCTCGATAAGACTATGTAGACTGCGGTTCGTATGATACTGCCTCATTTGGTGACTATTCTATAGCAAATTCATGCCACTCATCCTCAATATTGTACGTTGATTCTTCTCCAATGTTTCCAAACGTAAAGTTTTTTCGATATGGGGGTAAATCCATCAGATATTTAATGTAGATCTGCCTTAACTTCGTTCCATTTCGTAACCAGTGTGATGTATAAACTCATCTCCTCGATTTGGTGCCTCATTTGCACAAATAGTTGAATGCCATCTTCGTCTTTAGTATACTATGGAATGGATCCATACACATCACTAATCGATAACCATTCCAGATACTGGTAAGACAATTTCATCACAATGAAAGCTATGGTCAGGAGCAGAGGAACTAGGCAATAAAAAAGTGGAGTATGTGCTTCCTATTAATTTATTTAAATACCCTAAGTGTTTTTTTTTTGTTTTTTTTTTAATTAGTATAAAATTTATAAAAAAATATATATATTTAATTTAGATATTTTTTAATGTGCTCCATACTTTTCTCGTTCCGCCCTTGGCTATGCTACTGATTTTATTGAAATGTGGGAAGATTTGTTTGCCAAACCGAATTGTGAAACCATGGTGAGTTGCAGCACAGTGCGGCTTCTGATCCCGCTTGCATGTGAAGTTGATTTCGTCTCCTCAGATTTGCGTAATGGTTTACGTGCTGTATTTTGAAAATTTTATGGCTATTTTGCTAATTTTGGATTTATTTTTGCTTATCGGATTAATTTTCTTTAATAGTGTTAAGGAAAATTGAATCTATTACAGATTGTTTGGATTCCAGTTTAAAATAGGTTTGTATAAGAGAAGAGGAAGTTGAGGCTCATCCAAGTTAAGGCCCAATAAAATGTGGGCCCAGGAAAAGAGACTACACGCTCCCATTATCCCATAGCCTCTATATCAGTCCGCAATGTTAAGAGCTTTTTCATTTAGTAACAACGGCTATATTCCCTTTGAATTTTCAAAATTTTGCTCAAATCCAGCGAGTACGACGATGGGAGATGTTAGGGTTCAGATCTCAGATCCAGAAGCAGAGTTTCTGGCTTCTAAGCAAGAGACCGGATATGAGTGGGAGCTTTTCAAAGAGAATGTCCGGCCTCTGAAGAGAGGACGTAATGTTCGTCTTCTCAATCACGCTCTCAAATCTCACTCCGACGCACAATTAAAGAAGAATCTCGTTGAGAAACGGAGGTATCTTTTTCCATTTTAACATCTCTGCTTCTTAAGCTTTAGTTGAATCGGTGGAATTTTTTTGTTTAATTCTGTGTTGTTTTTGGGTGATTTTGACTATTAGGAAATTGATTGAGGCCATTGATGAGTACGATGGAGATGATCCTCTTTCCCCCTGGATCGAGTAAGTTCATTTTTTTTCTTGATTGGTTTTCTTAATTTTGTTGTTGTTGTTGCAAAGTTTAGGATAATAACTGCAAGAATTGGATTGTATATCTTTATATTGTGCTGATTTCACGGCATTTCTCAGACTGAACTGGAACAGCTAGTTTGCTTTCTTGAACAAATTTTTAAGCTGTACATATCATAATTAATAAACTTGAGCTTCTTAACGGTTCTTTGATAGGTGTATTAAATGGGTACAAGAGGCTTTTCCACCAGGAGGAGAATGCTCAGGACTGTTAGTGATATATGAGCAATGCGTTCGCAAGTTCTGGCATTCGGAACGTTATAAGGATGATCTTCGTTACCTCAAAGTCTGGTTGGAATATGTAATGTTTCTATTTAAACCCCATTTATTCCCTTAAGATCTTTTCTTGTATGGAGACTAGTAATCAACTCTTGTCTTCTTGTTTGTTTTGTATTGAAGGCGGAGCATTGCGCTGATGCTGAAGTGATTTACAAGTTTCTGGAGGTGAATGAAATTGGAAAGACACATACTGTGTTCTACATAGCTTATGCTTGGCACATGGAGGTTAAGGCTAAGGTGAAAACTGCAAATGAGATCTTCAACCTCGGAATCTCTAGGTAATCTTTATCTCATACATTCAACCTTTTTGTAACATGCATCTGATTGAAAGTGTGAAACTTGTGCAGAAATGCAAAACCAATTGAAAAGTTGAATGATGCGTACAAGAAATTCATGATGAGAACAATGAGAAGATCCAACACAGCTGATGAAGTACGGAACCTTTTTTTTGTTTGTTTGTAAATATATGCATTGAGGTTTTCCACATAATAATTAATGTTCCACTTACAAGCAGGAACCAAAGGAGAATGACTTACCGTCAAGAAGCTTCGGCACTATATTGTCCAGAGATAATAGTGAGTTGTGGTAACCTTTTACTTGGAAAGCAATGAAAATGTTTTAAAAAGGTCTCTTACATGGCTTTTACATACAGGAAGGCAAGCATTAGGAAGCTCTAATTCACAAGCCAAAAAACCAAAACCGAATCAGTAAAGCCTTATCCGCATTTCTACTCAACTCATACCTTTAATCATGTATAAACTTCAACAAAAACTCTAAGATTATTGTGCAACTCTTATGGTAAGCACTTTTCTCTTTTGCAGCCCATCCAAGACACAATTTCCTATCTACAAAGATGCAGATTCGGACACTACGTCGGGAAATCAGCCAGACTCAGACAAGTCAAAGCCTGAGTTTGGCTCTTGGCTCATGCTTGGTGGCCGAGCAGAGAGAAACAAAGAAAACAGTTCTTTACCTGGAAAATGGGCATCATTCAAGGTTTTGCTTCTCCCGCCTCGAAAATAAAACTAACTTATCTGCATGTGAATTGATCACTTACTTCATTAATAACCTCTCAATAGGTTCCTCAGAAACCAATTGTGAGAACTGCAGCTGCCTCTGCTTCGTCTTTCGAGGTTTTTGTTGATGAAGAATGTACAGAGTAAGTTCGAAAAAATTGAATTGAATGTTTTAGCATGTACGGACGTGTTTCATCACTATTGACTATTGTAATGTTGACTTGATTATGAAATGCAGAGATGGAGAGAAAAGTGAAGCCATCTCATCATCATCATCATCAAACGTTCTGCCTCTTAACGATGGTCGTGAGATAAAGAAGTAAGCAAAAAAAGTTTCTTTTTTTTGTGAGAGCTTGTTTAAATATGATCTCATAGAACTCCACGACTCGTTTATCTAATAATGTTTTTCTACCAAAAAAAAACCTGTAGAGAAACAGAGCTGCTGCGACAGAACCCTTTAAGACATTTCCCAGCCAACAGCTTCCTAAGATGATATTGATGATGATGATTGGATTGAATGCTTTGTGTTTTGGATTCATCTCGATGATCGCGTCTGGTTTTTGATTTGGGCTTTTGTCTATAAAGCTCCTTGTATTTGTATTATGTAATGTACCATGATTGATGCCTTGCATGTTTCTCGAACTCTTCTGTCTTCTTTAGTTGAACACCAACCAGCTTCTCTTGGTTTTCTTTTCTTTTCTGGCAAAAGATTATTAATTAAATGAAAACCCATCATAGGATATATACTCTGAAAATATTGAATTTAACGTTGGGTTTTGAGAAATTCATAAACTTTTATAATATCGAAACTCGAACCCATGCTGTCCAAACAAAATCGGTATAACCTATCGAAAACGACCTAATCGATTTAACCCAAAATTAGTATGAACCAAAATTAATGGGTTAGACGAATGATTAGGCCATCTATTTGGGATCAAAAGAGGACAAAGAAATCCATTATCTAATTCCCAAAGCTGCTGTGAAATACAATTTAGTGACACATCCATGATCCACCATATGAGTTTAGGGTTGTGGAGTATGCTCGTGGTATAGAGTTTTTATCGAATAATTAATACACAGAGCTTTGTCGATAAGTTTAGAAAATTATTAAACATATATGATTCCTTGAAAGAGGCAATATCGTTCGGTAATGCTCACAATATTTAATTGGAAGCGCAACATGTGTTAGGCACGTGCATGAGTGGTTCTCTTGCTAATTTAGTACATGTTGGTATCAAAGGATGTTTTGGGTAAATATGACAAATACCATAAAATATTACTAAATAAATTTTTGTTTTAAAAATATTACGACTACATTTAAAAAAATATTATTAACTATTTTTGAAAAATATCTCACTCATTAAAAGTAATTATTTAAATATTTATAATTGAAATAGTTAGATTTACTATTTTGAATTTCTAACTTATGGTTTATTTTTAAGATTTAATATTTATTTTTGAAAGTTAAATTTTAATTATATTTTTTGCTTTTGGAGAAAAGACGATTAATATTATTTTAAAGCAAAAAAATATTTTTGCTAAATTTTTTAGATCAAGTATCGGATAAATATATTTAAAATATTAGGCCATATATTTAATCATGTTTAATTAGTGTTTCTTCTGTAGTCAGTAGAGCCTACATACTCTACAAACCTCCTTCACAAACACATCAATGTATACGATCTTCAAAATCATTTCTAAAAGTATTCTTAACTAAATGTAATATTTTAAAATAACATTTTAAATTTATATTTTAATTTAATATACTAAATATAAAATTTTAAAAATACTATAAATTATTATTTAAAAATATTTTTATTTATTTCAAATAAATTAAAATATTATGTTTAATTTTTTTCTAATTAAGAAATCATTATTGATAATAAACTGATAACTCTAAATGTGTACAAGTCATTGGATTATATATGCCATGTCATTTTTGGCACATAATTTATTTGCACCAACTATACAAACTTTGTAATCTAAACTAATATAAAATTAACATTAGATGTTTTTCAATGGCTACATAAATTTATCTTACGCTTATTTTAACTATCCAATCTAATTTCAAATGTTCGGTTTCACTATACGCGTTAAATAATAACATTTTTCGTTAAATAAAAGATTAAATTGAATATTATAAACCGGCAAAATTATGAAACTACTTCGAAATCATTAAATTCGACCGAAAAAGAAATAAACTGGCATGCACTAGTAATTTTCTGGCACATCACAATAGTTTCGCAATGAAACATTGCTCGAAGCCAACATTATATTGTTCATAATGTTTTTTTTTTTCGTTTTTATGTCTTTCATTCTATCGTATTTTCCTCATTTGTGTGTTTTCCTTTACCTTAGTACCCTCATTATAAGAAAACTCTAATTTATGATGAAAGATGAAGATGAAGGTAAGTGATTTATTTTAATTGCTTTATTTTACTTAATTATTTGGTTAAAATTTTTTTCTAGTTTAACATGGTTTAACCTATGGAAAATGTTAAATGTAATTAACAGAAGTAAATCCTATATGAGTTTAGTCTTCTTTTCCTCTTTTTGGTTTGAAAAAAAAGAGAAAACTAGGATTAATGCATTGGTCCCACGGAAAATAACAGAGTGAAGAAATTAAGAAAAGAAAAGTGGCTTTAAGGAGATGGGAGGGGGCATGAACATAATCAAACATTATTAGCCATTTAATTAAATGATTAAAAATCCAATGATGCGATTTTGGAGATAGACTTTGAGTGGTAAACAAGGGAAAATCAAAAATAAAACTTTGTGAATTTTAATTCAAGTTAATGGTAGGGGCATCATTTCATTATCTCTACCCTTTAGGCCTTTTAAAGGTTTCTTTTTTATTTTTATACTTTTCATTTACTACCATAATATCCAACTCCACCTACATTTTTTATAAAATTAAATAAATAATATGATTAAGATAAAAGTTTATTATCTAAAACTTTTAGATAAACTTTATATTCGATATATGTTCTTACAAGTGTGCTATTTCACATGTGTTAGAATTTGACTTTACATTTTTCGTATAAAAATATTAGTATATTCAGGCGAACGTTATAATAAAAAAATCTTAAATTTATAAATAAAATATTGCAAGATTAATTATGAAAAGTAGTAGAATTTAGAATTTAGATAATTGATAAATTATATAAAACCAACTTGTTTCGAGCATTTTGACTCAAATTAGTTAAACTTTTATATTAATCAAAGCATATATTTTCATGGATGCTTCTAATACCTATTAATGTTTATTGCTTTCGCTTGATCAATACAGCTTTTAATAAGTTCATTCCATAATCATTTTTTTCAAATTTAGTAATCTAAATTTAAAATTTCAAAAATAGAATAAAAAACTTTTTGAAAATATTTATTTATCCTACATTAATTAATACTAAATATAATTATAATAATCATATTAATATTTGTATTCAAATAAAACTAAAATATTATGTTTGAATTTATTTTGTATAATTTATGATTTAATTTTTTACTAAGAATAATTTTTTAATGTATTTTAATATTAAATTTGTATTATTTTGAAAATTTTTGTATAGTTTTATTTTTGTCAATTGCTCTTATTTAAGTTCGATGTTTGAGAAAAAAAAATTATTAAAGTGAATTGTATTTTGTAAGAATAATTGAAAAAAGTAGTTTTGTTTTGTTTTGATATTGAATTTTGGCCGTAGAAAAAAATGAGGTAATGATAATGATATGTCAAAAATCAGGAAATAGCCCAATCAAAGGAAAGTAACCTATAGATTGGACAAATGAATTAAAGATAATACTACTTTGATTATGCCCTTAATTCAACAAATCTACATGAACCTTAAGAAAGGGTTAAGGGTCGAGATTAAATTAAATTAATTATTAAGGGTCAATTTATCTACACATACCAAATTCAAATTTTATATATTTAGTATATACATAAATTAAGTCATTATCTCATAAATAAACCCTTTGATTCTTTCATGTGCCCTCTTCTCTCTCTCTCTCTCTTTCTCTTTCCCCGCCGCTAAGGATAAGACAAACGGCGTAACGGGGTGTTCATTATATAACGCCGTTAACGTTAAACCCGTTTCAACACGTGTCTTAGGAAACGGTAAAATCAAACGGGTGGAATATTCCGTTTTATCTAATGCCTCTGGAACAGTTGGGGTTAGGAGTGAGCGCCGTTGTCAGCGACGGTAACGGCGTTATTCAAGGCGGTGGAGAAAATAATTGCGCGCCGTCTAACGAGGGCGGAGATGACGGCGTTAAGACGGCGAGGCTACCTCGTTGGACGAGGCAAGAGATTTTGGTGTTGATTCAAGGGAAAAGATTGGCGGAGAATAGAGTCCGGAGAGGTAGAGCAGCGGGTATGGCGCTTGGGTCGGGTCAATTGGAGCCTAAATGGGCATCGGTTTCATCTTACTGTCGACGTCACGGTGTGAATCGCGGGCCGGTTCAGTGCCGGAAAAGGTGGAGCAATCTCGCTGGAGATTATAAGAAGATTAAAGAATGGGAGTCTCAGATTAAGGAGGAAACGGAGTCGTATTGGGTGATGAGGAACGATGTTCGTAGAGAGAGGAAGCTTCCTGGTTTTTTCGATAAGGAAGTCTACGATATTGTTGACGGCAACGTAATTCCTCCGGCGATTCCGGCTCTTGCGCTTGGTTTGGCTCCGACTTGTACTTCGGCGGAGGATTTGTTGTCGGATAAGCTGAATTCGCCTGCGCCGGCACCCAATTCAGTTCAGGGTTAAATTCAGATCAAACCCTAACTTTTTTTTTTGCAATTTTTCATCTCTCCATGACTCAATTCTAATGAAATTTTACTTTTTTTTATAAAGATGGTACAGAGAAGGAGACGCAAACTGCTTCCGGAGCAGATCACGGTTTGTATTTTTTATTAATTCGTTACCAACTTACCATTAGATTGCTAGTACTGAGGTTCGAAGACTGAGAAAATGTTTCATGGTCTTTCTGATATTACAGAACACTATGGTTTCATCTGATCCAAATAAGAGAAATGTTTAATTTGGAGAAGTTGTATTACATCTGTGAATGTTTCATTGACTTAAATAAATGATAATCGCAAACAGGTTTTAGAGATCTAGAGAGTTTATCTTCACTGATGATTACGTCGAATATATTGTCATCAAGAAATATAACTGGTTCACATTTCCATCACTGATTGTGTTGTAAAAGTAGTTCAGTTCTTATCATGTTCATGTTGTGTTTTTTTTTAACCAAAAAGATTGATTTTGATTTTGAAGGTAAAATGAAGGTGAAACATACAGAAACGATAAATCCAGAAACTGGATCGACATCACAGAAAGAAAGAAAACGTAAACGAAAAACCACTGGTGAAGAAGATGATGAAGAAGAAGAAGACGAGACAACCAAGAGCATGCATAAACAAATGATAGAGATAATAGAAAGAAATGGACAATTATTGGCGGCACAACTTGAGATTCAGAATTCAAACTTAAAATTAGATAGAGAACAAAGAAAAGATCACGATAATAGCTTAGTCGCTGTCCTCAACAAACTCGCAGATGCTGTGGCGAAAATCGCAGATAAGTTATAGATATAGTAATATTTTATATATGTAAATTTAGTCATATTGCTTCTCGATATTCATATATTTTTTTCTCATTTACAACTATTGTTAGTTGAGTATTGATACCAACACACGAGGCTCTATATATAAACATGCAGATTTTATACAGTTTTAAGGGCATCGATTGTTCCTTTTCTCTACATTTTGATGGACAGTATGGTAATGGTATGATGATTTGTTGCTTTCAACCCAAAATACAAATTGGCTTTGTTAATTTAGCTTTCATCTTTTTTGCTTTTCACTTATACTAGATTTAAACCATGTTAACAATTTTTTTAATATTAATTATACAAATAAAATATACAATAAAATCGAATTATAGAAATGAATTTAAATTATTTATATATTAGATAAGCAATATTATTAAATAGGTAAAGAATTATACATGTGATAAATATTCAATCAATATAAACTTTTGTTTTATATTTTATTTGACTAATTTTCTAAAATTCATAATATGTTGTTTTATATTGTATTTGTTTTTATGTCAAAATATTAAAAATTTATATATAGTATATTGGTAATTATGTGTCTAATATCATTGTCGTAAATATTTTAATAAATTATGTCTTATTTTAATATTTATCTTAAAATGTTATCATGATATAATACGTAAATGTGACATATTTGTAAATTACACGTAAATATAAGGTTTATTTTTTAAAATAATATTTAATTAATATATTAGAGTTATTAACTAGATTTAGATTAACGTGACTAAGGTGGAAAAATATTCACATATTATAATTAATTGTTTATTTAGTAAATATGAATTAAAACATATATAATTTATCTTTTATTTAAATATATACTTTAAAAAAAAAAATTGATTATATAAATAAAATATATAATAAAATCGAGTTATACAAATAAAGTTAATTTTTTCTATCTTAGATAGACAATATGATTAAATAAAAAAATATATATATATGTGATAAATATTCAATTACAACAAATTTTTTTAGATTTTGTTGACTAATTTTTCAAAATCCATAATATTTTGTTTATTATTGTGTTTTTTTATGTCAAAATATTTTTTATGTCAAAATATTAGAAATTTATTTATATTATACTATTAAATATTTGTCTAATGTTATTTTTGTAAATAATCTAATAAATTATGTTTTATTTAATATTTTTTAAAAATATTTTGATAATGTTATGTCGTGATATATCTTATCAATCATGAGATTTTTTCATAAAATGTTTACTAATTAATATATTACAGATTAGGAACATTGTTTTACAATCTAACATTAACAGGCTTCTCACCTATTATGACCACATAGCTTCTGAAAATATGAGATGGGATAAAAATTCATTCTATTCACATTTATAAATTATTATTATTTTTGTATTTGTGAGAGACTTCTGTGAGATACCTTTATTCTAAATGCTATAATTTTTTCGTAAGTAACCTGAAAAAATGCTAGTTTCAACCTTAACACGAGTTAAATAGTTACTTTAGATTTTCTTTTGATTATTAGGTTAATTCCCATTTAGTTTTGCCAAATTTAAATAAGATGTTTGTGTTTTAATCTAATTCATTGCGTTAGATTAAAAAAAGCCATCATCAAAGGGAACTAATGAACGCATTTTAGAGTAACAACAAATCTCAAATATGAGGTATTGAACACTTTTCAAAAGTAGGTAATTTTGAGACATCCAAATTTCACATTTGGAAAAACGCACTACATTTTATATTCTTTTCGGTAAAAAATTTCTTGGGATATTACAATAAAATATATACTATAATAATGTTCGTGACGAATCTGCAATAAATTGTTATTCATTTAACTGGTATAGTTATATGCGGTTATTCGCAGTGCTCAAATATTATGTTATACATCGCATTTTTTATCGGTGATTAAAATAGTAGTACGACTAAAAATTTATGATCAATTACAATTACAACCGTCGATGATAGAAAAATAAATAACATATATCATAGTTGTAATCGCAGTGTTGACCAAAACCACAATATTGACCACAACCACAATCGCAATCACCTGAAACAAAAAAAAACAAAATTTATAATTCACTCTTAGCATTTTTATTTTATTTTATTTTTCTTAATTTAATTACTATTATTTTTTATCAAACAAAAATTCTAATTACTCTATTAATTTAATTTATAAATTAAAACTATTATTATTCTATGTAAATAACACTTACATATATTTAAATTAATTTTAAAATTACATACAAAAAAAATTATAGAAATATAAACTATACATATGATTATATTTCACAATAAGTCATTTAATAACATTAACACAATATCATTCATACACATCATTATATTAATTATCACAAGATATCATATTTTAATATTTATAAAAAATACGTGTAACTATTATTATTTTTATAATTTATATATTATAAATCTTATATATTTTACTCGAACTATTAATTTAATAAAAACTTTCTTTTTACTACCATATTTTCGAATTAATTTTTGCTATCTTTCAATTTTTGTTAATTTTATAATTTAGCCTTATTTTAATTATTTGATTTAAAATTTTTATGTACATTTGATATACGTAAAATCTAAACTAATAATGATACATGAAATTTCGTAAAATATAATAATCTTACATGTTATTTTTCCTTTTTTCCAATCAATATATTGACATATAGCAAATTTTATATGTTAACTTTCATTTCATTCATATTAATACATTAATACATAACAAAAATTAAACTAATAATCACATATATCAAAGTATAATGAGTTATTAAATTTTTACGATGTCATTTTCACTTTGAGCCCATCAAACCTTGTGTAAGATACCCACACTACACTAACAAACTACAAGATGAGTGTAATTTTAATACCCAATCATATGAGTTTGGGTTACCAATCAAAATAATTCTCTTAGATTAAATCTTCACTTAATTTAACTCTCAAATTTGTTTTCCCTGCAGTAAAGTAGTAATTTGTTTTGTAATAAAGGACAAGTAACACAAACAAATACAACAATTTGTGTTGACTGTTGACCCAGAATCTATGTACGAAAATTCTAACTCTTTAGAGCAAACTTAACTGATTCACTCGAGAGTCAAAGGTTAGATCGTAAAGACACAAGTGGTAAAGAAAAATACAGAGAGGTCGCCTTTCGTCATTTGCAGTGTCCTCGTATCAAAATCACACGTCGTGCTGACCTAATTGCGTTATTCGGATCGCTGACGTGTACGGTCAAGATTTAAACTCCGTCTCTAATTAGAGTCTCTTCTTTCTTCGCTTATATTAATGAGATTATTTATATCTCTCTCTCCCATTGCGTCTCGTTCATTTTCTCATTCTCTCTCGAGTTTCGGCCTCTGAGAAAATCTCGAAATTGGATCGGCACAAAAAAAAGCGAAGAAATTTTAAAACTCGGATCGAGAATTTTGAATCTGCAAAAGGCTTTTAAAAAGATTTACTGAGAATTTTTCTTAACTTGGATCTCTGTTTTGATTGTTAAATTGGAAGGGAGACGAGTAAGAACCCTAATCGCCGTTTTTGAGATCCATTTTTTGAAAACCAGATTTATCGGGTTGGATTGATTTTGAAGTGAAGAGATTTACATGCTTTTGGCTCGATCTGGCTATTGTAGAACCCTAAATTCGAATGGGAAACGATGAGGATTTGATGGTAGTGACGGATGTAGAGGAAGGAGAGATCTCCAATGGTTCATCGCATAAGGAGATGGCGGGAAAAGATTCGGGGAACACTTCGATTGAAGTTAAACAGACTGCGACGGCCGTTGGCGAAGACGTCGATGGAGGATCTAATGGAAGCACTAGGGTTTGGACAATGCGTGATCTGTTGACTAAGTATCCAGGTTATCGTGGATACGCGAATTCGGGTCTGTACAATTTCGCTTGGGCTCAAGCTGTGCAGAACAAACCTCTCAATGGAAGTTTGGGAATGGATTATGATACAAAAGAGAGTGAGGAAGGTGATAGGATTGTGATTGAAGATGACAGTGGTGATGAGAAAGAGGAAGGAGAGTTGGAAGAAGGGGAGATTGATTTAGAGTTTGCTTCTGATGAAAAATTTGAAACGGAAACTGAATCTGTCGTCTTGTCGAATGATGAGGATGATCGCATTCAGAAAGAGAGAGATTTAGAGAAGAAAGTGAAACTGATCCGTGGAGTATTGGAGAGTACTTCGTTGGTCGAAGCACAGACGTAAGACTTTTTCAGAGAATGCGGAGATTTGATGATGAAAAACACAGACGTGAATCTGTCGGAGGTGATGGGTGATGATTTTTTTTTTTTTTTTGTTTCAGAGCATTCGAAGGAGTATGTTCCAGACTTTTGGGAGCTTTGGAGTCTTTGCGAGAGCTGGTTTCAGATAATGATGATTTCCCAAAGAGGGATACGTTAGTGCAACTGTCATTTGCTTCACTTCAAACCGTAAACTCTGTATGGCTTACTCGAAATCCATTTGGCTTGACTCGTCTACTTAGTGCTGTATTGTCTCCATGTTTATAATCTCTCATCATCTTTCAGGTGTTTTGCTCGATGAACAATGTTTCTAAGGAGCTTAATAAGGAGACTATGTCAAGGTTGCTTTTAGTCAGTGTTTTTAACTGCGCCAACCTTTGATTGAACATCCCAGATTCGTTTGATTGTTCACATTATTTTTGTTTTATCGTGTGCAGATTGCAATCCCTTGTAGATGACCATTTTTCCCGGTTTCTCTCATCCAACCAAAGAAATGAGGTGTGTCCCATCGGCTTAGCAGAAGTCAAAATCTTTCTCACTATTCCAAAACTGTGGGAAGAGTGTCTTCTCGTCATACTTAAGTGCCTGTCTTGGTTTTGCAGATAGAGGCCATGAATCAGAAATTAAGCCGCTCTGCTATTGCATTTAATGCTGGAACCAGCAGTGAGGTGAATGTTAATCAAATGACTCAGGGAAGTAATGGTGATTCGTTTCTTATCAGAAAGCTGTCTTCAGAAGTTACACATCAAGGGGCGTTCAACGTAAGGCGTAGGTTTCCTCTGCTAGACCTTCATACGGATCATGATGCAGACAGTCTTCCGTCGCCCACTAGAGAAACAATACCAATTTTACCCATAAATGGTCGCCATACAATGGTTGAACCACGTTTTCCCGTTGGTAAAGAGGGCCAAACGACTGAAGGTGCCAAATTCTCTTCATATGAGAGTGAGGCCCTTAAAGCCGTTTCTACCTATCAGAAAAAATTTGGTCTTAATTCAGTATTTAAGACAGATGACCTTCCAAGCCCAACACCGTCAGGAGAACCTAATGGTGGCAATGGTGACATTGGTGGAGATGTTTCTAGTGCTGCTGTTACCAGCTCGAAGCCAGGGACTCTCGTAATCTACGGGCAAGACGTTCCCCTGCCCTCTAATTTTAGTTCTAGAAGCCTCCCTGCTGCAAACGCTGTGTCTTGCACTGTTTTACCACATCATTTGTCTGCACCAATCGGTGCTACTCAAACACTTCATGCATCTGACCAGGCAGTGAAACCTTCTGCAAAGAGTCGAGATCCAAGACTACGGCTTGCAAGACCTGATGGTGCCGATGTAACCATTAGTCCGCACTCTTCAGACATTGCTAGAAATATTTCTAAAGTAGAGCCTTCTGCAGAGTTGGTGAACCCAAGAAAGCAAAAAACTTCTGATGAACTTTTTATGGATGGGCCTGCTTGGAAAAGACAAAAGAGTGATAAAGATGCGCCAAAAGCAGCTGGATTTGGTGGCTGGCTTCAGGATACAGAATTATCAGCTCTTCAGAAACTGGAATCCAAGCCCAGGCTAATTGAGAACTGTGCAACATCTATGACAACAAGTGTTACGCCCACTAGTGCTGTTTCTGTGAGCCAAAAAGAACCGACAGCAGTTTCACCTGACACTACATCATTTTCAACTTTTTGGCAGAATATTGCAGTAAATCCTACAATGCTACTTAATCTCCTTAAAATGGGGGAAAGGCAAAAGGTACCTGAAAAAGGTCCTCTGAAGCCCATGGATCCAAGAAGAGTAGCACAGCTTCCTGGCTCTTCCGTGCCACCAGTCGTAGCTCCACCACTTAATATACCTGCATCAAATGCTTTAGCTGCTAATATTTCAAAGCCAAGAGTGCTTCAGGATTCTTCCCAATACGTTCCCACAGTGAGTTTCTTTTATGTAGACTGATTGTACAACATTTTTTCAAATTTTCTCCAATTAACTCATTTTTGGATCTTTCAGGATGAATCTGGAAGCATCCGTATGAAACCACGTGATCCTCGCCGTATCCTGCATGGAACTACTGTTCAAAGAACAGACTCTTTGTTGGAAAAGCAGTCCAAAGTAAATGACTCCCCCACTGTGGGAAACTTGGCTATGAAGGGTAAGGCAGAAGAGTTAGAAACGCCTTCCCAGCTTGTTCCACAACAAATTATTAGCCAAAATGGTACCAGCAAAAGGAATAATTCGAGTGAACTTCTCTGTCGAAACACACCAGATATTTCAACACTATTCACAAAAAATCTGAAAAATATTGCTGATGTGGTTGTTATATCACAACAAGTTGGCAACCCCCCAGCAATTCCGCATTCAGTAGAACCGAATCACAATGACCAGGTGGAGGGTGTGTCAGCTTCAGCAGCATCAATAACGGCTGCAAATGGTACCACTCGTTCCATGAACAGTTGGGGAGATGTGGAACACCTATTCGAAGGATATGATGACATGCAAAGAGAAGCTATCCAAAGAGAGAGAGCTCGGAGGTTAGAGGAACAGAGGAAAATGTTTGCATCTCAAAAGCTCTCTCTTGTCTTGGATTTAGATCACACCCTTCTCAATTCAGCTAAGGTTAGTTTATCTTCGTTCTAGTTTGCTGTATTTTCTTATATTCTTTTCTAAAGTTGTCTTTTATCGTTTTCAGTTTCATGAGGTTGAATCCACTCATGAGGCGACTTTGAGAAAGAAGGAAGAACAAGATCGAGAAAAGCCATATAGACATCTCTTTCGCTTCCCCCACATGGGAATGTGGACTAAATTGAGACCAGGGATTTGGAATTTTTTGGAGAAGGTGACTCAGTTAATAATATTTTCATGCTGTTTGACTTTGTATGCAAGACTTCAGTTTAACTTTTCCCGTGAATTTCAGGCTAGCAAACTGTACGAGTTACATCTTTACACTATGGGAAACAAATTGTATGCTACAGAGATGGCCAAACTGCTTGATCCTAAAGGGGTGCTCTTTAATGGACGAGTCATATCGAAAGGTGATGATGGAGATCCCCTTGATGGAGATGAACGAGTACCCAAGAGCAAAGATTTAGAAGGAGTTATGGGTATGGAATCATCTGTGGTGATCATAGATGACTCTGTCCGAGTGTGGCCGCATAACAAAATGAACTTGATAGTTGTTGAAAGGTATCAGTTTTGCATTATGGCTATCATGAATGATGAGACCATTGGTTCCTTACTTTCTGCTGATGTTGTGTCTTGTGTGCCAGATATACTTATTTTCCATGCAGTAGACGACAATTTGGGCTTCTTGGTCCTTCTCTTCTTGAGGTAGATTTCGATGAGCGACCTGAGGAGGGCACTTTAGCATCTACATTAACGGTTTGCACTTGGTGTTATGCACATTAATTTCTACTCTTGGTTTTGGATCTCAGCATCATCACATGGGTTCTCTGTACAGGTTATCGAGAATATACATAAAAATTTCTTCTCGCACACTTCGCTAGATGAAGCAGATGTGAGGAATATTTTAGCTTCCGAGCAACGGAAGATATTAGCTGGTTGTCGGATTGTATTTAGTCGTATAATCCCAGTGGGTGAAGCCAAGCCACACTTGCATCCCTTGTGGCAAACTGCTGAGCAGTTTGGGGCTGTCTGCACAAACCAGGTGGATGAAAGTGTCACTCATGTTGTCACCAATTCTCTTGGAACCGACAAGGTAAGGAAGTCTGCAAAATTAAACTGTACGGCTGAATAAGAAAAATCATTGGCAGATTCTAAATGTGTTTGTTTAAGCAGGTAAATTGGGCGCTAAGCAGAGGTAGATTTGTTGTTCATCCTGGCTGGTAAGGGGTCTTCTTGAACTCTTTAAAGATTAAAAAAAGAAGAAGAAGAAGAAGAAAAGAACCAGTCTCTTCTTCCTGTTTGTAATAACTACTTATTCTCAAGTGCAGGGTGGAAGCATCAGCTTTTCTGTACCAGAGAGCAAACGAGAGAAATTATGCCATCAACCCGTAACCAAATTCAATTTTCCAGCACCATATGGTGGAATGTGAGTCTTGATATGGCCTGGAAACCCAATAAGTCATATCGAGTTGGGATTAGGAAAAGCCCCTGCGGGTTTTCGGGTTGAAGGTACCATAGGCATTGTTACGCCTCGATGCCAAAAACCATTGAGGGCTTTTGACAAAAAAGAATTCCACATTGTGTCATAGATCTAACTAACACCAGTGAGAGAGAGAGAGAGAGAGAGTAAAAGTGATGGGCCAGGGTCATTTGCCAAGGAGAAGAGGAGCCTGTTCAATAATGGTCCGATAAATGTTTGTTGTGGTGATTGTCTCATGTCGGAAACAATCCTACGAAGACAGCAACAGGCAACATATGCACAGTTGAATTGATTGAAATGTTCATGCCCTCCTTATCAATCCCCAGAACTGAATGTGGTGGAGAAAGCAATTTCTTCAAGACAAAAGAAACCATATTATTAAACTGGTAACGAAGTATATTGGAGAGCACTAACAAAAAATGACAAGTTATTCCTTTTTAACATCTTAGAAACCAATCGTCCGAGTGAAAAGTCTTTCAAAACATTCATGCTTGGAAAATCGAGGACCCACAAAATTTGCTTTAGGATAGATCTGGCAACGATGTGGAGGATCTGAGGAAATGAATGACCATGCAATCTTTGAATGCCTAAACATGGGTTATATCTTTAATACCATTGGAATTAGTATTCTCAACTTAAACAAGTTTTGATAAATGAGTTCAAGGCTTTGGAACGAAGCACAAATATTACCAATCTAATTTCAGACGATATAAGAATATAAGAACCCCCTATGGGGATCATGCCAAGAGGAAGTCTTTAGATCCTACCAACCACGTGCATGCACGGGATTGGAATTTTTTAGTTTGCGCTAGAACAACTATGTTTCCACGATGGATTAGACACAATTTTTTCCGCACTTTTAACTGAGTTAACGAATAGGATTGTTCCGGTAGCAATGAGTTATATAGAGTCGGAGTCTTCCAGGCGACCACAGCAAGAAATTGGAAAGGATTAGACCCGACTTCTTCTCCATGAATCCGAGCCCGGTTTATGATGTTACGTTCTTGAACCAGCTTCCAGTGGAGGCCACGTGTTCGTCGGGGAAGCCCTCTGACGTGCGAGCTATCTTCAGGGAACTATACGAGGAAAGACAAGTATGTATAGGGTTCTCGCTGATAAGGAGGGTACGGTGTCGTATTTGTGGTTTCTTGACCAACTGAAGAAGGTGGTGAGCATTTTGGAGCCTCTTTTCCATTGAACAAATTATTTATTATTGAATCATTTCATTTTAATCCCTTTCTTAATTTCAATTTCTTCCTTATTTTTGCATGTGTTAAAAGTCTGCTTTTTATGGCCTTATGGGTTATGTTTGTATTTTTGTTTAAATGTTAATTCTTTTTCAGTTATAAAACTCCCGTTACATTGTTTAATAAATTAGAGTTTTAACTTGCGCATGTTATTATAAATCATGCGCCAAATATTACAATTTTTTACTATATTTTTAAAAATATTAAAAATAATAATCAAAAGCATTCATTCAAACATTTCTTGATATGTGTCAAAAGCATTAAACTAATCTAGTTTTGTTGTGTATTAAACAATTAAAGCGTAATGCACGAAAAACAAAAATTCTTAAAAATCTTTTTCCTAAATAATGGTATAATACATAGATGCAATTGACATACTCTGAAAACAAATTATCGACACACTATTTATTATTAAAACATGTCACTAAGATTGTGGGCCGGCCGAATATGATATGATGCCCATCCTAAAGCATAATTCTTTTTTTGCTGTAAAATATATATCCATATAAAAGAAAATTATAAGACAAGAGTGATAACACATAAAAACTAGATTTAAAGTAAATCATCAGAGTGATTCACTTACATGAGAATTAAAAACGACTTCGAAAGCAACACTGTTCCATGCACCAGCAGCAACACAACGTCGCCAAACTGCATGCATCATTCTCATATAAGTAAATAAAGATCAACTTTAAAAAAAAAAACAAATCTAGTTCGTTATTTTTATGCAGTTTATCTAAAACAGCCAAAACCTCTTTTAATACATTCAAGATATAAAAAAAAGATAATAATAAGTTGAAATTTACCAGCTTCTGAGAAAAGGAAAGCAACCTTCATATTCTCCTTCTCCATAGTATTCATCTCTATATGGACGTAGCGGCGGCGGATGCAGCTGACCGTAGCCACCATAGGAGTCTTGATACCTCGTTCTTGTTGGTGGATACGGTGGCGGTGGAGCCTCAAGTGTCTGTTGGTACGGTGGCGGAAGGCCTACGAAATTCATATATAATTATACATAAATTCACCAAGAAGAAAAGTAATTTATAAAAAAACGTTTTAGGGATTGCCTTGTGGTTGATATGAATCATGAGAAACATGGTAAGATGTCATCCTGAAGCTTTAGATTTGCAAATCGTTTGATACAGAAAGTGCATGGAACTTTTTAGAATATCTCACAAAATACTTGTTTTATCTTATGCAAAATGATGTAAGAGTCGTTATCTGAAACGGAGACTCGTGGCAATAAGTGTGTATTGACGTGTTGGCTTGCAGACAGAACGAAAGAGCTACTTGGCAGTTTCGTTTTAACCGGTTTGATCTGATTTTGGTTCGGTGCTCTCGGTCCAAAACAGGCCCAAACTCTTCCGTAATCGGCCATGTTGAAACTCAAGTCCATCATGTGGAATAGTCGGTGGACGGAACGTCAAATCTTACTTTTGTTTAGGGATGTCAAACGGCCTGGGCCGCACCTATCGGGTTCAGTCCATTGTGATCATTTGATTTTCAATCCGTTGTGATTATTTTATTTTCAATGATCGTAACAGCTCGATATACTTTATTTTATTTTAATGTTTAGATCCGATTCGCTAAACTCAATAGTTTAAATAGGTTTTTCCGTAAATTTAGTTTTCGTAAAAAATAATAAAACAAAAAAATTTCAAATAGTAATCCAAATTATAAATAATTTTAATACATAAATTAATATATTATAATTCAAAAATATTAAAAAATAATTTTAACGAGATTTTAAAATGATTATGTAAAAATTCAAGACAATAATACAAAGAAATCAAAAAATGAAATTATCTATCATGATAAAAAAAAAAAAACAAATCTTTAAAGATGAATACTTTAAATCTTAAAATATATTTTATTTTTTGCTTGTCAACTTTGTTTTAGGATATTATCATACTAGTTTAATAGTGTAATAATTATTACTCCTCTTTATTATTGAAGTGCGAGTGATTCCTCATGGCTCAATTTCATATTAGTGCAAAAACACTGTTCTTACTCATTTCTTAGCATTTTTTACAGTGTGAAACATTGTCATTAACTGAAACTCGTGTTAATGCCAATCACAAGAGTAAGAAACACACTAAGTTATAATAATATAAGATTAAAGAAAGAAAAGAGGAAACTTGAACCAATTCTCATCTGAGTTCAAGAGAAAAGTAATAGAGCAGGGTTTCAAGAAGAAGCATAATGAGGTTTATCAAAGTGTAGAAGATGTGCAGCACACTTGGGACAGTCCTCAACAAGCTTAGGAACCATGAAATACATGAAACAAGCTTTGCATCCAGCAACCACAAGCACGTCTTCTTCTTCTTCATCTTCATCATCCTCTTCATCTTCTTCATCTTCTCCTTCTTCTTCCTGTTTCTGATACTCTCTTGATGATGGAGATGACTCTGATGAAGACTCTTCACTGTCGTAATATGAACTGTCTTCTTCTGAACACACGGTTCCATATGATTCTCCACTTTCATCATCTCCATTAATCATCACTTTCCTTGGATCCTCTTTCACTCTCATTCCATTTTTCCAGTTTACGAAGTAAATCTCTCCTGTCTAAACACCAAAACCCACCTCCAAATTTCAATCAGAAAGTAAGAAATTTAACTCCTTTTTATTAATAGTACGGCTAATGCCAAGATAAAGTTTTTCTTTTTTTTTTGTTAGTACAAAGAGAAAAGCTTTGGTGCTTAGATCTATATATGAGCAAATGACCATGTACATTTTATATGTATTTTTGTGTTAGTGGGCTTTGATTTCTCAGACATTTATCATGAACAAGAAACTACAAAAAACCGAAATATTTATACAATCTGAAGCAGTGCATGAGAATGAAACAAGGAAAGAAAAATGCATTAAATGCAATCCAAAACACGAAAACGACACGAGTTCGAAGTTTCTGTAATGATTAATTTAACCTAGAAAACCCAAAAAAGGAATTTCATTTGTTGAATTTTCTTTACCTTGAGATCAAGACATTGTTCCCAGTGACAAGGAAGAGATAAGTGAGAATTAAGCTCCAATGTTCTGTCTGAAGTCGGAGTATGATCGTTGTTCTCTTCCGATTTCCCGAACCCATCTCCGAATTTTCTTTTCAGATCATTCAATGAAAAATTCTGCATCGATTTCGTTATCGTCTCCATGTTTGGTGCCTTCATCTTTTTTCCCTTAAAAGACTCTTAGAAGAAAGAGAGAGAGGAAACAAAAAGAGATTTTGATAGGGAAAATAGTGGACGAAACAAAATTTCAGGGTAATTTCGAAATTTATTAAAAGTTTGGTTAAATGTACACGCGCCGTGAGGAGAAGCGCGTGTGTATGCTACTTGGGATTGAGATTGAAAAAGAATATTGGAAACCATTGTTGTGTGCTATTCAATGCTTCAATCATAAAGAGTCATAGAATTCTTATTATAATGATCTGAATTCGTCCATTAGTACTAAAATATTATTCCAAAGCAACAAAAGAGAGAGTTGAATTGCAAGAACATACGTAGCAAGTTCTAGTTATATCGGAAATTTATATTTTAGGTTTCCACAAATAATCTGAATCAAATAAACCGAACTAAAATCGAATCGAAAAATATATTTCGGTTGGTATTTGATTATAAAAAAATAACCAACGGATATTATTTTGGAAAATCATGGTTATTGGTCGAAATCAATTCGAAAACTAAAATAATATTCAAAAAACCAAATTATTTTTGATTATCCAAAAATATTTCGGATATTTCACATATTTTGATTATTTTTAGGTATTTTTGATTATTTTTGGTTATTTTCAATTATTTTGATTATTTTTTGTTATTTTCGCTTATTTTCTGTTATTTTTGCTTATTTTCAATTATTTTGGTTAGTTCGATTATTTCGATTATTTTTAGTTTTTAAATTTAATAATGAACCGACGAAAAAGCGAGGTATAGCCGAATCGAGATCGAATCAAAATATAAAAATAACCGAAGGAATTTTTAATTTTACCAACCAAAAAAATCGAAACCAAAAATAACTAACCAAAATCGAATCGAATATCCGAATGCGTATGTCTATTAGATTTATTATATTTTTATCGTTAAATGACATCGTATTCTAAATTTAGATAATTTTCTATATTTATCACAATTTTTTAATATAAAATGAATTTTTTCGTTTATAATCATCAACATCATCAGATACGCCACATACTATTCAAAATCTTAACGATTACTTTTTTCAACTCTTTCATTTTAATATGATTTATTAAATCAAAAACTATATTTTTCATATAACCTAGTTATAAAAGCATATAATTACCTATTTAAAATAATATCTTTATTGTAGAGTTTAAAAAAAAATGCAAATTGCATCTTTGGATGAAAGACACTAACCACAATTACTAGTTCATCATCATTCATCAATCTATTCCAATTCTTCTAAACTTATCTTTCATAACATATACTTGCTTTTTAATTACCTCATCATTTGTTACACTTTGTTATCATATTCTTTCCATTGTTAAAATCTCATTTTAACAAATAGTAGAATTCATTGCTCTACGAGGTGAAAATTCTAGAATACAACTCAAAATGATTTTAACAAATGAACACTAAACATATTGATTATTCGTATTTCAACACTAAACATTTCAAACGTATTTGATAAGTCAACACAATGACAACATATGTACCATTTTGTGAGGTGTGCAAATTAAGTTCCATCATGCATCAACTTTGGACTACCAATTTGATATTTGAGCAAATTTCAATCGTAATATTAATTATGTTATAAAATATATAGATTTAAGATTGGTCAGGAAACACGTCTATTTATTTGGTCGGCTTTTTACCTTGACAACTAATTAACAATTCATTTCTTTTTTTTAAAACGTTGATTATATATTGAAAAAAAAATTATAATGCTTTACAGAGGCAGAGTAATTGTAATAATTGAAAGGCTTGAAGTTTGGTTCATATATTAAAACAAAATAGCAAACATGATGATATTCCCTGAAAAGTTTGACTATGTTTACGACAATAAACATGGAAAAATGAAATGAATTTGGGCATGAAATGAGTTAATCCTAAAAACGCACTATGATGCGTGGAGCAAAATAATTCAAGAATAGATATTATATTTTTTTTTATAAAAAAGTCAGCCATATTATAAAAAAGTAAAGGCACAAATGTCAACAGTTTACCTAATTAGGGCAAAGTTTTTTTCGGTGGAGAAGTGCTCTCAAAGATTTAAATGTCAACATGTAATTATTAAATAAGATAATTCTTTAAAATAATACGTTTAAAAAAAATTAATTTTATTATTTTAAATTTCTAATAATAGAATAAATTTAAAATTATAATATATTAAAATTTTATTAATAGAAAAAGTTATATTTTAAACAAAAAACATCTAGAATAATATTTTAAAATTTCACATTTTTAAATTTTTATTCTAAATTTAACATTTTAAATTTAAAGTTCCAAAATAGCATAAATTATTTTGTGAAAATACATATTTATTATAATTAAATTGTATATAAATTTAAAATATTATATTTGAATTCATTTTTTTTCCAATTTAAGATTTAATTTTTTATTAATAATAAATTTTAATATATTTTAATATTAAATTTATATTATTTTTGAAAATATAAACTAATAATGTTATATTTGAAACAAAAACTTAAAATAGTATTATTATTTTTAATTGCCCAAAAATTAAATATAATGTTTTAAATTTATGTATAATTTGATTAGAATAAATAAATATTTTTATATAGCTATTGGTGTTATGATAACGTGTTATGACGATATTTTTGTTAATAATACGTTATATTTTTTAAATTTCAAACATATATTAAGGATATCATCATTATCATCCGGACTTTAATTATTTTTTTTTGGTGTATACTTTTTATTGTCGGCCATTTTCTGTATATATAACAATAGAAAAATCAAATACGTATGAAAAATGAAAAACGAAAGCCAATAAATCTAATATTTTTTCACTCAAACTATTGAAGACCATTCAGATATTATTAGGTACAAACGTAAAGCATGATAATATAAAGATATTAGGCACATGAATATATAACTTAATCGATCATAGTTTTTACTATTGACTGATAAAGAAAACTTACAATGATATAAAGACACACATATGCAAAGATTAGTTACATTTAAAAAAAAGAAGACAGAGAAGGAATTGTGACAGAGGAATATATAGTGAGACAGTAATTTTTTTACATTTATAAGAATTTAATAGGGAATAAAGGTATTCTCTGAAGGAAAATGATGTTTCTGAAAATTTGTTCAACCAAGAAAAAATAATAATGAAAGAGAGAATCTGTTGGAAGTGTAGAAAGGGAAAGCGACGAACCAGTTCAATCCTGTGTTGTTCTTAGAAAAGATTTTGATTTTAGCAAATAGTAATGTTTATTTATTAATATGAGTAGAAAAAGATTTTGATTTTAGCAAATAATAATGTTATTTATTAATATGAGTAGAAAAAGGTGTCTGAGTTGTAATATAGAGAAATAGAGACAATGGGGACTGACAAGGGAATCTCTGAGGACAGACAGAGATGTTTCAGACCGAATGAGACATCAACAAACTGTGTATGTCTCTCTCTCTCTCTCTCTCTGTCCTATTTTGTTTCCTTTTTTTGTTTCTTTGGGATTGTTAAAAACTGAATTGAAATAGTATGGTTCAAAATTTTGCTTCAGTTTCTTTCTGCAGTTCCATTTTCGTTTTTCTTTTTGTTGCTGAATTTTTAGAAAGATAAGTTTTGTTAATTTTCGATTTTTATAAAGATACATATATATATATATACATTGTTTTGGATTAAAGATCTTGAAAGAATATAAAGTGCGATATTAAGATAAACAACAATATATAGATATGAATGATGTTTAATTGGTGAGAATGAAGACAACTGGCCCTTTTAGAGACCAACTTTGGGCTTGGATCCTCCTATGTGTTAATCTAATTTAAGGCCCTTTGGTTTACAAAGAAAACAAAATTCTGCGCTTTGTGATAAGTTGTGTGACTAGTTTTAAGGCCCTTAGTTTTGCAAAGAAAAAAAAAATTCAAGACCGGTTTTGATAAGAAAATTAAAACAAAATCAAATTTAACTCTGGAAAAATGGAAAACAATAAACTGATAAATTGTCAAACATTATACTATGTTTGAAGAAAGTAGGAAAGATGAAGACAAAATAGATGTTGGGCTATAAGACAAATCTAAATGATAAAGATCATTGCAAAACCAAGTCCAAATGATAAAGATCACTGCAAAAGGATGTGCAATCCATTAAATCTTTTACCTTACACATTATTCAGTTAGAAGACAGATTATCGTTAACAGTCATGAAACACATTTAGTGTCCATTTAATATGGTTAAAGCAATTCAATACATCTATCTCATGAATATCGTTGAAGATTTCTAGTAATCGTCATATGAATGCACATAGAAAATAATTAACATTTTTACTTAAGAACTAGTGATTTAACGATTCCAAAATCATGAAATGAAATAAGCAGATTTTTCCCTCATCTTTCTATATATTACCAAAGTTTTCTCTTTGCTTTTAATGGTATTACATCCTTTCTCTGTTTCCACGCTAACAATCTCTTAAATTGTTATTTTAAAACTCAATGAAAACGATAACATACTCTACAAGCTTTAGTTTGAACAGTTCTTATCAAGTCACTCACTACTTGGTTTTGTTACTAAAGCTATTCCAAAATCTCATACTATAATCTCTGTGAGAAATCATTCATAAATTTGGCTATTGGGATCTCTCTCAAAAGGTGCCCTAAAATGCATCTATGGTATTCGGTCAGCTCATGTTATAGTTTTCCCTAGCAAAAAATACAACTATTTCAACAGCTAGGAAGACAGACCTACATAGGAGAATCCAAACCACTACTAAATCACAAAAATCACTCTTCATCTAGTATTTAAGCTTATTGTATTTGATGATAAACACATCTTCAAAGATCACTCTTCATCTAGCTTTTCAGATTAATAGTGAAGATTATGACTACCAAGGACGTGGTTATAATATATGAAGTTTTAAAGGAAATGGACAATACTCTACTCGTGGACGAGGATTCCAGCAGTAAATTACTCCATAATCAATTTCAAAAGAATTAACATGGCCAATATGTCTAGATTTATGGGAATTACGGTCACTCAACTTTTAAATATTACAAATTTTTTGATTTAGAATAACAGAACAACGATTTGTCAAATGGGTTGGTTGCAGTAAGAGTTTCATATCAATAGCAATCATTAAGGCAAGAATGGATTTCGAACACTATAGCTCCTGTACACATCACTAACAACACTAGTCAGCTATGTCCAATAATTGTGGGAAAACGGTTTATTCCATCATAGTTATAATTTTGGAATTATATATACATAAATTATCATCGTCATTCTGATATATACATGAAATATTTTGAATTTTGAATTTAACCTATAAAACTAAAATCGCGACTAATTCCATCAAACTTACGGTTTTTATATATTTCTCCGTCACACGTGCTAACGTGGATGCACGTTTTAAATTATAACCCAAAACGACATGTTTTTGGATTTTTTTTATATAAAAAGTTGTATCCTAAAACGAAGTCGTTCAACCATGCACGGTATCCCTCTTCTCTCAAACATTGTCGAAATCTTCTTCTCTCTCTGTCGAAATCCACTCCGTCTTCTTTTCCAACTCTATCGCAGCCCGATCACCTCTCTCACACAAATTTTGGCTTCTTCGTCCAAAATCGCTCACGAACCCAATCGAACCTTAGTTCCGTGAAACCAATCGAACACAATCGCTCATGAGGAAACCCTACACTCACGATTTTGACTCACTCAAACCCTAGCCGATTTCTATTTTGCGAAAATTTTCTCCAACTTAACAAACGACGTCGTTTTACTAAGTGTCAAAATGAGAGCAAAAACGATTTCGTTTCACTCTGATTCCGTTTTAATGTGAAACAGCGTCATTTGTTAATGATGTCAATGTGGCGTCTTAGTCAGCACGGTTAAATGGCAAAACAAACAATTTTTGTTAATTTGTTGGTTTTAGCTGTGAAATAATAATTCGTGTAGTGTTTTCAAATTTTAGAATAGTTCATTTAGCTATTAGCATTGCTTACTAGTTCAAATATACATAATCCAATCGAAAAAAGTTTGTGTTGAAATCGAATATTTTTAATGATTTTCTATCCATAACATACATTACATCAATAATATTGGTGACTTCTCAAGGTGTTTTATCATGAATTATTAGTTTGCATGCTATTAAATCATTTTTCTTTTTTTTTTCCAATCTAACAATTAGCCATGTCATTCACTTTACTCATGTTTTTTGGATTGGTTTATTCGGTTTACATAATTTTTGGTTTTTCAAAAATATTATTGAATTAAACCGATAAAATTTAGTTCGGTTTAGTTCAAAATTTAGATTTTTGGTTTGGTTCAGTTTAAAATTTGGATTTTTGATTCGATTTTACATGTTGAAATTAGTTTCAAAATAAACTAAAAAATTAGTTTTTGATAAAAACATGAATTATTTTGGTTAATTCAGTTATTTTTGATATTTAAAAAAATAGATAGGTTAGTATTGACCGTACCAAACTGAAAATCATATATTCAAAATTACACTGATCGATTTATCATTTAAAACCCAATTGAAACCAAAAACCAGATTAACAGGATCACTCAATCGTTATTTTGGTTTTTGCCGAAAGTCCAAACCCTACTACCTTTTCTTATTTATTTCCAACATTGATTTTATTTGTGTGAAGAAAAAAACAACAACCCATCTGATGACACAAGAAAGAAGACTGAATGATTTTTATGTACGTTGGAGGATCAACAATTTTAAGATTTCTACTAAACTAGGCACTAATCTACAACTATAACAAAATAAAGCCATAATGATAACTAAGACTGAATCTCAAATGTGTGAAACTCGTCAATTAGTGAAAACTTAAAACTTTCGTTTTCTTCATTAGAGTTTGTTTCAACTAGACATTTATAACGCATGCATCATGATAGTTGAGGATCTTATCATGTTGTTTCAGCTCAAATTTTTTGTTATTATGCTATCTTTAGATTCAATAAACATTCAAGAACACCTATAAAACAATAGTTAGAATGTGTCAAAAAAACACAACACATCCATTTAACACAAGTTTGAGGAGGAATGTCAAACATAATATCTATATGAAGAAGGCAAAGACGATGAAGACAAAACACATGTTGGGCGTATGGAACAAGCACGAATGAAAGCGAAAAAACTACAAAAGAATGTCCATCTGATCAAAGTCTTCTCTTATACATATCACCTAGCTAAAGAATCGAGCATCGCTAATGGTCATGAAACACACATTGTGTGTGCTCCTTGCACAGTTAAATCACCTCAAAAATCCATTTCGAGAATCGTTTTAATGCTGTCTAATCATTGGCATATGATGACATCTATAGCTAATAGTTAAGGATGATCTTGTCTACTTAAAAACTAGTGATGAAACGATTTCAAATTCATGAAATGAAATAATCAGCTTTCATCAGCCCTCTAAAGCTTCTCAAAGATTTCTTTGTTCATTTCACATAAAAAATCATGTGGTTGGTGTCTTATGTTCGACGAAGAGAGGTAGTGGCTTGAAAGCTAGAACAAAAGAAAGAAACTTTGAAGAAGATGACTCAACCTGTGAAAACCATTCTCATTTATTTCTTCAACATTACATTGTTTTGTTTTTTATATGAGTAAAGAGGAATGTCTAATGATATGTGTCATCAATAAAGAGCGTTATTGATTGCACAATAAAGAATATGTTAGTATAGAATGCAGAGCTCTTTCTTTATGCGTATGTGTGCTTTATGTTTGAACAATTTTTGAACAATATTTCCATTTTCAATTTGGGTTACATAATCCAAATATTGATTGCAAAAAAATTATTGAAATATGAATTAAAAATGGGCAACTGATTTCATGTAAAAGCTATAAATTTTTTTGGCTAGATTAATGAAAAGAGATAAAAGCCACACATTGAAAATTTGGAGAAAAATCTCATAATATATAAAGGAGAGAGCTCATTTAATAATTCAAAGTGTTGGAGAGAAAATAAACCAAACCACGCGTCCGCACCCACCTTTTTCTCCTCCAACCGCCCATGATTTTTTCGTCGGTTGGGTTACCTCCCATAATTTTTACGACTGCGAAACCGCTTCCTTTAAGCTATAAATACGAGCCTTAATCTTCATTAACGGGTTCGTTTCTTCACATTCTCACACATCTTTTCGTCTCAAACGAAATCAGTCCGACAGTTCCTCTCCTCTCCTTTTTCATCTTATATCATGTAAGTCTCAAGAGTATACCGTAAAAATTTGTTCGTAGATTTTGTGTCAAGTATTACGATCACAGTCTCATCGCAGTTGTATAATAAGATTCATAATCTCGTCAAACCGCCACAATGTGGGAGATTTAATGAATTAATGAAAAAGGATCACATCTCGTCTCCGCGAATTCGTGTTTTTCATAATTCAGTTTCAATCATTTTCGATCCGTTCATCATTTTTACATCACGAATTTTATATCAGGTTTCTCGCGTTCAAACACTTTGATTGCTAAGAGAATGAGATTATATGTAGTGATGAATGATTTTGGGTTGGATTGCATATGGGCTGAGTCTTTTTAAAGTTGTTGAGAATCTGTCTTGCTTACGGTCTCCCTCAAACCTGGAGTAAGAGGAAAACATTCACTAAGTTCGGAGTACATTCAAAAGTACAAACTCTGAGGAATCGATTTAATGAAAATTTTAGTTGTCTAAAGTGCAGAAGAAATATGTATGACCGTTGGAGCTCCAAGAGTCATTCTTTTTGAACATAGTTATATTCAAATTCAAAGTGTTTAGACCTTAAGTGCATCACTAAATTAGCTGATAGCTAGATTGCTGAGAGATTGTTGTAGTTATATTCAAATTCAAATTGTTTATTCTAGAAGAGAGTTTATTCAAGTAAATTCTTGAGATGTGAGTGAGAGAATCCGATAATCTATCTTAGTTCAAGATCTTGACACAATTTTGTTGAGGTTGTTTATCAAATTGAAGAGAAACATGTGTAGGCATTAGAGCACAATCTATCATTCCTATAGTGTTGTAACACTAGAAGTAATATGTCATTAGATTTTAATATAAGTTTTACTATTTTGTTAAAGATATAAATTGTTATAATTATAAATTAATTTTTAGTTTATAAAATAAAAATGTGAAGATAGAAATTAAATATTTTTCTCACTAAATTTTATATTTAGTAAAACAATTACTTCACTTTAAAATCTAATTATAACTTTATAAAAACACTAAAATGATTTGAAAATTTACAAAATACTGATGACATTAAATTTATATTTATTTTAACAAAAAGTAATTAATAAAATTTCATTGATTAATAGTTAATTAAAACGTTTCTATTAATGTTTTATCTACATATTTTGTAACTTTTTTTAAGACTATATAATTTAATTATCCAGCACAAATCACGAATTAGAATCTAGTTGTCTCTTAGAATATAAAATCGAAATTTTTGATGCTTTAATAATACCAATACGGGTATTAGTAAACGATAATATTCGATTAAAGAACTAAAAGACTTAAAAAGGGTCATTACTATTTAAGGAATGAGATTAACATATGAAAAGTCATGCGCTTTACTCAAACCTTCCATTTATAACGTTACGACAACCAAAATGGTTACTTGAGATATTTTGTCTTAAAATAAACAAATAATGATGGCACTTTTATTCACCGTCAGATTTCTCGTCATCTAATCTCGACAGTCCATTCTCTCCAAATATCATATTTAATTCACTTTTATATTTGTCATATTTTTTTTAATTTAATTATTAGAAAAACCCAAATCATTGGAAACGGAAAACCTGAGAAATGTCTGTCATCTTCTTCTTCGACCGATCGCTTCATCACCAAAATTGTTGTTAATCTTGGAGTCGTTTCTAGAGTTTTGAAGTTTGAATTTGGAAATAGTAAGATTTTGAGGTATGTCGTCTGCGGAGAGTGCGGTGGCGTGCGATTTTTGCGGCGAGAGGACGGCGGTTCTGTTCTGTAGAGCCGATACGGCGAAGCTTTGTTTGCCCTGCGACCAGCACGTGCACTCGGCGAACCTCTTGTCTCGGAAGCACGTTCGTTCTCAGATCTGTGACAACTGCAGCAAAGCGCCAGTCTCCGTACGTTGTTTCACCGACAATCTCGCCTTCTGCCAGGAATGCGACTGGGACGTTCACGGAAGCTGCTCTTCCTCCGCCGCGCACAAACGCTCTGCCGTAGAAGGGTTCTCTGGTTGTCCATCGGTTTCGGAACTAGCAGCGGTATGGGGACTCGATTTAGAAGCGAAGAAGAGAGAAGACGAATTGCCGTTGGTGACGGAAAATTTCGGGTTACCGCCAAATCCGTGGGGCTCTGGATCTAACATCGTGCAAGATCTGATGGTACCGTACGATACGTCGATCAAAAAGCAAAGCCCTAGCTTGGGGAAGTATAAACAAATAGTGTACAAACAACTCGAGGAGTTACTGAAAAGTGGTTTCATTGGCGGTGACGACGAAGATAAAGGCGAAGGAGACGACGGAGGAGAGATCAGATCTCCATCGACGTCGTTTACATCTTTGCTTATGTATGCAACAGATCAGCAAAGTCCTTGTGGCAATAATGGTATGCAATGGAATCCTCCTAATCATAGCTCTGGCCAGTGTACTCAGGTCCATCTCTCTCTATCTCGCTTTCGAAATGATTTTGTGCTTATAATGTTATCCATTCCGATCTTTAGGCCTCTAAATCTGTCAAGTTTCTTATCGAAATGTCAATGATTGTTTCCATGAAACATTGCTTGTTCTAGTTAGATCTAGTAATCTCGGGTTCACAGTCGAACGCCCGCTTTTGTTGCAGATATGGGATTTCAACTTGGGACTGTCCAAGAACCCTGAGGAGACTAGCTCAGTCGAACGTAAAGGTTCTACTTTTGCATTCAACGATACTCGTTCCACCAATGTGAAAGCTTTCAGAGAGACTTACTACAAGGTATTAGGAATCGTAAACCGTTTATTTCATCTCACAAATGGACAAACACAAACACCGAATCACATAACATACTTAATTAGCAGAACGTAGTTAGCGTTTTTTCTAGAGACACTAAACTTTACCACAAAACCATTCCCAAATCACTCCATGCCCTAAACATTTGAAGCATTTCTCCATATATAAATCTTGTTGGTGACGCGTATTCTAGTTCATTAGTGTATAGGTTTAACCTCTGCAACGATGCAATGGTTTTACTACATCTTGGAGTAAATGAAACCATATGAATTTATATCATAATTCAAACTACTGCTTTGGTATATCTGTGTTGGTGACTCTTGATACTTATTAATAAAAATATAGCAGGATGATTCCACCAAGGGACAAGAAACATCTAAGAGCAACAATCTACCTACAGCAACTCACCCCAATGACTTGCATTTCACTGAACATTCTGCTATGGCTAGTAATAAAATTGCAAAATTGGTGGCTACAACGAGTGCTGATCTAGAGCGGATGGCACAGAACAGAAACAGTGCTATGCAGCGGTACAAGGAAAAGAGGAGGACCCGGAGGTAATAAACTTTCTTCGCTTTTGTAATTTGATTCTCTCCAAAACCCTAATACGTAATCGATTCATCAGATATGATAAAACCATAAGATATGAAACGAGGAAGGCGAGAGCTGATACAAGGTTGCGTTTTAAAGGCAGATTTGTGAAAGCTACGGATCCATAAGTCTGTCTCCACGTTTGATTTATTATTACATGTGAGATCATAAGTTTAGGAACGTTTGTATTTTTTACTACTTCACCTTACCTTGTAAATGTAAATGATCAATCTTCAGCTGTATAATGTGGTTTGCGTTTGTCTCTTTTTCATTGATTTGGTTGTTGTCTTTTTATAACTGCGTTTTGTAATTTTCTGTAAGCAATTTCTAAGTTTATGTAATGAATTAGACTTGAGCTTTTGCTTCTTCTAATCGTTTGTACAAAAAAAATGGTAAATAGTAGAGAATGACTTTTCAGAAACGGATAAAATCGTATCCATAAAGGTGTCTTATTCAACATGTGATTTTGTTATAAAATTCAGTGTTTTAATGGTAACTGTTTGGCGTAAAAAAAAAGAATGAAGATTGGTAACCGGTTAACATAGCAGTACTGTTTCAAAAAGCTGGTACGACTAAAAAGCATTTCCAAAACAGTAAAAATACTAATACATTTAGACGTTTGCAAACTCGATCGTCATTTTTTCTGTACTTCAATATTTACCCTTTTTCAAAATTTTACCCTATCACTGAACTTTAGTGTCATTGCAGAGATACATAACTTTTTTAATCAGTGGTGAATGGTTTAAAGAAATTTGTCGTAATTTTCACATAATTATTAAGGAAATAACGCATTTGACAATGAAACCAAAACACAATATAGTTCATATAATAAGAAAAAAGGTCACCTCATAGGGTCTAAAAGAATCCACGGCTTGGACAATGTTTGTCCACGCGAAAATTGGAGATTTAATTTGGTCTCAAAACTGATACAGTGCACAAAGTCTTATGATAAAAGCAGCAATCGCAGATTTCAAGCTAATAAACAAAACAAAAAGGTCCATTAATGATTTTTTAAAATTAAATACCAACTTTTACCTAATAAGCAAAAACCATAAAAAGAACGTAGAAATTGTAAGAAGACGGTCCAGACTTTGCCTCACTTTTTTTACAATCACTTCTCATTTTTTTTTTCAAAAACAAAATGAGAGGATATTTACATCAATGCAACTCGATCTATGCAACTCGATCTATGCAACTCGATCTATGCAACTCGAGAGAATGCCTTCCTCTTCCTCCTATAGGTTTTAAGCAGCTACACACATCTTACACCTTAACTCCTCTGCAGTTCACCCATTAGAACCAATATCAGAACAATTACGGATTCTATGCTTACCAGTTGGGAACATGATTTCATGGAAACCGGGAATTCCCACGACTAAAGTCGTCTAGCTTCAGTGCTGTTCCCTATTGGAATTTGAATCTTACTCTGCATTGGGAATAAATTTTGATATAGGATGGAAATTTAAGGTTTACCTCTAGTTTGGACAACGCTGAGTGGTCTGCAGGCCTAACAAGATCCGATGATGGTGGTGGTGGATGGATTAATGACATTGGGGTTAAAGGAGGCGAGGCACTGCCTAACTTATTAGTGCCCACACTCGTCTCTAACATATCTAACTCTGTTGCTGCTCTAATGTTGTTAGTAGGTATAGAGAAGCTACGAGTGATTACAGGCGGTATTGGGAGAGGGGACGCTGAATTTGATATCAAATGTTTACTAAGCACTTGGCTCTTTGAAACCAAAGGAGCTGAATATCCAAATGCTCTTGAGGATTTAGTAGAGCTGCTCCACGGTGGTCTAGGAAGCTCGTGGAGCTCGCTTATTTTCGGGGTTGATACAAAAGTAGGGGAAGCAGTTGAAGATAAATTTTTTGGTAATTTAGAAACAGGATTCCTTGGGATTGGACCCGAGTATAAGCGAGGGGTTGAAACAAGAGGCTTGTTAGGTAATGGTTTAATTGTTAGTGAACCAGAAAAGGAGTGTCTCTTGAGTGTCCCGAGGCGAGAGTACAAGACTCCATCTGCTAACGGCGGAGGCGGAAGCAACTGAGAAGACATGTTCTTGTTACTCTCTCTCAAAGCTTGTCTTCTCAAGGCTGCCAATGATCTAGAAGAAGAAACCTTTGCAAGTCCACGAGTTTCCAATGGAGATGAATACCAAATCTTTCTGGTCATTACCTTTGAGGGATGAGAAGAAGCCACAATGTTGTTACATGGAGTTGTAGTAGATGAGGGACTTCTTGTTGTTTCCACCGGTGTTGGCAATGCATAAGTGCTGAATTGCCGTGTCAGAGACGATCGCATCCGTAACAGTTTCTCTGAAGGAGTTGTGGGGGTTTCTGCAAAAAGCGGTGCTGATTGGCTCCATGTCCTAACATCTCTCCTAAACGAATGAGATTTCCAGTAGTTTGCTTCCTTATTTTCCTAATTGAAAAAATAGATAATACTGGTAAGAAAGTCGTGCAGACTGAAATAATTGGGGTGGTTTCCTGGTAAAGATATATGAAATTTAATTCCTTGACACTATGAGCATCCTGCGAATTTTTTCTGAGTAATTTGAAAGGAAAAGCTGGATAAGAGGAGATCAAAAGTAAAATACGGCTTTGTTACCTGTGCTGTATCTGGTCCTGCAACTTGTGGAAATGTGATGCCTGACTGACCCAACTGCATGCATCAAGGGAACATTATTTCGGAAATGGATTGAAAGCAGCAGATTCAGAGAACCCAAGAATGATTAACCATTTCGACTCTAAATGGTCTTTGTCATCTACGAAATGGTTCAGAACAAAAGGAAAAGGTATGACCTAATATACTGGTACATAGAGTATCACTATTCTTTTAGCCAATCATTAAAATCCGCCAAAAAGGATAAACATGAAATATCAACAGAACCGTAAACATATGAAATCATCACCTCTAAGAAGCCACCAGCTGCAGAATCTGCATTTTGGTCCTTATCATTCACTCCATACTCAAAACTCAACTCTGCATCATCATGCACATCAGAACCATCTTCTTCATTGTTTTCTGTTTCATCATCATCATCATCTTCTAATCCGCTGAAATGGTAATCAATATGCTGCGACTCGGTGACCATCTGTACATGCGGCTCTACTTCTTCAAGGGAATTAAGAGCCTTCTTGAAGAAGCATAACTGCAGAGACACACAAAATAGTGACATCAACACGGTCTCTAGTGATTTGAACCAGGACGAAAAATAGGCCATGATGAAAACCTGTGCAGCATGGTGCCGTGCTGCCTGAGTCAAAAGACTACGTGTTTGCCCTTGTTTCAGAGATTTTAAACGGAAAACAAATAAAGTTGTCTCGTTATCATATTCATCATGAGCTTCTTGTAATTGCTGCGTTGAAAAAGTTTCTCCTTTCCGACCGTTTGACCTCCTTTTCTCTCTATTTCTTGTAAGCATGCTTTCATAAACATTCCTGAAGGGTAAAAAATTCCATGAAAAGAATAGTTTTTGCCCACTAACGTGAGTAGAAGTTTTGATAATAGGAGATTTATAGCTAAGGAATGGTAGTCCCCATCATGAGACCAATCAGAATTCTGTATCGTTCCCCTACAAAATCACTTATCAACTGAGCAAATATAGGTGTTCACCGTCAACATAAACTTTTTTTGCCAACTATAGTAAGGTAACACATGTCACAGACAGACATTCTATTTCCCATCTAGCAAATAGGTGTTTGCAAATGAAAAAGAAAATAAAGCAAAAACAACCTTTTCTCATCACAAAGCCGCTGCATTTCCTGCATTGCCGTAAAAACACATTACTACAGTCACTTGACAGGGATCAAGCATATCTTACAAGGCTTAACATCTAGCTCTGTCAACGCAGAAGTTCAGATATACGCAGCAAGCATGGGCCACATTCTGACCATTAAAGAAAGTAAAATAGATTTAGATTTCAAATGAACAAACCTCAACTATGCAGAGTTCATTAAGAAGTGACTCTGAAGGGATTGTGATTGTTTGGAATATATGCGACCGCTGAATGAACAACATATATATAGTTAATTGATTTTTGGTGGTTAGAAAACGAAAAAACTCAGTTGAAAAATACTGAAGCAGTTTGTACCAGATCTCAAAACTCACATATCTATCAACAAGTTTTTGGAGTTCAAACTGCAATTTTCCAAGCATAAGCAAAACTCTACCTGCATAAGAATAAACGAAACATTATATATGTTATGTGCAGAAAACTCGGAAAACAGATAAATGTCGGTTTCAGATGTTTTTGTATTAACAAGATAATATGAAGTATTTAAGGAATATACTTCAAACTTACCACTTTCTTCATCATCATTTAGAGCAGTTTTTTCTAGAAGACAAGCACCTAGTTCTCGCAAAGATTCAGAGAATTCTGCAAGCAAACGAAATCTGCAAATGAGAAGAACATATATTTATTAACAGGAAGATGTTTATCTCCATAAATAGGGGTGCAGAACATCACGTAACAATGAGAAAACTATTCAAGCACTATTACTAAACTTAAGGGTCAATATACAGTTCAAATACGAGCCTACAAGTTTGAACCAGACATTATTAGAATGCAAGCGTGCACGTATTAGAGCTAAAATTTACCCCAAAAAAAACAACATTATTTGCTAGCGTGATCCGTACTGAATACCAAAGGAACAATATATTACCATATGCGCTATTAGCAGTAGCAGCCGCAGCAGAGAGCAAGCTATCATAGCAATCTCTCATGTCTTGCACATCCTACGAAAATCGACAAACAAGCTGAACATTGAGACCAGTAATATCAACATTTCAATAGCCTCATAGAGAGAGCACCAAAAAGTTCACATAAACCTAAGCACCTTCCACAGAGAAAATCTGCAATCTGTAACGAAAACCTACAAAGAAGATCAGGCTATACAACAGAGAAGCTCCAGAGTCGAGATCCATCATCAATTTAACACAAATATTTTTCGTGATTTCGACATCTGAATCATGATCGTTTCCTAAACTAGAAACTAAAACCAATGAAGAAAGCTACATATATCGAGAATTGCATCATCAAGAACAGCTAACAACGAGAAGACGGTCCAAATTCGAATTGGAGAGAAATACAGAGAGATTGGCGACCTGTGAAGCCTGGGATAGCTCGTCCTTCTGAACCAGAGCTCGAAGATCTCTCCGGTCTTTAGAATCATGCTTGTGAAGCACACCACGCAACCGTCGGAGAGAGGTTTTCATGGCCGGTCACGAAATTTTCCAGCGAATCAAAGAAAATCGAAAACGAAGACGGCAAAGGACGGCTCCAAGTAGATAATCGGTTCGTCGCCTTGTCCAACTACGCCATTTCAACAGCGTAAAAAAAACCTAATAATGGCAGGAAAAATCAAAACAAGGAGAAAAGAAACTAAAAACAGAAAAAGCGTTTGTTTAGATCCTTGACTTCCTCGTCTCTTTGATTCTTTTTGCGTCCTTTATGAATTTTCTTTTCATATTAGTTTCGATGATATTTAGCATGTTTTAAAAATATGGGTAAATGTCTAAAATAGCACTTTTTTTATTTTTGTTTCAAAAATAGTATTATTAATTTAAATTTTTAATAATAGCACAAATTTAAGATTAAAATGCATTAAAATTATATTTTAATAGAAAAAAATTAAACCCTAAATTAGAAATAATGAATTCAAATACAATACTTTAAATTTATGTATAATTTATTTAGAATAAATAAGTATTTTTACATAAGTTTTTGTGCTATTTTTGGGAATTTAATTTTATGATGCTAGATTTGGAAGAAAAACTTTAAAAGATGCTATTTTAGGGTATTACTCTAGAAATATTATTTTTAATCTATTGTTACTTAGTAAATGTTCATGCTTGATTTTTAATATATAAAAAAGTTACCAATGTCAAACAAGAAAACTCAGTTAATTATCGTTTATAAAAATGTCAATTAATTTCTAATTACAGGAGTCACAAGCCCTCTTTTATTACACGTTTTCCTACTTTTGTTATATATTTTTTATATAATAATATCCTAAAATAATAATTTTTTAAATTTATCTTACAAATTTAACATATTAAAAATAAAATTACTAAAATAACATAAATTATTATATAAAAATAATTATTTACCTCAAATAAACTATATATAAAATTAAAACATAATGTTAGGTTCATTGTTTCCAATTTGTAGTTTAAAATTTTTTTATCACAATGAGATTTTTAATTATTTTATTATTAAATTTATGTTATTTTTGAAAATTTAAATAATTAGTACTATATTTGAAACAAAAACTTGAAATTATAGATGTTAAAATGAGTAAATCCACCCATTTATACTCATCCCATATAAAACTCATCCGATTTAAATATCAAATCCTGTAAAATTCATTTAAAAAATAAAATATTGAATTTTTTTCTTATGTTTCAAAGAAAATTTGAGTTTTTAACATTTTAAATCTTAAAATGGGTAAATTTACCTCATTAAGAATTTATCCCGTTTAAATTCATTTTTTACCAAGAAAGTATTCTAGATTTTTATCAAAAATTCAGTATTTTTCATCCAAAACGTGATTTCCACATTTTTCCGTCAAAAACCAAATTGACTAACTGATTTAAATCGGTTGGATTCGGTTTAAAGATTTTTCTAGTCTACTTACGACACTCTGTACTCTTGCCTAGTTTGACCAATCCATGGGTTTAGTTAGTGCAGTAGATGTTTGTATTACGAACAGACGATACTATTTTACCACACAGACTATGGCTATTCACGGTTTTTGTTCTGAACTTCGGACATCTCTATTAGATCACACACAATAACAATGCATATCTTAATTTTATACGAACTATTGACATATTTTCACAATTTCACAAATTGTTATTTTTTTAATAAGTTGCGATCAGTTGAAACTAATTGCGTTTACCATATAACCCGAAAACTGACAATTGAGTAATTGCGACCGACGAGTTTACTCTTTTTGACCAATTGGGTAAACGCAATTATGAATACTCGGGTTATGTGAGTTATGTGGTA
Organism: Pugionium cornutum; assembly: GCA_018901935.1. Lineage (NCBI taxonomy): Eukaryota > Viridiplantae > Streptophyta > Magnoliopsida > Brassicales > Brassicaceae > Pugionium > Pugionium cornutum. The sequence goes on along the minus strand of CM032161.1, from coordinate 4,571,477 downwards.
AAGGTAATTATATTCCATTGATCGCGATTTATCAAAAAAATAACAGATTTGTATAATTGTGAAAATATATCAATAGTTCATGTAGAATTAAGATGCGCCTTATTAGTTTGTGTGATCTAATAAAAAAAATCTGAAGTTCATATGAAAAACTATAAGCAACCATAATCCGTGTGGTAAATTAGTGTCGTCCTTATTATGAAACACAAATTCTAAACAAAATTTTCTCACGTATTCTTCTAAAGCTTCATTACTAAAACACTATGAGTAATGAACAAAAAAATAGGAAAAAACACTTTTTCTGATTTATCTTATAGATATCTTTAATATAATACGTCTTTAATATAATTTATCATAGATTTAAAAATGTTTAAAATTTACAAGAGACGATTAATTTCAAGATTTGTATCACTAAATCCCATAGTAAAATTGGAAGACCAACATAAAGAAAATGGAGAAAGGGGTGGTGAAGTAGTTTGAGAGGAAGAGGAAGATGAAGAAGTATAAGACGATGATGAAGAACAAAAAGTTGCAAGAACGTCACCGGTCGGAATATTTTTCATTACCGGAGCCACTACATCTTCTAGAAGTCCTTGTCCCCGCCGGCATTGATCAACTGGCAAAAACAATTCACCTTCAAGTTTTCCCAGTGTGTCTTCTTGTACTTTATGACCCGGATGGTTCTTTGGGTCGGATTTGGATTGTTTGCTTTCTTCATGAACTTGAGATTTTTGGTTGGATTCAAAATGAGCTTTATCTTGAGCATTGAGTTTAAATAGTTTGGGCTTTTTATTTGCCCTATGCGTCATATTGTGTAGGAAGAAAGGGTATGTGAAGTGAAAGTGGAAACCTTCGTAAGTGATAGTATATGTGTTAGGGTCATCAATTGATCTCTCCACTTGCTTCTTTGCATTGTATATTGGGTTAGTGCATTTGTAATAACTCCTATGGATAAATCACAAAATAAGAGATACATTATAGGCTTGTTACAAAAAAAACTAAAGTATACTGACCAATATATATAAACGTACCTTGGGTTAGGGCTATTTTTAATGGATTTCTGACCATATTTTCTCCATTTGTATCCATCGTCACTCAATCCATTAGAATAATTCTTCACCTTTAATGTGTACCGGTCCACCTTGCTCAAAGTACTCCTTTCCCGGATCCTTTATATTAATTAATACTATTATATTATTTTAGGAAAACCATCTAACTTTTCATCGTATATTATTTGTTTTTCAAAATAAAATTTTAGACCTATTTGGAAATGAGATAAAAGTTGAAATCTATATTAATCTATGCGAGTTCAAGGATTGGATGATTAATGTATGCACGAATATTTACATTTCGATTTTTTAAATAAAAAAAATTCAAATTTTTATCCTGTAGAAAAATAAATACTAAACTTTTATCTCAAAAAATCTATTTTGATATTAATTCGATGAACATCTAATGGTATATGATAGTTTCAATAAGAAAATAGATCGTCAACATTATTTATTTTAAAATAAAAGAATCACAAGTAAACTTTGTGAAAATATAATATCTTATTATATTTTTTTTAGATTTGTTCATATAAATAACATATTTCAAAATCTAAACTAATAAATGTTATACTCCAATAAATTATAAAAATTGAATGTGGTCACATTCACGTTAAATGGATGAAAATTTAAATAATATAAACAGATGAAAATTTTTATAATATAAAAAATATGTATGATGGTGACAAAAAAAATAATATATATATGATGATCACATTAAACCCATGCAATTTTATATATGATAAGATATGTTTTAAAGGAAAAACAGACGTAATAATAAGTGTTCTTGGAGCCAGACAAAGATATATAATAGTTACGTTGGTATGGAGATTTGGCTCACTGGGAAGGTCCGTGGTTCAACCAAATTCATTGCGTTTGCAATATCTTGAGTTCTTGGACCGGTGTAAATCGTTGATGAAAGTAACTTGTTGGTGATTTCATCTTCACTTGATTGTTGTTCTTCATCAGGAACAAATAAGAGAGGTGGTTCGTTAACAAGAAGCTCGTCTACAAACCCTCTTATCCATACATAATCATCTTCTTCTCCCATATGAGTATGAGAAGAAGATATAATACACGAAAAGGTTAAGGAAGATAAAAGAGAGAACGAGACAAGATTCTTTCGTGTTTCAAAACAGAAAATGTGTTGAATTTATAACCAAACCTTTAGGAAGTGGAGAAAGGGGAGATTGAGGGGGTTTATACCAACTCTAACTTCAACACAAGATTTTATCTTGATTTCGATGTATCTACATAAATAAATTATATATATATATATAATTTTTAACACATAAAAAATATTATCTTATGTTTTATAATTGTTGATTAGTGTTATATTTAAAACTGTTATTCGAGTGAAATTTTCTTTTTCAGTAAGTAAGAGCATTCCAATGAGAATTTTTAAGTGAGTTTATCAACATTACAATATATATAAAAAAGTAGAAAAGAGAATAAAAGATAATAAGAGATGTATATATATTGGGTTTATTGGACTGATTAGTATTAGAAGATAAAAGTTTTGTAGAGTTTGATTATTTTTTGTATAAATAGTTTATGGTCTCTTCTTAAACTTTTATTTTCTAATACTAATTAGTTAAATAAATTCAACATATATACATCTCTTATAAGCGAACCAAACACGTTGAGATTAATTGTCATTTAATTTCATCAGAGATAATATACATAGTAGGATAGTTCGACCAAATCATGTTTATACCACAAAACAATTTGCATATCTTATTATTAAAGCACTTGGAAGACCTCAGAAATTTTGTCCAAGTTAGCCATTCATGATCGTCATGCTTTAACTTGAAAGGATAATAAGAAATGTATATATGTTAGGTTTATTGGAATGATTAGTATTATAAGATAAAGGTTTTGTAGGATTTGATTATTTTTTTGTATAAATTGTTTGGAGTCTCCTCTTAAAACTCTAATTAAAAATATTAAGGAATTTCAAGAATTTTCTTATTCTTTCGAAAGGTTTCTTTCAATTGAGAAATTCATGAGAGAATCAAGTTACAATTGTCCATGAGTGTTGGTTTATGTTGTCTATGCCATGAGCGGAAACTCCTCTTTCCAAAAAAAAAATTAAACCGGATCTTAATCCAAATCTTGTTTGTGAAAATATCTATTATTCTAGAGTAATACTCTAAAATGCTATATTTTAATTGTTTTTCATATCTATCATATTTAAACTAAAATTTTAAAATATCGCAACTAATTATGTTAAAATATTTATTTATTATAAATAAATTATAAATAAATTTAAAATATTATATTTAAGTTGATTTTTCTAGTTTAGAATTAAAAAAAATTATTAAAAATAAAAATTAATTCTATTTTAATTTTAATTTTATATTATTATTAAAAGTTAAACTAATGGTGTTAGTTTTACAACAAATTTTTTTTAAAAAATAATATTTTAGAGAATTTCCAAAAAAGGTAAAAAAAATATAAGAACGTTTCTCTAAAAGAACCTAATAATGTGTCTACAAAAAGTCAACTACTAAATAAATGAGTAAACAAAACATAATACTAATGTTATTCTCTTCGTCCAATGAGATCAGAGCATTTCAACTTAAAGCCTGATATTTCTTATCTTCTATTATATAACCCTATAAATATTTCAATAGCCAGTAATGCAAATTTTGTCATTTTTTGAACTTGCGACATCCCACAACATCAACATTAAATGAGTTATCTTATCATTAGTATTTTCTTTTTTCAAAATGGGTTGTAATGTCCACATATTCATGACTCAACAGACGTGGCTAACTTTGTAAGCTTATTATCTTAGGCCCCATAAATTGATATTATCGATTTTTTTGTTTTTGGGTATGTGGCTTTGACTTTGTGACGTAAAGACAAAAACATAGTGTGACCAACTAGTGAACAAAATTTATTAGTTTTGGGTTGACTTCTGAGAGTGGGTTCTGAGAGTTGATTTCAAATCTTAGCCAAACTTGTAATGGATTCTTTTTCACAGATAATTTAACAAAGTCAACCTTTTAGTGTTTTTTTTTCTGGTAACACTGATTGTCAACGTTAACGTACATAGAGTATAAAATGCTTTTTCGATTAATTCAAGATGGTTAATAGAATATCGGGTGAATTAGGTATGTAATATTAAAGATCTAGTTATTTACATAAATAAACAAGCAATAAATTGTAGTTAAAAAATTAAAATTATGTATATCCCTAATATATTATTTAAGAAACATTTTAAAAAAATAATCTTATTCTGACGTGTTATTAATATAAATATCATTTTGACGTATCATCACCATAATTAGTTTCAAGTAAATATATAAATAGATTTAAATTAATATAATATTTACAATATATAACATTATTATTAATTTGGTTAAAAAATCAATATATTTTATTAAACTAACAAAAAATACTATTAAATTTGTAAAAAAATAATTTTTTTTTTTAATTTACATACAAAAATTAATATTGAAAATAATTTTAAATAAAAGTTAAATTATATAAATATTTAATTTATATTTATTAATAAATAATATTATATAATTTAATAATATTTTTTCTCATGTATGACGTAAATATAAATCTAGTTCATATTTATAAAGCTCACTTAGTGTGTGAAAGATATGTGCTCAAATCGTTTCAAAAGGCAAGTGTAAGTGTTTCATTTGATATCATTCCTCTTTTTCGTAGATTCCTCTACGTACAACTATCTTCATCGATGGGAAATTTAGTTACATGCATGCAGAGTCCTCGAGGTTTATGATATTGAGATGTTTGTATTCCTTGTGGTTTAGAAAGAAATCATAATAATTGGGTCATTTACGAGCATTATCCATGTGCTATATTCGACCTTGATGAGATGAATTTGTTATATAGAAAAATCAATTGGACTCTGCATATTGTTATGATGGGATCACATGGCCTTTTTGTTCGATGTTCATCATTTTAACCTATCATGCATAGTGGTGACTAATGACAAATATTTTGGGATTGAGTTTGGAGAGAGAACCTGAGAAATGACTATCAAATGCAAATTACTTAATCTTCACATGAGGAGGTAGTGACAAACATAGAACAATGCTTGCATTTTCGAATTAGATAATTCAAATGCGTATAATCTAAACCTTTTCAGTAGGGATGTTAATATGTGTTTTTAATCCAACCCGACCTAATTCTATATTAACTCAGTGTAAAAAAAAAACTCTAAATTAATTCGGCTCTAAATTAATTCGGTCCTACATTAACTCTAATCTTATTTTAGTCCAACAATATTTAAAAAATATGGTTAAACCCTTTGTAACCTATTTTAAACCCATCATTTTTTATCTTATATATATATATATTCATGATAGAACATAATTATTTTGATTTTTGGTAAAAAATAATATTTTTAATTTTGATGAGAAATATTATTTTGTTTTTTTGGTAAAAAATGTTATAGTTTTGAAAAAAAAATATTTAATTAAAAATTAAGTAAGAAAAATTAAGATATAACAGGGATAACCTTTTTTAATCCTAATATTTTAAATCCGTTCATAAATTAACCTAAAAATTTCTATACAATATTTCAAGATTAAAATTTACGTATATTTTAATGGATCGAGTTAATTGTAAACTTTTAAACCTTTTTAACACCCCTAAACGAATATACATTGGAAGTAGGACCAGTTCAACAAAAATTGTGATATTAATCATAAATGTTTTGGATTTTTAATTTAATATGTAAAATTTAAATAATATTTTACCTAAAAATTTATTAAAATATTTTTAAACCACATTTTAAAATAAAATACGAATACGGTGGATATAATAAATTAACCATTATCATAAAAAAACAATTTTAATGGTCCTGAAAACTCATAAAATATTGGTAGTCCTAAACCGTCGTTTAATTCACATATTCTTTAGATTAGATCTGATTGGAGAGCAAGTCTAAGTACTATCATCAATGGTAATTAAGCTGTAATTAAGTTTGTTGTCTGAAAATTCATAGTTAAACCCCGAGATGAGTTGTTTGGTATGCACGTGTAGGTGTGTTCCTTCGTTGGATGATAATTTAAAGTATTAATGTTACATTTATAACAAAAATTTAAACAGTGTTATTTAATACATTTGTCATTTTATAAATACTAATATTAATATTTAGCTAATTAATTAGAGTTGTAATATAGTAGAATTATTAATATTTTTTAGAATAATATTTTAAAATAGTAATTTTAAAATTTTTTATTCCAAATTTAATATTTTAAAATTAAAATTTCAAAAATATCATAAAAAATTATGTAAAAAATATTTATTTATTATAAATAAATTATACATAAATTTAAAATATTATTTATTTTTTTTTCAATTTTAATTTTAATTTTTTTCTATTAACAAAAATTTTTAATGTATTTTAATTTGAAATTTATGTTATTATTGAAATTTTAAACTAATAATATTATTTTTATAATAAAAACTTAAAAAAATTATTTTGGAGAATTACTATTACAGTATCAAACTAACAGACAAAATTTTAATTTAAAATTACAATATATTTTAACAGATAGCATCACCAATATATATAATAGACATAATCTTGATTAGTTATACTATCAACATACATTTATATTATTCGTGACTTGATTTACAAAAACCTTTACGATTAATTATATTTAGTAACAGCAATCTTGAGAATGAATGATATCATTATAAAACGTGATTTTCGCATGAAGACAAAAACACAAAGGATTTTTTTTGTGGTGGACAGTCCACCATAGAGATAAGTGTCCACCTGGGAGTAGCGTACAGTTAAATTGAAAGGAAAGAAAAAATGAAAATGAAAAATATATATATCATTAATATTTTAAATTTATCTTCCAAATTTAACACATTAAAACTAACATTCCAAAAATAACATAAATTATTATGTAAAATAATTATTTACCTTAAATAAATTATATATAAAATTAAAACATAATGTTTGAATTCATTTTTTTAATTTATGGTTTAAATTTTTTTATTAGGAATAAGCTTTTAATTATTTTACTATTAAATTTATGATATTTTTAAAAATTTAAATAATTAGTGATATATTAATAACAAAAACTTGAAATATTGATATTTTAATCAATTGTTCTGATACATATCCTACAATAAAATTGGTATTCCATGAGAAAATGATGATGGTAAAATCATATTTTCTTGATGCATATCAGAACCAAAGAATGTATAAATGAACTTATTTCTAATATATTTGACATAACATAAAGTCTTTCAAACATTAACAAACTAGATTTATACCCACGCCATGCGTGGGAAAAAATTCGTAAATTATATTTTATTAGTAAATATAAATTAAATATTTATATAATTTTAACTTTTATTTAAAATTACTTTTAACATTATTTTTTATATATAAATTAAGAAAGAAAAAATTATTATTTATGAATTTAATAGTATTTTTTCGTTAGTTTAATAAAATATATTAATACTCTAACCAAATTAATAACAATGTCATATATTATAATTATTCGAATAACTTAAGCATATTTACATATTTATTTGAAATTTACTTTAATGATGAAACATAAGCATGATATTTCTGTTAATAACACGTGAGAGTAAAATTATTTTCTTAAATTGTTTCTCAAATAATATATTAGGGATTAGATATAACTTAAATCTATTTATATTTATTTGAAATTATTTATAAATTAACGTATTAAAAATTTAAAGAAATAAAAATTATTATTTTTGCAAATGTAATATTATTTTTTGGTTAGTTGAATAAAATATATTGATTCTCTAACCAAATTAATATCAATGGCATATATTGTAATTATTCTAGTAATTTAAACCTTTTTATTTATTTAAGCTGAAATTTGTTGTGGTGTTGACACGTCAGCATGGCATTTTTGTTATTAACACGTCATAGTAAGGTTATTTTGTTAAAAAGTTTCTCAAATAATATATTAGGGATATAACATTATAATTAATTGGATGTTTCAGTCAAAATCCATAAATGCAATGCTAAAATTATTATATTGGTAAAAATGAAGTGCCCAGTAAACAAATTGGTAAAATTGAAGGAACATATCCCAGGCCCGATGGAGACCCAAATCCAAAACTGAGATAGCCCAAAATAGTATCCTCTGGCTCATTCATCTCCTCACATAATAACTTAACCCTCGTTAACCCACGTGTTCAATTTCTCAGCCATTCCTTATTTATTCAATAAATACAAATAAACCGAACCAAAATAAGACCACAATTTCTCTAAACAACAACAAAAAAAAATATCATAAAATAAAAAATCGTCTCTCTTCTTCAATTTCTTCAGGATTCTGCTATTAGCGTTATCCCCAAAATCGCAACTGTCTCTTTGACTAGAATGAGTCCGATCGTCATCACTCAGCTAACCACAGGTCTTACCGTCTTAGCCGGTGCGGTTTTAGTCAAATCGATCATGGATCAAAAGCCCATGGCCGGTCAGTTCCGCCGTTGTCCGACTTGTAACGGTACTGGACGAGTCGCGTGTTTCTGCAATAGATGGTCTGATGGAGACGTTGGATGTCGCAGATGTTCCGGTTCAGGTCGTACGGCTTGTAACAATTGTGGCGGTAACGGAACCGGTAGACCAATTCCGGTTCAGATTACGGTTCCGCCACCGAATCGCACTTTGTAATCCAAATCCAGACAGATTTGTATAGTACTTCTCTTTCTCTCTCTCTCATGCTCTGTCTTGTAAGATTATATATACTTCTGATTCACAGAAAGAGTAATAGGAATTACTTCAATTATTATTTTGTTCTCTCAAATCATCATTAATGATAATGGGTTTGAAAAGTTTATGAAAGAAAAACATTTTCTTCAATGTTGTGGAGAACGCAAAACCTTAGACGTTAGGATTTGAGAAGAGTAGCTTATATAGTTAATGAGAAGCTCTTATAATGTCAACTTAGATTAATTTTTATAACCAAATACCAACCAAAATCAGTTTTTTCAGTTTGTTTTTAGTTCAATTTATTCAGTTCAGATTATTGCCGAAATCTATTCTTTGTTTCGGGATTTTAGAGTTATAATGTAATATGAACTTACAAACTGGATCCATCTATCGTAGTCAGAGACAACTGAACACACAGAAACATTATACGAAATTAACTTTTAACTCTTTTCTTTTCATTTTTCTTGCAACGTTTTGGCTGTGTTATAAAACATTATTACACCGGCCTCTAACATTCTTGGGATTTGCACCTATTTGAACAAATAAGATTACAATGTCAGAATCACAGAAATGAAAAACTCTTCACAGTCCAAACTTCCTAGGCCTGAGGTAAGTGCTGCCCTTTTTCAATCCAGGACCTGAAACCTGTTGCTGCTGCTTTGCCCTTTTCTGTTTCTCTCTCTCTTTAATTCTCACCTCCGACTCCGCTTGATCTCTTCTCAGTTTCTCCATCTCTTCCTCCATTGCTGTTTTCTCTTCCTTCTGTTTCTTTTTATGCTCCAACATCGAAGTATCCGAGTCCTTGACAGAGAAGAACATAGGTCCTAACTCAGCCAGCCAATGTGGCTCAACCGATGTAGCACACTGCATGTACTCCTTAGTGGTCAAGATCAGTTCATGGTACACCACATAATCTGGTGTGTATCCCAGACCGTACAGTGCGCTGCTCGGGTGCAAATGGCAGGGCATTCCAGTTCTGCAGTTCACGTACTCCCCAACACCTTTTAATCTAGCTGAGTTATGAAAATACGCCGAACATATGGCTTTCCTCACAATATCCCAATCCGGACCACACGACTTGAGCGGTATCTTCAGTTGTTTGAGGATATCCAGAAGCTGAGATCTTACTTCTCTAGCTTTTCTCAAACCTTTGACTTGCAAGTAATGGTCATTGCACCAGTCTCCCCTATAGTCATGCTCTTTCCACTGCTGGTAAACATTTAACAGAGTTAGATGATCGGATTCCGGTACAAAAAACTTCTCCCTCGCAGCATCACTTTCTTCTGCTCTCTCTTTAGGCCTGAAGAACACTGAAGGTACTGAAAGCATTGACACAATAGTCAAAACCTCGTTTATGCAATCAAGCCGTTCACCCATTAAGAGCATCTTCGCAAGAGGGGGATCCAATGGGAACTCCACCATCTTCCAGCCGAGATCGGTTAATCCTCCAACGTTACTAAGAGCACCCAACACCCAAAGCTGGTACATAGAGTTGAGGATGTTTTCTTGAGGAGGTGGGTCCATAAAATCAAAATCTAGCAAGTTTTCTATTTTCAACGACTTCAACAACAACACAACATTACCCAGATTCGTTCGCTGAATCTCTGGCACAGGACTTGGCAACATCTCATTCAAATAAGCACTCTCAGTGTACAGCCTGTAACATGTTCCTGGCCCTGTCCTTCCAGCTCTTCCTGCACGCTGATCAGAGGCAGCACGACTTATGGGAAAAACTTGAAGAGCATCCATACCCATTTTAGGATTGAAAACCTTCATTTTCCCATACCCCGTGTCAATCACATAATATATTCCATCGACCGTCAATGATGTCTCAGCAATATTGGTGGCAACAATGCATTTACGGGCTCCATCTTCTGGTTTCTGGAATATTTTTGCTTGCAAGTCAGCAGGTAACTGAGAGTATATTGGTAGAATAAGTAAGTTCGTGATTTCTCTGCTGGAGGATGCAACGAGCTGTTCCATTCTTTCCTTAAGTGAAAAGCATGCTGCTTCAATCTCATCTTGCCCGGTCATGAATATGAGAATGTCCCCAGGTGGGCTTGCTATATGAATCGTCATTGCCTGTTTAACAGCAGCTTCAACATAGTCTTCACAAGGAGACTTGGAGTACAGAATGTTGACAGGGAATGTCCTTCCAGGAATGTTAAAGATAGGAACACTGCATTACCAAAGTAAAAACACAATCATATAGGATTCAGTCTTTAGCTTCAAAACTGGTTTAAATAAAGGATGACAACCTACCTCCCAAAGAAATTGGAAAACTTTTGAGCATTAAGGGTTGCTGACGTGACTATCAGCTTGAAATCACGACGCCGAGCCACAACTTTTTTCAGTATTCCAAAAAGAACGTCTGTGTTGAGTGACCTTTCATGGGCTTCATCCATCACCACCACGCTATAGAGTCCACAGTATGAGTTAGCAAGTCAGTCAACTTAACCAGTTTAAACCATAATCTATGAGAGGAAAGATTGATGCATACATACCGATACTTGTCCAAGTCAGAATCTTTGAGGGTCTCTCTCAGTAGCACTCCATCAGTCATATACTGTAATTTCAGAGGAAAATTTGGAGTTTCAGAACAAATGATAAAAGCATGACAAGCTAAGGTAAGCATAAACATGGCCATCTAAACACAAAAGGAATAACAATGTTCGAACCACCTTACCTTGATAACAGTGTTTGGACCAGTTACATCTTCAAAACGAATTGCATACCCCACTTTATCGCCTAATTCTGTTTCCATTTCTTCACTAACTCTCTTTGCAACACTCATGGCTGCTACACGTCTTGGTTGGGTACAACCTACTATACCGTTTATAGTGTACCCATCCTCGTGAAGATACTAAGAACAAATAATATTGTAAGTTCAGTGTTTTAATTGTATCATAACATATAAGGTGACCAACCTGTGTAAGTTGAGTTGTCTTTCCCGAACCAGTCTCGCCAACCACCACTATTACCTGGTTTTCTCTTACTACCTAGAGAATGCATTTAGAAACAGATGAGTTAACGATTACTTACTGGAAACAAATGGATGAAATTCAGAAAACAGGGACGCGCAGAGATTATTCTGACTCAACTAGCAATACCCTCAAAAGGAAAGACAACTAACCTGCAATAGTTCATCTCTAACAGAAAATATGGGGAGATACTGTCGTTGCTGCGCCATGGTCTTTGACATGGCAAATTCACTCACAGCTTCTCCCTTTTTCATATGTTGTGCAAACTTCGCCTCACCTTTAAAGTCTACTTCACCTTCTTCACCAACTACAGCAGTATCCGCATCAATCTGCAAGAAGATCACAAGATCACAAGGTCACAATGTCTGACAACCATAGAACCAGATAGTGAAAAGAACAAAAAACCATGATATGCATAACCTGCTCAGCTGATTTTTCAACACCAAGGATATCACCAAGTTTAGAACCTGCAAGTTCCCAAAATCGCTGTCGTGATTTATGCATACTTTGTTTTTCCCGAATTTCTCTGACAAGACCCGATCCTTTTCGTGAAATTATAGCCATGTCCGATGTAGGATCCTTTACAGGCATTACTGGCTCTGCTTGCTTTGTGAAAACAACTCTTCCATCTAGGAAAGGAGGCTTCGTATCTGCAATTACCCAAACCATAACATATTACCTCCTATCTTACATAGAATTACTCCTATTTTAACTTTGGGCTACTACATACCATGTACAAGAAGAATTGCCTTCCGTTCTTCTTCACTATCAAATTCAGTCTGCACCTCTGTGCCTCTAACTGCTCCAGATCTTAGAAGCTGGCGGTCTTCCCACTGAGCATTATCCGCATTAAGCTGAGAGTATTTTTTACTCTGAGCAAGTGACATTTTGCTACCATCCCTTCTAATCTGCATTACAAATTATAAAGCATTTAAATATTAATATGTGAAGTACATTTTTAAGCAAAAGTCAGAATGTCAAGAAAAGGAGGTTTGCTGTATTTAACACAGATCTTCATGTGAGATTTGCTAATTAGCACACTTGGAATTAAAATTACATAATCAAGTAACATAATTCAGCTTAAGCATACTCAACCAAGAGCAGTAAAGGAGTAAAAAGATTAATGTTTCAGTAATAAATTAAATTACATCTGTTTTTATGCAAAAGGGCAGATAGGCGATAAAATATAGTAGCATCAGTCATAAACAAAGAGTCTAGTTGGTAAAAGAGAAATACCAATCTTTTTGCCAGCTCGGCTTCCTTCTTCTGTAAAGAAGCATCATCTCCAAGGAAAAAGGATGCACTATCCGCATCAAACAATGAGTTCCCTTCGTCTGTATCATACCTGTGAAATATGACAATCATCTTAGTTCATACAGGCTTTATAATAAAATCTGGAAACGATACAACAATTAACATGAAGAGCAAGACTACGCTCTCAGTTCCTAAAGCATTATCGATTGTCAATGCTTAACTTTTTGCCTCTAAAAAAAAAATTAAATATATACCATGCAAGATCTGAGTGATATTCCATCTCCAAACGCATTGTTTCTGTGATCTCATGGTTATATTCTTCAGCTTCATGCGATCTATCCTCATCTGAAGTCCCCTATAGAAGTCATAACACCATGTGGCAGAAATGTTACTAAACCAAACAACTTTTTCAAAGCAAGAAGGCCATAATTCTCATCAACATTGTTAAAGAAAGCCTGACAACGAATTATTAGATATGGGATAAAATGGATATTCAGATTATCTGATCAAAAACTAGTGGCTAGACCTTGGGTGCACAATCCCAAGTAAGAAAGCATTACCTCCTTTGTCATATCACTTTCCCTAGAGTATGCATGTTGATTGGATCTTCCACCATTCCTAGAGTTTGAGGATCTGATACATGACCCAGAAGCCCGAATTGGAACAGGAGAAGGCGCACCAATATCCCATGGAGAAGCAGAAGACACTGCATATGAAGAAGGATTTGGTAATAAATCGCATTGTTAGTCTTGCCAGAGGAAGTAACTAATAAAACCAGCTTACAAAAAAATGAAACTCAAACAAAGCATACTAGTTGAACGTGGCGTATCCAGCCATGGGGATGCTAAACGAGCATCTGGTGAAGCTGCAGCTAACATGGGTGATGGAGAAGGCTGATGCCTCTTGCTGTAACGAGAGTCTCTAGGACTATCTTCCCATTCCCATTTTCCATCATCCCAGTCTGACCTACCTGCACAGTTTTGTGTTAATATCTATGGCCCAATAAGTATTATGTTTGTGACACCACACTTTTGGGAACAAAATTCGGAAACAAACACAACTAGAGGGAGATAAATAAATTCTATAATTATTAGCTTCTATAATCTCTTGCACACCTGGAGTTCTCCTATCACTATCATATCTTCCATGTTTTACTCCGTGACACTCTCGGCTAGCTTGGCGATAGGAATCCCTCCCTCGGTAGCGATCCATCTCATCATATGTGTTTCTCTGCCTTGACCGCGGAGTTTCATTTCTATCATCCATATGGTTTCTTCGATGTCTAATGCTATCATTTCTATCATATCTCGGAGTGCTAGATAAACTTCTGGGAGTCGTAGAAGACTTAATTTCAAACAGGTAGAAGAAAGATCAGAATACTAAAAGTCAGGTTGCAAGAACTAATAAAAACAGCTATGTAAAATGACAAAGACAGATAACCCCAGTCAAAATGATGACTCCATTTGCTTACATCTAAAGCTGCAGCGCTCTCTGTAGTCACGGTACTGTCTGCAATGCAAATTGCAAAAACAAATAAATAAATGTCATAACCATAAGCATTAAAAAGTACAGATGAATGTGGTATTCCAAGTTCCAACATTATACTTATGCTCACAAAGAGGGATATCAAAACTCTTCTCTTTACCAAAATTCTTTGAGTTGTATACATGTCGTCACATAAAAAGATGCTGAACGCATTATATCATTAAACTAATTAACTTGAGTAACTTGTTCAAAATACCTTGAGTAGTCTCCGATTTGAAAGACTTCTCTCTATATCGTCTACTGGAATGGTCATGCTGAGAGTTTTCTGCGCCATAATCTGATACTGATATATCAGATTTATTATCGTCATCATCCAAAGAGGCTGTAATAGTTATTTCCGGCTTCTTCGGGACCTTAAACTCGCCATTGTCTTTCGCATTCTCTCTTTTCTCAATTGCCCTTACATCCAAACCTACAAGAGAGAATAGTTTTATATCTAGGGAAACAAATTAACTCAAATTGGGTTGCAAAGACTAGAGATTTTTTAATCCATACCTAGACGGGACTTCCTCTCAGGAGCTGTAAAAGTCAATTTTTTATCCTTCGCAAGGGGATTCCCACCGGTTTCTTTCTCGGTTTCTAGTGTTTCGGTGGTTTTGAATGGATCGACCTGAATCAGAACAATTCAGTTATGCATCAAACGAAGAAAATAAACCTAAACCCGAAGATATAAGATACAAGAAATCCAATTACTTGCCAACCTAAATTATGGCTTCTACACAGCAAGTTCCTCGTACAACCTAAACCCTAATAATACAAATCCAGTAACTTGCCGGAAAACTTACCCCCATCTGCGTCCGAGGTTGCGAATCCAAAAAGTTTTTCCTTCCTCCGGTGAAAATTTAAGAAGTGCTATGGCGATTGCTAGTGCCTTTGTCCTCTTGTTTCTTTATATTCTTCCCTTCTCTGCCTCTCAGGCATCTTACTTGCCCATGAATATTTGAAGATACATCGATCCATGTGGTGAGGGTTATAGAAAAATTAACAGTAATTATTTATCTTTATACGAAATGCTTTACCAATTCTAGCATTTTTTAAGTTTTATTCTAAAATTAGCATGAATTCAAATTTCTAATAATAACACAAATTTAAAATTAAAATATATTAAAAAAAATTATTAATAAAAAAAATTTAAATTCTAAATTAAAAAAATAAATTCAAATTTAAAAAATTTATATATAATTTATTTAAATAAATATTTTCACATAATTATTTATGTTATTTTTAAAATTTTAGTTTTAAAAGGTTAGATTTGAAAAAAATTAAAAATATTATTTAGTCTTTCTTTTGCTCATAGTAAAATGTTTAAAACATTAAAATACATTAAAATTCATTCTAATCAAAATATAGCAAGATTAAGTTGATATTGAATATTGAATAACAACTAACAACTATTTTCAAAGTGTGTGTCAAGATTACATCAAAAAATCTTTAATCTAATAACAATTTATCTTAATGTATAAATCAAATACATAATTGAATAACACTAGATTTCATATAGAAATTGAAATACTACAATAATGATTAGCATAATATTAAAATTTATTCTTAGACTTTGGGTTTTTAACATCAATAAAAGTAATGTTAAAAAAACATAAAAGATATGGTTATCCTTACTTTCACTTTTATTAGCAGAGGTTATAATACTAAAATTTGGGTCATCTATACATAAGTGATTTTAGTCGATACAATTAGAGATGTTAAAATAAGTTTTAAATTAGTAGGGGTTTAATGGATATTTGTAATGAATAAATGTTCATTTAAATCAACTCATGATATTTGATTTTAATAGATTAAAATGAGTATCCAGTCAAAATCCATTTATTAAAATGGATTTGAATCTAAAAAATGGATATTCTATTAAATCTATTTATGTTAAAGCAAAAATGATTGAAAATATATTTAATAATTTCGTATTTAATTATATTTTTTGAAAAATTAAAATAAAATTTACGTTTTGACAAAAAATGCGGGAAAAAAGTGGAATTACGTTTTTGGTGGAAAAAATGCGGAATTACATCTTTAGTAAGAAAAATGAAAAATTATGATTTTGGCAGGAAAAACATAATTACGTTTTGGCCGAAAAATGAACAGATTTACGTTTCTGAAATAAAATATGTAGTTTTGGTTTTGACGAAAAATATAGAATTAAATTGTTGGTGGGCAATTGTGAAATTGTATTTTTGGTGAAAATGTGAATCAAAATTTTTGTGGTAAAAATCTAAAATTACATTTTGACAGAAAATATGAAAATATGTTTTTACAAAAAAAAATACAAAGTTACATTATTAACGAAAAATATGAAATCATGTTTTCGGAGGGCAGAGAAGATATGAAAATTCATTTTTGACAAAAAAACGTAAAATTATGTTTTTGTTGCGAAAATACAAAAATAAATTAGCGAAAAAATACGGAATTACGTCAAATAGAAAATTAGATTTTTGGCAAATAAATAGTTAAGTTTTTTATCGTAAAATAGAAAAATTCTAAAACAGTTTTTTAATTAGTTAAAAATATTATTATTAGTACATTATAAAATTTAATAAGTTAAATATATTTAAATGGATATAATATGAATCATTGTAATTCTTTTCGAAAAGATATATCACATTTGATTTAACATAAACAAGATATATATCGTACAACTCAGCAAAAATTAAAGTAACTCACCAACAATATTTGAGTGAATGTTGATGTTTTGGCTAGGCTAAAAACTTATTTAATTTAGTTAAAAAGTTTATTTATTTAAATTAAAATTTTATCTAATTAGACTAACAACTCATTTAATTTATTTGAAAAATTTTATTCGTTTGTATTGAAATATGCATTTTTATCGTAATTAATGTATAAAAATATTTTGTTGATATAAATTTAACCAACATTTTGGAACTTAACATAGAATTTCTTCATCAATAATAAAACTATCTTAGTTCCGTAAATGAGTACTTCCAAAATTTATCAATAAAACAATTTTATGTTTACATCAATTTAAATTATTCTATCATAATTTAATATGTAATCTTTATATCTTTTACCGACAATTTACTAAGTAACTATATTTATATAATTAGTAAAAAAATATTTCTAATTAGTAATTTTTGTTGAAAAAATAAAACAAGATAGTTTTGGTCAAATTACGTACATTACAAAAATCATATGAGTCTCCTAAACCAAAATGAGCTTAAATTAGTATTTTTTTTTTCATTCGTTACAATATCATAAAGAATTGATTTTTATCTTCGCAAATGATTAATCAATCCAATTTATCTATTGCAATACATGTGAGCATTGCGAATTTTTTATTTATTTTAAAGTTAAAAAAGTGAATTTGTAACATTCATGAAAATTTGAAGTTAAGGTACTTTGTCTCTATGTGTATTTGATTCGTCTCCCTATATATAATGCTAACATTGATTTTTGTAGAGAACTTTCTACTTTCATAACAACATATTTTCCAAGAAATTAAAGAGTTGAGAAAAATACAAGTTTGAAGTGTTTTCATCAAAACATAGAAGATAAAGAGTTGAGAAGTATTTCAATCTTCTCTCCATATTTCTCTAAGGAGCTGATATCTTACAATCTTTCTTTTTCCATATCCTTTTGGCATCCATTCTGATGAATTGGTTGTACCAGGAGCAGATAATATAGAGTTAATGGATGTATCTAAGTCATCTAACTCATCATCACTCGTGTACTGTTTCTTAAACACCGATGATCCTGTTTCTGATAAAGATGGATTGTTCAACTCTCCTATAAATCGTTTTATGGAATCTACAGTTGGCATTAAGTAGACCGTGGGCGATGCAGCACAAGGGAAGACTATGATGCAGCCATTGTCTTCCTCTGTTATACACTGAGTTGTAAAACGAAAAAGTGTCAAGAACTGATTATTGCACTATCAACCATAACTCTGCAAAAACGGTTTTCAAACCTCGGAGTTTAAAACATCGAATAGCCTTCTCGGGATTCTATGCGGGTTAAACTCATCTGGGACAAAGTTACGAAGAACTCTCTTTATTATTGGTGGACCAAGAGTTGGACAAACCTTGAGACAAGAACAAGAGATTAATCAAGTGTTTTGTAACAAGAAGACTAAGTGTTTCTTTTCAGACTAATTAGTAGTTTACCTCTCTTCTTGTGGATTTGTCTGCAAGCATTTTGAATGGAAGCATCATTAGGTCTCCTAATGCGTTGAGTAGATGAAACAATCTGAAATTTTCACATTCTGGGTTCTCTTTATGATTGGTATCAGATTTCTCATCCTTTTGCTCGAATTGATCCTCAAGCCATCTTGACCAAGTTCCAATCTACAAAGACAATACAATACTATTACATACCAAAAGGAATGCTTTTCCGGTTGAGAACATTGTTTATGTGATTAGTACCGCATTTTTTAGCTGTGCGCCTGCCCCGAAACTTGCTTTTCCTGCTGGAATCGGAAGAACATTTATGTCGCTGATCGGATCAGAGACAGGATCTGTCGGCATTTCACCTACTGACTCACGTAGTATCGCATTGAACATTGCTACATCAAGTCTACTTATTAATTGTTCCATCACCTGATTGCAGAATTAACCAAAAGGAAAGTTACTTCTGGTTAGATTGGTCAAACATAGATCTAAACCGAATTGAACCAAAACCGTACCAGTTTAGCAAGCATAGGTAGGCAACCACACTCTTGTCTTGAACCTCTTAGTGGGCAAAGCCTTTCACAGGCAGCTTTAAAGGCATTCTTCCATAACTCTATAGCATAGAGTCCTTGATTCTTATGACCTAACCGTCTTTTTCCCGAGATTTTCCTCGTTATTGATCCTTTAACTGCCCCAGATTGCATATACGGTGTCATACTCTACAATCGGATTCATTTTCACATTAACCTTTTGATGAAAACACTATTTTACAAACCCCATTTGACAATTTTTCGTTTAGATTACCTGCCACCAAACTGATTTAACAACTCGGGAGAATATCCAAGACTCAAACTTCTCTAAAGCAGCTATGAATGCTCGAGGATCTTCCCATTCATCTGAACCGGTTTTCTCAACGACATGGTTCAGTTTCTCCATACTACGGCTTAAAATTGCTCTAAGCACAATCGAATTTGATAGCCAGAAGGTTAACCTGTGGATATATTCATTGAAAAGAAACAACCTTAGAAGAATTCTCATTTGCCAAAATGCAACCATGAAAACAAAAGTTTGTTCATTCTTCAATCCAAAACAATGAAAATGAAATAAAAAATTTGGGTATGGTTATAATACCTTGGAACATCATTTCCACAAGCTTTAGAGACCAATACCAATCCAGAAACGGCGGCTCTAGCCGCGCAGGCTCTCTTAGACTGGTCTGTTGAGCTATTTCCTTTACAAGAATGAAGATAAAACCTAGCAAGGCGGCGAGCCGGAGCATGAACTTTACTCATTGAGCTACTATGCTCAGCGACCACAGAGTAAACAGCTGCTTCAAGAGCAGCTGCTTCCTTCAACTCATCTTCAAGGGTCTCTGACCTAGACTCTTGCAACGTTAAACCTGCCTTGTTGCTTACTCCACTCGCCTTTTTGCGAGTATCGTCATTGATTTTACCATTTCCATCAAAATGCAACTGAATAGACTTAAGTTGCTTAAGTCTTGGAACACCTTCCATTCCTAAAGTCTTTCTTCCCAAGGCAAGAGTGTTTGTCCGAAGTTTCATTTGTTTTCTTGCTGATTCCGGAGGTAACGAAGAAGTAACAGATCTGATCTCAGATAACTGTTTCTTGAGCTGAAATGCATTTGTATCATCTTTGTGTTTCTGATCATTGTCTGAGCTCACGACGACTGATTGATTGCTTTGTCTCTTTTTTTCTTCTTCTCTTAATAAACTTTCAATCTCGGAGACGAGTGCTGCTTCATTGGTACTGTGGTTAAGCTTTACATGCTTCCAACCTTTCTTCTCATCTCCAGTCATCTCTGCCTCTGTGTTCTGCTTTTATTCAACAGATAATATGTGCCAATCGTTAAGAAAACTGCCTATCCTAATGTTTTCTAAAGAAATAAACAAGAGACAGAAAAAAATGAAATATCCAATAAAGCTCGAGCATAAACGTGCGTACTTCAGATCCAATTCGTAACACTACGTGGGCTAATCAAAGAGTTGTAATAAAATAATAAGAAATAAGTAATTTGTATCGTAGTGGAAAATAAATTGCGTACGATGACATTTTGGGTCGTGGAATTAGCATCACACATAGCTGAGAAAGATACTCTCCGTGTAGATGAAGACTGCGACGAAGTATCATCATCGTCATCCGTCAACGAAGCCAAACTAAACTCACTTCCATCTTTTTCCACAGATCCTCTCGACAAACTCATCTTCGGCTGCGACGAACCGCTACTCCGACCACCTTCATCGTTATCCTCTCCAGCAGGCTCAATCGTTAGGTAAATCTCTGAGTTCGCGTCATTTCTCGAGCTTTTCTTGAAGGTAAAAGGAGCTCCAACGGGAACAGAATTGGTCAACACACCGTACTCAGCGAGGTTGACCATTGCCGAACCAAGGAGCTTGTTCTTAACAGCCTTGTCTTTTTTCTTAGCGTCGTAGACATGAAGTTCCAACAGATTCTTTTGGAACTTCATGTCGGAACCACCTTTGGGTTCTAGCGTTAACGTCAGCCTAAAAGACTCGTTGAACATGATCGTGTCTTTGCCTACAACTGCAATGAATGAGCCTGAGTTGGTTTCGCCATTCATCCATTTGAGAAGGACGCATTGCGCGGGGACTTGACTTGTTGGCCATGGCTTTAGCTCTTTGATGGATATTAGATATTCAACGAACACTCCATTGTCTCTACGACTTTTTGTTCGAAGTCCCAACACCATTCTTTTTGTTGCTTTTGGTTAGAAAAAAAAAGTGATTGTTGATTATGATTATTAAAGGGGGTTTTGATATGGGTTATAATGGAGTTCATGTTTTGCAAAAGTAATAAATAAAACTACGGACGTGGGTTGCACCTTTT
This sequence comes from Pugionium cornutum, assembly GCA_018901935.1. Taxonomy (NCBI): domain Eukaryota; kingdom Viridiplantae; phylum Streptophyta; class Magnoliopsida; order Brassicales; family Brassicaceae; genus Pugionium; species Pugionium cornutum. The sequence goes on along the minus strand of CM032161.1, from coordinate 4,549,960 downwards.
TTTCTTGTTATAGAATCACATTATGCTCTCTTATACTTAGGAATAAGTAATAACCCCCAACGGCTTTTTTTATGTTTCATAAAATGTAATATCTTTTAGTTTTGGTTTTGGGTCATTCTTTCATGTGAAACATTTAATGTCACATCTAATTAGTGGATACAACTCTTTTCTCACTTTTGTTGATGACTTTACAAGAGTCACTTGGAATTATTTCTAGAAAATTTATGTTTCATTGGTTTTCCCAATTTTTAAGCTAATTTCAACCCAATATTGTCGAATGCCAATTCAAAGATTTACTTACAAAACTTGTCAACTTTCATTATCATTCTTGTGCATATATCCTCACTAAATTTTTTTGTGGTTGAAAGAATACTTTGCAAGATCTTTGCATTTTCAATCTAAGTTCCTCCTTTTTATTGGCCATTGATGTTTTCTTATAAATCGCACAAATTTTTATTTATCATCTCGATCATAATAAACCGGTCTAATAACATAAGAATCTTATATGAGTATATGTGAAGTTAAATTCGCACATGTTTTAAATAATTAAAATCTTTGTAAAAATTTAAAATTTCACTTTTTTATTTCTAAAGATGTTTGGTTATTTGTGTTATGCTTGTACTCATCCAAAACATAAATATTAAGTTCACTGAAAAGCTAGAGCATGTGCATTTCTTTATGCTTATTTGTCCTATGATAAACTCCCTTAGGAGTATTGTGTGTTTTGCTTTGTTATTCTTGCTGAAAAAAGAACCACAATCTGTTAAAAGATGTAGTGATGTTGCACTTGATGCGATGAATTGGAAATTGAATAATCTTGTAGATAAATCATGATAAGTAGGTGTAGAAAGATACACTGAACAAGAATGAATTGATTATCTTGGTATCTTCAATCATCTAAGTAAACTCACATCAATCAAAATGGTTTCGGCCTTGGTTAATTCATTGTTTGGAGTATTAATAAGATGGATGGTACCAATGCTTTCTTGCATTGTGATTTGGATGAAGACATTTATATACATGTTTACCACAAGCATATATTCGAAGACTCGTGGATACTTTACAAATAATCCGGTCTCAAATAGACACCTCGATAATGGTTTCACAAATTTGTTGATCCTACTTTTTCTGTCAAGTAGTCGAATAAAGACTTTTTGCCTTAATTGGTCTATGTAGCAGCCATTCTACTAGTTGGCAATATGGAAAAGTAGTGGTTAGTTTGGAAATACTAAACTGCTTAAAAAATAGTTCCTTGGCTATAAACCATTGGAAACTTATGGAGTTCAATTTGAAGCTTAGTCAAGATGAAGAAGAATTGCTTTTTCATCCTTCCAATTACATGAACTTGGTTGGCAAACTGATTTACGTAACTGTTACTCGAGGAAATCATGTTAAAAAATTTCAGAAAATTTATATGTTTGTCGAATTGTTGAAATGCATTTTAATCTCATTATTCTTATCATCCTGCATTATTATTTTACAGCATATAACATATAGAAGAAAAACAAATCTCTTCATTAACGTGAGAACTCTATTCTAAAATCTGATAAGATATGAAATTGAATTCTATTGGATCTCTTCATAAACATTATCTACTTATTTTCAGGTTGATAATGTTAATGCTTAAAGTGAGTGTATAGTCAGATTTAACACATTCCCTAAAAATAAATAAGTTGCATATACGTCCACACCGGCAAAACATGGAAATATATATAAATCCACTACGTTCAATATTTGATGTCTGACTATGAATCCCATTCATCCACTATCTTTTAATATTTTTCTCTCTATATGTATATCTACATCTTCCTTTTGTTCAAATGCCAATGCCATTGAGTTTTAATTAGTTTTATAGAAACAAAAAACAGTAAAATGAGAATAATGGTGGACACAGACACTGTTTTAGTGCCATTGAGTTTGTTCATAGCAGTAGGATATCATGTCTTCCTCTGGAACACCTTCAAACACAATCCTTCTCGTACTTCTCTTGGCCTCGATTCCTCCAAACGCAAATCTTGGTTCCGTGACATCAAAGAGGTTTTTTCTTTTCTTAATTTTGATGATAGTTTCTTTACGGTTAGAATATTGTAACATGTTAATACTAAAAAATGTAGGGTGATGATAAGACTGGGATGTTGGCAGTGCAAAGCTTGAGGAACAAAAAGATGGTAACTATTCTAACCGCTTCAATCTCAATCCTCATCTTCCTTTCTTTAGCAGCGGTAACTAATAACGCACTTAAAGCGAGTCACCTCTTCACCACGGCTAATCACATCTTCTTCGGTTCACAAAATGCTACAATACTTGTCCTTAAGTACGCTTCTGCTTCCCTACTTGTAGCGACAAGTTTCTTCTTTAGTTCACTTTCCGTGACTTACTTGATGGATGCCATTTTCCTCATCAATGCAATCGTTAAAAAGACAGAAGGAGACTCTGACTGCGGTTACGAGATGACATGTACGGCGTCGTTTAGGGAATATACAAGGTTGGTGCTTGAGAGAGGGTTTTTTATGGCTATGGTTGGGAACAGAGTGATGTGTGTTTCTGTACCTTTTTTGCTTTGGATCTTTGGACCGTTGCCAATGATCGCATCTTCCTTAGGCCTTGTTTGGGTGTTGTATCAATTTGATTTCCCAACAATCGCCAAAAACGTTGTTTGCAAACGATAGAGATTGATCGAAAGAAGAATGTTACAGATTATTGTTTACCTTACTAATAATAATAATAATAATGAAAAGGAATAGTAAGTAAAACTGATATCAGTAAGGTTTACGATACGGTTGAATAATCTTTTGTTGAGCACCATATACGAAAATGTGGTTTTGCATAAAAATGGATAAAATAGATTATGTGACATATAAAATAATTTTATTGCAAGGTTATTTATAAACAGAATTTCGCAAAAATAGATTTACCCCATCTATGTATATAATTAGTAAATTAAATATTAATTATATGTTAAATAGTTAAAATTCATAATTTTTTGAATATTTGGTCAAGTTCTAGAGTCGTCAAACCTTCAAACTAGACCGAACTTCCACCCGATGTTTGTGAACACCGTTGAGATTAGCGTTCTACGATCTTAACCGTCATTTTATTGTATATCCTCTCAAAACGAGGGTATACAAAAGTGTCATTCTTTCTTGTCTTAAAAACCATCGTTAACGGTGGAAGTTCTCCTTCGACGGTATAAAATACAAAATAAAATTAATAAATTTAATATAATAAATAAATAAAAAATTTAATTTCAGTTTTATACAAACTTACCATCTGGAGTCATTTTTCTGCAAATGGGGTTTGGCTTGAAGTATGCGGAGTAGGTAGATACCCATAAGACCAACTGTCCAACGCGATGCCAAACATTTACTCGTTAGTACGATTGATCTCGGATCAATCCAATACTAGACCAACTCTTTCCAAACGGAGGTGGATAAGTATGAGGGCTTCGCATCATTGTCTTTTAACTTTCCAGACCTTCTTCCAGTCTGAAATGGTATTGTTGCTTATTATAGACATTAGTATGCGTATTATCTATTACACCATCGTAATTAATATTGCTATTACTATTTCCACTTACATCATGTCTTCCATGATCCTCACAGTTGAAACTAAATAATAATTTGGTGTAAATCTTCCATTTAATAAATGTGTTCACAATGTCTTAATAAGTGAATTTTCTATTCATTACTTCCAACATAGTCAAAACACCTTACCGGTTTTTAAAGTTAATTGTACATTTCATGTTTCATACATGAAGATCTCTGGTGTATCGCAGAATTCTTTAGACACTGATATCTCAGCATCTTTATGCATAGACATCTAATTTCGTAACTCGAATATATACATTATAATGAAAGATTATGAGAAATTTTTAGAAAAAAATAGTTTTGTAGTGAGTTGTATTGAAATTGAAAAGAGTATACTTATAGACACATTTACAAAAGTTATGTCGAATTACCATAGAATACTTACAACGGATTAACGTCGACATATTTTGTGACATATTAACGACATATTACCATGGGATATCCGACAATATTACAACGAAAAATTCATCGTAAAAAGTTAGGTACAATTCAAATACCATGTGTTTGCCGACATGAAAATCGACGTTAATCTCACAATAAGTTGAGACTAAATGAGTTCGACACAAATTAGTTGCTATATACCAACGTATTAACGACGATATGCTGATTTGACATTAATACAACGTCAAATGCACCCAAAACAACATCGAATTAAATTCGAATTGATCCATCTCTAAGCTACGGTGGATTTACGTCGGATTGTAAATTGATTGTAAATAAGACGTTAATTCATCGTTAATTAGCGACGGATAATTTCCGTCACAAAAGTTCGAAGCTAATGCCTCTTGTAGTGTGTGCTCCCTTCATTTTTTGGTCACATCTGCTCTCTTAATTTTTTTTTAGATCACATCTGCTCCCCTAATTTTGATCTTCAATCTTTTTAATGAAAATTTTCTATTTACAAAACAAATGAAAAGAAATAACAAAATAGTTCAAAAGAAAAAAACTTGTCAAAATATATGAATCTTTCGTTTGTGTATTTATATGGTGAGTTGGAATGCTGATTATAACATACATTAGAAGTTATAAAATGGAATACTGAAATCTAAAGTAAATAATAATGATATGATTTATTCCCTTACAAGAAAATGATTGTTTTGTAAACTATTGGTAAATTGTTGCTAATATCATTTATCGACGAATGTAAATTCGTCAGTAAATAATCGACGTAATTGAAATTTTGATGGTTTGTAATTTTTAGCTAATATATAAATGTCATTATTTCAATGATAATATTTTGTCAATACTTAAACGTTAACTTATAAATGAATTAGCGACCATAACAATAGTTTTTGGCTACGACGGTTTCCAGCGAAAGTGAAGAAATCACTAGTTGGTATGAAAAGATGAAGATCTTGATTTAAGATGTAAAAATAGTTTTTGAATCTGAAAACTAAACTAGAAAGAAGAAAAATTAGGTTTAATGTGTTTACTGTCAATGGAGAAAATTCAGCCAATGATAAAGCTGAATAAAATCACACGTCAATATGGAAACTTAAACTTACAATAATGTGAAGATCTTCACAACGGCTAAATAATTGGGAGAATCTACAATTCTTGGTCAATTTCTTTTTCTGACCAATATTATAGCTGTCAAAAAAGATATTATTAATATCTTGTGTTTTTCTATGTATATATATGTGTATATTGTCTTGAAAGAAATAAGCAGAATATACTGCAGAAACTCTCAAAACTTTTCTACTTCTTGTCATTCTTACGTGCTTAAGGTCTTAAGCACTTTTTCTCAAATACACTCATATTTTGTTCATGGTATCAGAGCAGTAGTACGCTCCATATCTCTAAATATTTTCCTTTTTCTTTTCAAAAAAAAAAAGAGGTGCTTTTTGATGGAGACCTTCAACAGCACTACACAAAAACTTGTTCCCTTTCTTCTCAATGGCCATAATTATTTAATCTGGTCTAGAGCCGCAAAAAGAGCACTTTGTAGCCGCGGTTTATGGAAATATGTAACTGAATCCAAAGAAGAGCTGGCAGAAGCCAAGAAATTCGGAGTTGTCGAGACTTCGACAACCAATGCCATCCAAGAGGATGAGAAGTGGTTTCAAGAGGATCAATATGTGATTACATTGATCCAAGGATCCTTGGAAACATCCATTTACGTTGCATACTCCTTTGTTGAAACAGCAAAAGAGTTATGGGACACACTTCAACGTGTTTACGGAAACGTCTCCAACATATGTCGAATCTATGAAATCAAAAAGACATTAGGAGGGTTTAACCAAGATGGAAAAAGGTTTGTCGAGCATCTCGGAGAGCTACAACCATTGTGGGCAGAGCTTGCCGTACTACGTCCACCAACCTCAGATTTAACCATCCTTTCCCAAAGAGAAGAGCAAGATAAGTCTTTTTTATTACTATCCTCACTTGATTCAAACTATAATAATTTAGTGCAGCACATTGTTAGGATGGACAAGTTCCCATCTTTCAATGAATTATGTATGATGATACAAAAAGAAGAAAATTCCATGAGACATTTTGGAAATAAAATAGAAGGGTTAGCCTTAAAGGCAAAAGGATTTGAGAGAAAGATGAAATGCAGCCACTGTGGAAAAATGAATCATTCAAAAGAAAAGTGTTGGGAGCTTCACCCACACTTGAAACCAAAGAGAATGCAAGACACTACTAGGGTATATTCTAAGGAGAATGCATCGGCACATGTGGCACAAGGAGAAAGTGATCGCATAAGGAATGAGATGGAGGCAATTCTTAAGGAATACGGGATCACAAAAGATCCAGGTAACTTAAAGGCCCTTTCCACTTCTTTAATCAATAGATCATCATTTATTATAGATTCTGGAGCTTCAGATCATATGGTATGTGATGCGAAACTTGTTGAAAATAATCAAAATTATGAAGGACTAGTTTCTATAGCTGATGGTAAAGAAGTTAAAGTAACTGGAAAAGAAGTTCTTAACATATTCAATAAAAAGACTAGTGCTCTTGTCTTACCTAATTTTACATGTAACTTGTTGTCCGTTTATAAACTTGCAAAAGATTTAAATTGTGAAGTTATATTTCGAACTAATGAAGTTATTTTTCAGGATATTGATACTGGAAATACAATGGGAAGGGGAATAGGACGAGATGGATTATACTATATTGATATTCCTTCGATTGATAAAGAGAAAAATTCTGGCTTTAGAGTTGTTTTTAAAGTCTCTAATATTACTCCCGAACTTTGGCATGCAAGGCTTGGTCACCCTCATAATAAAGCTTTGAGTTTTTTTATCCCAAACACTATATTTGATAATAAAATATGTGAAACTTGCATCTTAGGAAAGCATCATAGAAGTGTATTTCCTAAATCGGAGACATCATATGAAAATTGTTTTGAGTTGATTCACTCGGATATATGGACATCACCACGTATTTCTCGTGATAATCATAAATATTTTATCACTTTTATTGATCAAAAATCCAAGTATACGTGGATAACTCTCATGTCTTCAAAAAGAGAGGTCTATAAAGCATTTGTAAATTTTGTGGCTTATGTTACTAACCAGTATAATGCAGTTATTAAAATTTTAAGAAATGACAATGGTGGAGAGTATATGAGTACTCAGTTTCAGGAATTTCTTGAAAAACACGGCATCTTACATCAAACTTCATGTCCATATACACCACAACAAAACGGAGTTGCAGACCGAAAGAATCGACACTTGATTGAGACGGCGCGGACATTGATGTTACACCACAACCTTCCACTTAGACATTGGAGTGATGCTGTGTCAACTGCTTGTTATCTCATCAACAAAATTCCAACATATGTCCTTGGAGACATATCTCCACATGAGGTATTAAACAAAACAAAACCTCGTATTGATTATCTTAAAATATTTGGGTGTTTGTGTTTTGTTCACATACCACATAGTCAGAGAAACAAACTGGATGCAAAGAGCATAAAGTGTGTGTTCATCGGTTATTCACCAACGCAAAAGGGATATAAGTGTTTTCATCCTCCAACAAACCGTGTTTTAATCTCACGAGACGTCACGTTCTGTGAAAATATTTGTTATTACCAAGAGAAGACAAAACAAAACCTCGAAGAAATTACTGTACAAGACATAAGACATGTGGACAAAGTAAGTGATAATATAATTAAAAATAATTATCATGAGATAGCAGATGGTGGAAATCGAGCATCTTTTGGTCATGATGAGCAACAACACGTGGAGGAGGCTTTTAGTGGAGAACAACAAGTGGATACATTTGAACCAAGAATTAACAATGGAAGCCAAGAATGTGATAGCTCATTACCAACAGAAGTGATAGAGGAAAGTGGGTCCCAACAAGAAACAAATTTGAGTGGGGGTGAAGAAACAAATCAAGAACTCGCACCACTGGAAAATGATCAATCAATATTCCAACTACAACCAGAACCAAACGCAGTAGAGATAGAACCAGCACAACCGGCAATAAGAAGAAGTAATCGTCCGAGATGCCCATCTATCAAATACTCAGATCCAATTTGGATACACAAAAATAATATGGCCGTTAATTATCCTATCCAAACTGTTTGTACTAATGATAATCTTTCTCCTGTTCACCAAGCTTTCTTGAGTGCTTTAGATTCAAACAGGGAACCAAAATCGTATGACGAAGCAATGAAATGCAAAGAATGGAAAGAAGCAGTACGAGAGGAACTAGGATCAATGCATCGGAATGAAACTTGGGATATAACAACATTGCCTTATGGAAAAAAGGATGTCGGATGCAAATGGGTATTCAAGATTAAGTACCAAAGCGATGGCTCCATCGAACGCTACAAGGCGAGATTAGTAGCAAAAGGATTCACTTAAACATATGGAGAGGATTATACCGAGACGTTTGCACCTGTTGCAAAACTCAACACAATTCGGATACTTTTTTCTGTTGCAGTGAACTTACGATGGCCACTTTACCAAATGGACGTGAAGAACGCCTTCCTCCAAGGAGAACTTGATGAAGAAGTCTACATGACACTACCTCCCGGTCTTGAAGTGCCATTCTCCGACGAGAAAAATATTGTTTGTAAACTTAAAAAGGCGATTTATGGATTAAAACAATCTCCTCGAGCATGGTATAACAAGTTAAGCAAGGCATTGGGGAATCATGGGTTCAAGAAAAGTGAGCTAGACCATTCTGTCTTCACTAAACTGTCGGAGACCGAGATAGTGGAATTAGAACACTCCGCGTTCACGCAACAAATAAAAACGGGTATAGTTGTTCTAATTATATATGTTGATGATATAATTATCTCTGGTAGCAATTTGACTATGATAGAAAACACTAAGAGTTTTCTCACACGTCAGTTTGATATCAAAGATTTAGGAGAACTTCAATATTTTCTTGGAATAGAAGTAATTCGATCAGAACATAATTTATTTCTATCACAAAGAAAATATTGTATTGACATTCTCAATGACACAGGAAAATTAGGATCTAAGCCTGCAAAAACACCAATCGAAATTGGATACAAAGAACGTCAACGAAGAGAGCCATTTGATGACATTGGCCAATACCAACGCACAGTAGGTAAACTGATTTATCTTTCGATTACTAGACCTGATATTTCATTTGCAGTGTCTCAGGTTAGTCAACATATGCAAGCTCCACGAGTAGAACATTGGAGAATGGTGGAAAGGATTTTGAAGTACTTGAAAGGAGCTCCCGGTACGGTAAAGGAGTTTTGATGTAAGATAATGGACACACAAATATTGTGGGATACTGTGATGCAGATTGGGCTGGTGATATTGATGATCGAAGATCCACTACGGGTTATTGTACGTTCGTTGGAGGAAACCTTGTCACTTGGAAGAGTAAGAAACAAGAGGTGGTATCAAGATCGAGTGCGGAAGCGGAATACCGAGCAATGGCAAAAACGACAAGTGAGCTTGTATGGATTAGAGGACTCCTTCATCAATTTGGTATAACATCAACAACTCCCTCCACACTTCATTGCGATAATCAAGCAACCATCCACATAGCGACAAATCCTGTGTTTCACGAACGAACAAAACATATTGAAGTAGATTGTCATTACACTCGTGAAAAAATACAAGATGGAACGATTGCCCCCACTTATGTTCCCAGCAGATTGCAATTGGCGGATATATTTACAAAAGCTACCACCACCAAAGTGTTTGAAGAAGTATGTGACAAGCTCGGTATGTCAAACCTTCACATACCAAGCTTGAGGGGGACTGTCAATGGAGAAAATTCAGCCAATGATAAAGCTGAATAAAATCACACGTCAATATGGAAACTCAAACTTACAATAATGTGAAGATCTTCACAACGGCTAAATAATTGGGAGAATCTACAATTCTTGGTCAATTTCTTTTTCTGACCAATATTATAGCTGTCAAGAAAGATATTATTAATATCTTGTGTTTTTTATGTATATATATGTGTATATTGTCTTGAAAGTAATAAGCAGAATATACTGTAGAAACTCTCAAAACTTTTCTACTTCTTGTCATTCTTACGTGCTTAAGGTTTTAAGCACTTTTTCTCAAATACACTCATATTTTTGTTCATTTACAAACATATTTTTAGTAAGACTAAAAGAAATTAGATCAATCCAAAAAAATTTAGATCAAACTAGATATAATAATGAAACTGTGTCTGAGATCGGTCATAAGAATCGGTTTATAAACCAATTATGTCAATACCGTAGCTCCGTCTTCAGTTTAGGCTTCATATCGTTGTCATCGGTGTGCAGGATTGGTCATATGACTGATCTTATCAACATACTGAACCATTCATCATCAAATGTTTCTTCCTTTGCAACAAAATTGATATTTGTCCACTTAATCGACCATAAGTATTGTAATACAATTCTAAATGATTTACAAATCACTTTCAACTAATTCAATTTTCTATATAGTGCCAAAGTTAGAACTTCATCCGATGTTTCAAAGGATTTCATCCGATACAGTCTTTTATGCACATTGGCTTGATTCTGCATTTTCATTTTTTGATGTATATGAAAAAGTGTATTCTTCATGTTTCTTCAAGTTTGACGTGTCATTTTTGATCTAAACCACACCCAAGTCTAAAATCACTCAAAAGAACATGCAATGGCACATACACCACCAAGACTCAACTATGCACACAAATTGTGAAATAAGGCTTGAGCTCGAGCTTTGCGAGTGGACCTTTTGCTCAATGAATATTCTTTTAAGGCCAAACACTTACGAAATTTTTGACATAGTTCTTTACAAACATGTAAAATAAATCCGAGCTTTATCTCTTCCTCTTCCCCTCACCCACGTATTTCAACGGGTCAAGTAGTGATAGTGTCACGCTAAAGATCAAATCTGACGCTAAAGATCGAATCTCACATCCCATGTGCATTTCTTTTGGATCTAAACCGCTTAGAATTTATTTTTTTTGTCACTGGATCACAACAAACCGATCCAATAATACAGTATTTTCATACGAAAATTTAGTACCATCTTGCGAAATACGATAGAGTCGAACTACACACTTATAAAATAGACGTAGAGATAATACAATTATTAAACCACTTATTACTTCCGCTCAGAATTTGTATATACAATCAACTCTACGCCTCTTTTATTTTACAGAATTTGTGGTAACTTTTGTCTTACGAGAAAATTTCAACAGTAAATCAACTCTTGTTTTATTGAGAATCTCTTTTATCATCGCCACATAGCAGAAGATTTTATGAATTAACGAAATAGATCATATGTCGTGTTTACGTACTCGTTTTTCTTTAAATCATTTTCAAACCATTTTTTTATCGTATTAAACATCGGTTTTATTCATAGTTTTCTAATCCAGATTTTCTAAATCCTACAAATTAGACTCTTCGGGATTAGATTTAAAACCATTCGTTATTGTTTAGTTGAGTTCAAATGTCAAATCTTAGCTGAATCAAATTATATATTCTTACTCTCTCACCATATTTTTAAATAATGTTATATTTATTCACGTACAACAACAACTTGCTGGCATATTTTTTGTTTCTAATTAAATACACACAAAAAACAAACAATTGAATTTAATAAAAGGCCATTTTGGCCATCCACTATGTCTCTTATAGGGAAATAACATTAAAAATACATAAATTTTTAAACATTTACTTGAAAAATACATGAATTATTTTTACTCTTATTTTAAAACACGAATATATATAATTTTTTTAATATACAAACTTTTTAATTTTGTAATTTCGAAATCAACAGGTTAACAAACGTTTACGATGTTAACAACGTTTATTATATTGTATTACAAGTCAACCTAAATCTGAATTCAAAATTAAAATTTCACTGTTCCTTTTCTTCTTGTTCTTCTTTTTCTCTCTCATTCTTCCTGCAAACTTCCTTTCCTGTGAATGAGAATACAATGATTTCAATTTTGAGGAGCTAAACTTTATTCTTCTCTAACCCCAACAAAACCAGGAGCAGATATAGTCACACGCAATTTACCTATCGGTTTTACTTTGGATGGCAAAAACCTTGACTTTCACTTATGGAGCTTATTCCATGTGGGCTACTTCCAGAAATTTTCATTGAGAAATTAACAGAATTCAAAAAATTTGACACTGAAACGTAAAATCCAAAAATTCTCGGAACTATTTACACACAAAATCAATAAAAAGAAAGACTTGGGATAAAATTCATCTGCTTTCATGAACGATTCCACAACATGGAAACTCCTATCACAATAACTGGGAACAACACGGATAGTATAGTTTCCACCGGTTTGGTTCCATCAGAGGCACAGACTGGAAGTGAAGACATCTTCTCCTTATTCCATTTCAGCAGACCGGTCGGTCTTCCTAGTGGAAGTAAATCAAAGCCTGCTCATTCAAAAGATGTGAAAGAGAGCATAAATTCAGTTTTACCCAGTTGTGTATCTTCGTTTGTGTTCTTATAATGATCTATACTCTTAGAATCAGTCACATTGTTAGACCCAACAAATCTTGTATATGTCAAATTCGAATTCGTGATTGAGCTCGAGCTTTCAACTTGTGCCTCTCCATGAACCTAATTTTAACAATCGAAAAACAAAGCTACTATACACAGAAAAAGGAAATTCACCTCCATGTATGACAGTTAAACGAATCACTGTCTTCTCATTCACAAGAAAGAGAATTTGCAGAAAGAATGAGAGGGAAGAAGAAGAATAAAAAGAACAATGAAATTTTAATTTTGACTCATATTTAGGTTGACCTGTAATACCCTCTAGTAAACCTTATTAACTTCATAAATGTCTGCTAACCCGTCCATATTAAATCACGAAATTAGAAAATTTATGTATTAAAAAAACAATATATATATTTCATATTTTCAAATGGGAGTCAATATAATTCATGTATTTTTCTAGCAAATATTTAAAAAGTTGGTATATTTTTAAGATTTTTTATTTCTTTTTTAACACTTTCTTTATCTTTTTCTCACGCAATTTTCTCTACTACTCTTTTCAAGATTCCTCTCACTAACAAAAACTCCACCTAACCTACTATTTATCTATACACACATTCCTTTCTTACATCATCTACCTTTTGATTTTTTCTCTCTCCTTTTGATTTCAGTTATAATGATGCTTGAAGCTCTTAATTCGCAAAGATTAGCTTCTCCATGTTTCCACGATTACATTGGATTCATTGGCATTTAGCACTGGACCAAAGGTAAGCGATCTAAAAGATCTAGATATGATCATCATCATCAATAACAACAACACCGTCTCAGTAAAGAAGAGTATATTTCAAGAGCCTCTGAGGACATGTTTTACTCCGTTGAGGTGGAATTCTATTCGAAGATTTGAGAAATCCCACGAGATTGGACCCAACATAGAAAATCATTGAACTCCGAGCACAAAGTCGAAGCAATCCAAAGGGATTGTGCGTCTTTTGTGAAGCTATATCCTTGTAGCTTCCACGAAAATTCGCTGCACTTGAAGTTTGTAATCATTAAGCTGCCATTAGCTGCTATTACGTGCATCGGCTTCATAGATTCCAGCAAGCAACCAATCTCTTTGGCTAGACCGAGGTCTAGAAAATGTATACTGCCAGAGTCTCTAAGAATATAAAGTCGTCGTTTACCGTATTGACCGATTACACGCATGCAATTGAAGGTTGCCGAACCATTGGGAGCATTGACAGAAATAGTGGAAGCTTTTTCTGTCGTTTCCTCAATTGGTTCTGCACTGCAAGCATCGGTTAACTCGTCTTCTACATCATCTGCTTTCACAACAAAAATTTGCGAACGTCGATGTTTCAAGTGATGCCTGGGTGAATAAGGTTCAACACATAACATGCACAACCCATTTTCCCATCTTTCCTGCAATTCTTGTTAGGAGAATTTGTGTGTAGATTTATTGGGTTTCGATTTGGGAGGGAAAGGGGCTTTATGAATTGGTTTGTATTAAGTTTTCTCTAATTACAATTGTTGAATCTTCATTCATCAAATAATGTTACACCAATTGTCTTATATAGTCACACAATCAAGTATTACGCTAAACCACTAAACCATAGAGTAAACCAGCAATAGCCGGTTAGAAGACACTCTACTAACACTCTAATACACCCCCCTCAAGCCTCTGAATTCAAAGCCGGAGATGATGAAACAGGCGAAGGAATGAAGAGGCTTGAAATAGAAAATCGACGAAGGAGGGATTGAAAAGGTCATGGATGAAGAGCCTTAGTCAGAATGTCAGCATGTTGGTTTTGGCTTGGGACATGAAAAAGCTTAAGGAATCCATTCTTGATCTGTTCCCGCACTGTGTGGCAATCGATCTCGATATGTTTAGTCCTCTCATGAAAAACAGGATTAGTAGCAATGTGAATAGCAGACTTGTTATCACAAAACAATTTAGCAGACATAGTAACCGAGACTCGAAGATCACGGAGCAATTGAGATAGCCAAATGAGTTCACAAGTAGCAAGGGCCATGCTCTTATACTCGGCCTCAGTGCTACTACGGCTAACAGTCTGTTGTTTCTTAGATTTCCAAGAAATCAAAGAACTACCCAAGTATACACAATAGCCACTAATCGATTTCCTAGAATCAGGACAAGAAGCCCAATCTGCATCGGCAAACGCATTGAGACAAATGTCTGATTTTGCAGAGTAAAAAAGACCCTGACCTGGATTCATTTTGATATACCGGAGAACTCTGTGCACTGCCTGTAGATGGACATCCGTAGGAGAAGAGAGGAACTGGCTCAGATAATTGACGGCGAAAGTTATATCTGGCCTGGTAATGGTCAGATATAAAAGACGACCAATCAACTCTCGGTAGGTGGTAGGACTATCCAGCTTAGCTCCTGCATCTTTGCGAAGGTGCAGAGAAGGATCCATAGGAACAACAGTAGGTTTACAGGATAACATACCCGTAGAAGCTAGAATGTCCAAGGCATACTTTCTTTGGCATATGGAGATGCCAGTTGAATTGCGAGCAATCTCAAGGCCTAGAAAGAACCGAGGGGAACCCATATCCTTGATCTGAAAAGCTTTATGTAAAGCATTCTTGAGTAATTGCAACTGATCATCATCATTGGAAGCAATCAAAATATCGTCAACATAAACCAATAGGGCAATAAAAGCATTACCATCTCGCTTAACAAACAACGTTGTGTCAGCAAGAGATTGAACAAAACCAGCCTGAAGAACTACTTTGGAAAAGCAATTGTACCATTGGCGTGAGGCCTACTTTAAGCCGTAGAGAGATTTATGAAGACGACATACCGGATTAGGAGGAAGAGGAGTGGACGTAGGAGGAGTGTATCCTTGAGGTAAAGTCATGAATATCTCTTCATCTAAGTCTCCATGAAGGAAGGCATTTGTAACATCCATTTGAGTAAGCTTCCAATTAAAACAAGCAGCAAGACTAAGCACAAGTTTCACACTGGTTAGTTTAGCAACAGGAGAGAAGGTATCAAGATAGTCAATACCCTCCTGTTGAGTGAAGCCTTTCGCAACTAACCGTGCTTTATAACGAGCAATTGAACCATCCGGATTATACTTAATAGCATAAACCCACTTACAGCCAATCGCATTCTTACCAGGAGGCAAAGACACAACACTCCATGTACCTTTTGATTCAAGAGCAGAGAGTTCCTCATTCAAGCCTTTGGAAAACATGGATGAGCCATAGCCTAAGTAAACGTTTTAGGTTCTGTCTCAACAGTGGATGATAAGAGAAATTGTTGGTAAGATGGAGTAAAAGATGAGTAGTTAAGAACAGAAGACAAAGGGTACAAAATAGAAGAAGGAGAGACCGAAGAGGCCAGATTACAATGGTAATCAGATAAGTAACGTGGAGCCTTTACCTGTCTTCTCGGCCTACTAATGTTAGGTAAAATCTCCTCTGCAATAGGAACAATCTCATTTGATAAAGGTGAGGCACTAGAGTGAAAGTTGGACGAGGATGGAGCAGAAATGGGAATAGGTTGTAATGAAACAGAGTCAACATCAAGAGCAACAGGGGTAGGTAAAGGTAATATTGATCGACAAAAAATGTCAGTAACATGAGAAGATGAAGAATGATGCTGAAAAGGAAATTCTTTTTCATGAAACACGACATTGCGAGAAATAGAGATCACATTAGTTTCAAGATCAAGCACTTTATAACCCTTGTATCCAGCTGGATAACCAAGGAAACACATGGTTTTGCTCGAGGTGAGAACTTTGTTCTATCTTTTAAATTGGTAGAAACAAAACATAAGCAACCAAAGGACCTTAAGAAGCTATAGTCAGGAGGTTTTTTAAAAAATGCTTCATAAGGGGACAATTTGTTTAAAACCAGTGAAGGGGTTCTGTTGATGAGAAAAACCGTAGTAAGAACACAATCAGACCAGTAAACTAAGGGTACTTTAGATTGAAAAAGAAGTGCACGAGAAACATTCAACAAATGTTGATGTTTCCGTTCAACCACAGAGTTTTGCTGTGGGGTATATGCACACGAAAATTGATGAATGATACCATGATCTCGAACAAGTTGTGAAAAAGCAAGTTCAGGTGCATTGTCACTACGAATAGCTTTAACAACAGATTGATATTGAGTTTTAACTAGTTGAAGAAAACCAGGGAAAACCAATGAAACATCACCTTTATTTCTTAGCATATAGACCCAATTGATTCGAGTACAATCATCAACAATCGTAAGGAAATACCTATAACCGTCTACTAATTCAACAGAAAATGGTCCCCAAATATCTAAGTGGAGTAAATCAAAAGGACTAGGAGACAACTGATTATTAGAAACAAATGGTAGTTTTCTTTGTTTAGCTAATGGACAAATATCACAAGTAAGAGGAGGTGATCCAGAAAAAGGTAAAGAACCTGACATATGCTTCATCTTGAGTGGCGATGGATGTCAAAGGCGATGATGCCAAAGGTGCCCATCTGCCATCAAAGATCCACAATATTTGGTAGAGGAAGTGGATGTAACAGGCTCTAAGATATAGAGACCATGAATGAGTTTACCTCTACCAATCGTCAAGGCCCGAGTAGGGTCCTGAAAAGTGCAAAAATCATCAGAAAAATGAGCTAAACACTTAGTTTGTTTCAGTAAGGAACTAACGCTAAGGAGGTTAAAAGTAAAAGTGGGAACATAAAGGACATCATGCAAGAGAAGAGAAGAAGACAAATGCACGGTTCTTGTTTGGTTAATGGGGACCCTAGTGCCATTTGGAAGTGAGAGTGTGACACCTGAGACAAAAGAGACTGAACTAAACATGGTTAAATCCGAGCAGACATGGCTCGTAGCTCCACTGTCAATTATCCAAGCACCAAGGGGTAATAGAGAAGAGAAATATGAGAAACAATAAGGTTGAAAAGTAAAAGTATAGTGTTCATGACCAGAATAACTAAATGAGATTCCTGTTGAGACAATACCAGTAGTAGATTTGGCAGACATAGCTCCATTTTCACTAACTGAGGCCGTTGAAGTAGGTTCTGACTTTTCTGAACTTCGGACATGTGTGTTGAGATGATTGATCAAGAATTGAATTTGATCAGCTGTAAAGGAGCCAAGATCAAAGGATGGCTGTGATGAATTGGTAACCATATTAGTCAAGATTGGTGGTCTAGGAGAAGACGTCTGTGGAGAAGTTAGAGGAGCATTCTGTCTGAAAGAGTTGTTAAACGGATTGCGAGGATATAGTGGAGACAGATTTGTTTGCTTCTGCAACATCCTATGACATGGAGGATATCCATTTAACTTGAAGCACCTTTGAATCGTGTGACCATTCCGACCACAATGTGTGCAATAAGGCTTCTGTTGAGGTCTATATGTTGTAGCATAAGCTACATTATCTGATAAACCATTAAATGTTTTAGAGATATTTTCCTTATTTGCTTGAAAAGCAACAGACTCCAATTTTGCAGAAGGTTTAATCGATTTCTGTCTCTCATCCTGAGCAACCATATTGAATACATCTTCAATGGGAGGAATTGGTTTGAGCATCAAAATCTGTCTACGAATTGGCTCATAACCTTCATTGAGTCCCATTAAAAATTTTGTCACTCTACTCCTCTGTTGAAGCTTCTCCCAGAGAGAAGCAGCATTGCATTCACACTTTCCACAAGTGCATACCGGAATCTCAACATAATTCCTATACTCTTCCCATAGAGTAACTAGTTCGGTGTAATAGGTCGTGACGTCCATTGAGCCTTGTAAAATTGAATTTAAACGTTGTTCAATTTCATAGACTCTAGGTGCGTCATCTTGCTTAAAACGAGAAAGGAGATTCTTCCAAATTGACTCGGCAGTAGGAAGAAATAGTAGGCTTTGACCTATCTTTTTAGAAACCGAATTCATTAACCACGTAGCTACCATATCGTTACACCTAGACCAAGATCCAGAATCGCGATGGTTCAAAGGAGGTTTAGGAATCGTACCGTCAATAAACCCCAGCTTGTTGCGTACATTAAGAGCCATGCGTACAGACCGGCGCTAGGAATGGAAGTCGGAACCAGAAGAGAGACGATCCGAGACAAGAATCAATCCCACGTGATCTGAAGCATGAAGAAAGTATGGATTCTCATACTGATCAAGCACATTTGTATAAGAGCGATGATCAATATTATCGGACATGATAGGACTGACATTTGCCATTATCAACTTCTGTGAAGAAATTAGATAATGCGAATAGAAGAATCAAGCCGATAAGGAGAAAAACGAACAGAAAGATCGGCGATGATTTAGATCAAGAAAGGAAGCAGAAACAGAATCAAGAAATTGAAAGAAAGAAACGAAAGAAAGTCAATCACCGCATGAACAAAATGAAGAAAGGAATCAAAAACCAGCAGAGAAAAAGATGCACTCATAGCTGATCGATTCAAGCAACAATTCGAAGAAGAAAACTCAGAAAAGAAGCTGAAGCTTCGAAAATGGCGGAGGCAATTGCATGCGCTCTGATACCATATTAAGTTTTCTCTAATTACAATTGTTGAATCTTCATTCATCAAATAATGTTACACCAATTTTCTTATAAAGTCACACAATCAAGTATTACGCTAAACCACTAAACCATAGAGTAAACCAGCAATAGCCGGTTAGAAGACACTCTACTAACACTCTAATAGTTTGGATGGTTTGGGGAAGGGAAGGAGTGGTGTAGATGGTTGTTTAGAGTAGTTAGGAGTGAATTTTGGGTATGGATTGAAGGGAGGTGGGGGTCTGTAGGAGAGATGATTCATGGAGTTTAGCAATTCGAGCAGCTAAGGTAACCGAGTTGGGAGTGAATTGGCGGGCATGGTAGGCAAGGTGGAGGTTGAGATATTGGTTAAAAATATGCTAAGGACGTGTGT
The DNA here is from genome assembly GCA_018901935.1 of Pugionium cornutum. Lineage (NCBI taxonomy): Eukaryota > Viridiplantae > Streptophyta > Magnoliopsida > Brassicales > Brassicaceae > Pugionium > Pugionium cornutum. The sequence goes on along the minus strand of CM032161.1, from coordinate 4,530,586 downwards.
TTCAGGTAAGGAGAGTCGGATCATGGTTGATTCGAATTTTTCCAGGTATGTCTCGACTGAATCATAGCCTTGTTTCAGGCTGACCAGTTTCAATAACGGATCGTCATAGAGCTCGCTAAAACGATCCGAGAGGGCAATGATATATTCAGGCCAAGAAGGGAAAGTACCATATCTATTTGTGAGATAGTTATGGTGTCATTGGAGGGTTTTCCTTTCCATGTGGATAGATGCAAGCCGTACTTTCATTCCCGATGGTGTATTATCCAACATGAAGAATTGTTCACATCAGTAAATCCATTCCCGGAGTAAAGTGCCATCGAAAGTGGGAAAACTCACTTTAGACAATCACTAAAACATACCATTGGGTAGCTAGAGGTTCACCGGGATGGGAGTAGGGGAGTTTTTGGGTGGGTGGGAATCCGGAGGTTTGGGTGGGTTACGGGCGATTGGAGGTGACGGGGTTATGGCAACTAAGGGCGAGTGTTGGATTCAGCTGTGGGGTGATGTGCCTCCGTTCCTTTCTGAGAGAAAAGTTTGGCGATGAGAGTTTCGATACCAGCAAATTGTTCATTCAACTCCGATCTCAGCTCCAAACGAAGATCCGACGCAAACGATTGTAGACGATGATTCTGATCATCGTTTTGTTTTGTTTGTTGGAGGCGCAACTCTTCAAGTTGCTTGTTCAGCTCGAGGAGAGATTGTTGTCTCGTGTCCATGGTCGTTAGTCTCCAGCACCGTAAAAATGCTCTGATACCACTGAAACAGGATGAAACATGGCCTGTTAATCGATAGACAAAACCGATCTAGAAGCTTACCAAAAGCTCAAAGAAAGGTTAAAATCCCAGTTTAGGAGATGATTCAAATGAAATATCACCTCTAAAAACTTGGGAAGAATGATGAAGGAGCAACAATGGCGAGACATATAGGGGAGAGAGAAAGATGAGAAGAAATCATTTTTGAATAATGATTCTCGTACTGGCCATCGGCCTTACATAGATAGATCTCGTCTAACTATATGCACATGTGCACAGTGACTGAGATAATTTTGGAAATAAACCACAAATGAACCAAATTGCAAAATAAGAACATAAACCAAACTCGAAAGATAGACCGAGGAAGGAATAAGGTGATTGTCTTGTTGCATTCTTTCTCATGCTTCTCGCTCGCAATGGAGATCTCAATCGCCGCCGGGAATTAATGGCGGAGAAGCTGATTTACAAGTCTACGGTATGTGAGAAGGCATTTCATATTTACCAATCTCCCGGCGGTCACAAGGCCAGCCACCGGAAAAACTTCAATCAAACTTTATCCAACGGCGGAGATGATATTTCGGAGACGGTCGTGAGATTGCACATATGCTCGATCTCTCGAAAATCATTTGCCACAAGTCAAGCTCTTGGCGTTGGTGGTCACAAACGGTGCCATTACGAAGGAAGTGGAAGCATTAGCTCACAAACGGTGCCATTACGAAACATGGCGCGGATATAAATCTAGTATTGTAATTATTATAGTAAATTAATCTCATTTCTATATTTATTTGAAAAACATTGTGGTGATGATATTTCAATATGATATTTCTGTTAATAATACGTTAAGTTGAGATTAATTTTTAAAAATATTTTTCAAATAATATATTAGAGATTATTTTTGAACTGTAATACATACTTGTAAAAACAAAGTGGATACCGTGTCTAAATGATTGTTAGTGATGCTAATAATTTATTAATGTATAAAAGTGAATATCTCTTGATTAATTTGGCAATAATGTTTTTTTTTACAATCTATCTCACCACACACATCCATGGCCAAAAAACATCCTTCACTGAATTTCGATAACTAGGTTAACTAGAAAAACTTGAATTTTAGTGTAAATTTGTGAAAACAAATCAAACATAACATCATTTGTTTTGATGCTTAGCGATGCTAATTTAAAAACTATTTTTGATTAATTTGACGATAATTTTTCACCATCTTTCACAACTGATATTAACGATAGAAACCACTATAAAATATGTTTTGATAGATAAATGATTAACTGTTAGTTGAAAACAAATCGAACATAATGTCCGGTCTTTTCATTAATGATTCTATGTTCAATTCGTTTTTCACGTTCTAATGTAAAAACTTAGATAATTGCATTAGTTAAAACATTTATTTTTAATGCAATTTTGACCTATAATTAAAATTATAATCTTAAATATTTTAGTTATATTTATACTAAAATAACTGAAATATTCGAAATATCTAATAATATTTAGTTATATTTGTCAAAATTTAACTAAATTTCATTAAAATTTAATCAAAAATTTTAGTTTTTTTTCGGATAATTCGGATTGAATTAGTTACTTTAAAATAAATTTAGGTGAAGTATCCAAACATAACTATTACCAAAAATATTTTGGTATTTGATTGGCTTTTCAATTTAGTATTTGAATCGAACAAAACTAAAATAATACTTAACTAAACCTCAAAACGAAATATAAAAATAATCGAATGAATATTCTATTTTTACATTAAAAAATCCAAAACCAAAAGTATTTGACTAAAATGAACGGAATATCCAAATGTAAAGACATAGTTTTCATGATAATATAAAAAAGTAATTTCTTATGATTTATTAAACAATAACTTTTAGCAGTATCCAATGGTTCCAACTTCCAATATACGGTTATAAATTTTGAGTTTTTTATTTATTTAGTCCATTCTTCGTGATGATATGTTCATTTCTTTCCACAGTTTAAACTAAAGAAGTCACAATATATCTCACTAAACATGTCAATGCTTCAAAACGTCTTAAAAAATAGATAATCAGATTATTTAAAGAAATTTGATTTTTAATGCATATTATGAAAACATAGTGTCGGTCTCTTCATAGTTTACCAATTCAGTGCTCAATTAGTTTTAAAAGAGTTTATTTCTTTATTATAATAATTTTACCATTTTTTCAGCATACACGATTCAAACCATTTAAAAATTTTGATTGACAAATAACTTAATAAAATTTGATGGTAGGTTTGAATAAAATATTTGAAACCAAATAACCGATTTGAAATCAAACTGAAAAATAGATATCAAAACAAACTAAAATCGATAAAATACCTGAACAAGTCTTATATTTCTATATCCGAAAAACAAAAACGAAATAGAAACAAATAGAGAAACAATAATTATCAAAACTATAATTATATATCTAAAACTATTAGTAATATTTTAAGTTGATATAATCCAATAATCCAAAATTATAATGATAAACATGAAAATATCAGTTATTTTAAATCAAAATACTTAAAATAACTAAAAATAAATAACCGAAATGTTTGAAAATTTTAATTATATTAGTCAAATTTAAACAACATTTATTTATATTTAATATTTAAAAAAAGTTTTTTACTAATATTTTAGATAACCAAACCATATAAAACATAATCAAATCCGAACCAAACCCAAACTAAAATTGTAAAATAGTTGAATAGATTCTAAACCCTTGATACCGAAATACCCGTAATGTAAAAGAACATATCCAAAAATGGAACATGTATCCAAATGGATTCTAAACTCCGGTTAATACATGTGAAAAGGAAGTAAACATAGTGTTCAATCTTTTGATTGTTATGTTCAAGTCATTAATGTACAAGAGTGAGTTTCTTTTGATTAATTTGATCATCTTTTTTACAGTCTATCTCACCATATGTATACATCACTTAAAACATTTTTGACAAAAAATTAGATAGCTAGATTATTTAAACAAATTTGAATTTTAGTGCATTCTTGCCAAAACAAATCCAACACAATATCATAATTCTTATGGTTAGTGATACTAGTGTAAAAGAATTGTCTTTTTGGTTAATTTGACGATAATTCTTTACCACATCTCTTGCCGCACAGATCTAAACCACTTAAAAAAATAGTAATACTATAAAATAATACATTTTAAAATTTTTCTTCCAAATTTAACATCATAAAATTAAACTCTCAAAATAGCATAAATAATTATGTAAAAATATTTATTTATTCTAAATAAACTATATATAAATTTAAAATATTACATTTAGATTCATTTTTTCCAATTTAGGATTTAATTTTTTTTCTATTAAAATATAGTTTTAATGCATTTTAATATTAAATTTGTGCTCTTATTGAAAATTTCAATTAAGTATGCTATTTTTCGAACAAAAAATTAAAAAATGTTATTTTAGACAATTACCCAAAAAAATTGATTGACGAATTACTTTAAGAGATATCCTAAAATATCATTTTAAGTTCTTTTTACAAATTTAGCAAATTAATACTAAAATTTTAAAAATAATACAATTTTTTCTAAAAATATTTATTTCTCCTAAATTAGTTACAAATAAAATTAAAATATTATGTTTGGGTTTTTTTCTAATTTAATCTTCATCTTTCCTTATTAAAAGTATGTTTTAAAGTGTTTTAATACTAAAATTTGTGCTATTGTTAGAAAAATAAAGTAGTGATGTTAAATTTGGAATAAAAACTTTAAAAGTGTTATTTTGTCAATTACCTTTAGTTTAACTATAAACCAATAAAAATTATATATATATAATATAGAGTAATACCCTAAAATATCATATTTTTAAGTTTTTGTTTCAAATTTACCACTCTAAATTTAAATTTCTAAAAATATCACACATTATTTTCTGAAAATACATATTTATTATAAATAAATTATAAATATTGTTAAAATATTATATTTGAGTTCTTTTTTTTCTAATATATATAAATTCTCTCAATTAATATTTGTAAAACTTACAATTAACTAACACTAATTACTAAAAATACATAGAAAAATCTAGAAAATCAATTTTTATGGAATAATAGAAATGCCTAAAAATTCAATTTATTATAATTATAAACTTTAAAGTTACATAAAATATAAGTACTAATATCATAAGAGTAATATCATAAAATAGCACTTTTTTAAAAAAAATTCTAAAATTTAGCACTTTAAACTTAAATTTTTTAAAATAACATAAATTATTTTCCGAAAATATATATTTACTATAAATAAATTATAAATAAACTTAAAACATTATATTTGGATTTCTTTTTTCAAATTTAGGTTTTAATTTTTTTTATTAACAATAAATTTTAGTATAATTTAATATTAAAATGTGTTATTTTTGAAAATTTAAATTAATGGTGTTATATTTGAAATAAAAACTTTAAAAAGCTACTATTTTGTCAATTTTGCATATCATAACTCAAACTAAAATTGACGAAATAGATTGAGAAAAAAATATATAAAAGAATTAGTGGAGAATAACATATAAGTTTGACCTTAAATAAAAAGACAAAGAGTGAACAAAAATATCAAATTGTGTTACTTAATAAAATCAACGAATCATGAGTAGTTGTTAGGTGAAATGTCTGTTTACCAACAAATAAAAAGTTTAACAATTAATATTATCACAAAATTACTTGTTGATTACTCTTTTAAAAAGACCAGAAACAGCAGACACATTTAGCCAAACAGAACACAGACCTAAGGGACATTTGTTTGGATATCAGTATCTAACCAACTGATTTTGACATTTCATCTTTCTCCATGGATTCATTGGTTAAGATTTATTATTATTTTTTTTTAATTAATGGCCACAAAATTGGAAGCCTCTTGAATGGCCGAATATGGATGGTTTTTTTTCCCGTGAGATACCAATTTTGATACCAATATTATTTTGATATAAAAAAGAAAAACTACCATTAATATTATTCTTTTTTTCTTTTTCAATTTTTTTTGAATTAATTGTAGTTTCAAAAATATGTTTTTTTCTGTTAATTGCGTGCAAGTTCGACAATACAATAACACTACCACAATACACTTTTATGGTTGTGAGGTATATAAATTAGAAAAAATTTATATATGAGCAAGGTTACCTATCTATTTAGCAATAAGTCATTTTTTTCTTCTGTATGACAACGGGACGACCAAATAACTCAATATTTTTATACGAAAATTTAATATTTTTATATAAAAAAATAAAGTCGAACTTCACATATCTGAAATGTATATAGAAGTGGTGTAACCACTAATCCATTTACTATTTCTCTAGAAATAAATCATTCATCTCTCTAGCAATAAATCATTCATCTCTCTACAAAACTTATCACTTTAAATAATGAGTAATTTTCAAAAATACTATTTTTAAGTTTTTCTTTCAAAAATGTTATTAATAATGATTTAAAAATTACCATAAATTAAATATTAAAATAACTAAAACATTTTATAATTAATGAAAAACTAAATAATGAAAACTCAAACAAAATATTTTAATTTTTTATAATTTATTTAAGATAACAATTGCTTTCATCTATTAATTTATGTTATTTTTGAAATAAAAAAGAGTAATGGTCTTATTTTTAAAATATAAAGTATTATAAAGTATTTATCATAATTAATTTACGTATCCAATCACAATCAAATACTCAGTCTTTTGTATTCTTGGGGGTAAGGAAAGATATTCCTAAGATATTTCTTTCTCAGAATCTTTGTTGGCATCGAGGATTAGTATCCAAGCGTTGTCTAAAACGGTACCAAACAAAATTGATGAACTAGACCAAGTAGTAAATCTAAAATACAGACATAACTCTTGATTTTTCAGTATAAACTTCAATTGGAAATGCGTCTAAGCCAATTAGCAAAGGAATGTGTTAGCTATGATCTCCTAATTGATTCAGAATCGATTTCAAGTGTGTTTATTAATCATAATTCGAAAGGAACCGAGGATTCGAATTGAAGAATTCTGTTTCTGGAACTCTGTTAAATGAATGTTCTTGGCGTGAGTTTGGGATTTGTGTGTGTTTATGAGTTAATTGTTTGTGTTTGAGATCTTGAATCTTGAATATTATAAGCTCAACATATAGATTAAAAGGTTGAAGATTTGTTGTTTTTATAATGTAAAACTATGGGAAATATCTGGATCATATATACAACAACACTCATGTGATGATAATACTCATAAATACATACACATATAATCGAGAGATTGAAGTTAACAGCTACAAACTCTGCAACCTCAGATTTTCTTATTGCGGATTATGTCAAAAGACCTTACCATATTTGCAGGGGACCCGTCAAGGCTCACTCAAAACACAACGATGGTTCGGAACATTTGGGTTAATTTTGTTAAACGGATCAGAACCTTTGGCAAAGATAAGAACCGAGGAGATTCCAACAAACTTTCTTCTTTTGTGCGTCGCGTGTTAGATCTTTGTTTTTATGCAGCAGATTCCACATTTTGTGTATGTCTTCGTACTCGCAAGAACTCACATCGTGTTGTAATCTCAAGAGTCCTGCAACACACACGAGACCATCACTCAGTATTGATAAATCGAGGTTCGGTCTAATTCATTTAGAACCATGTCTAAAATCTACGCATACAAACACGATCAAGAACAAGAAAAGATTGATCCATAAGACCTAAATATGGATTTCAATCACACTTTCAAACTCTTTTGTTCAACAAAAAATTATAAATCTAACATAAAAGTAGCTTGTGAATTGTTAAACTACTCAAAAAGTCTCTTTATCCACTTCTAAAATCTGAATCTCCAATCTAAATCTAATTAAAATACTTGAATCGAATCACATGAAACCGTAAGATGAATTCGAAATCACGATTTGTTTTTCCTCATTTAAAGCGATGAAAACAGAAACTCAGCTTAAATTCTGTTGATAGCCGACGGAGCGAAGAAACAAAGAGAAGGGAACAATAAAGTGATAACGCCGGAAAAAAGCAAGAGAATTATCAGTCGCCGGTGAAGGAGCGATGGAGGATCGGAGCTTACCGGTGTGGCGGAATCCAACGCGAACAGTGAAACGGTTCCAGATTCGGCGCGTGGGGAAAGCCATCGTGTTCCACCACTGTCTCCATCTCAGGCCGGTCATGTTAGCTTCTCTTCGTGCTTCTACACTGTGCAAGCGAGGAGAGAGAAAGAGAGAGAGAGAGAATACAAACGGAGAAGAAACCCAACCCCCAAAAACTGACGTTACAAGCAATAACTTCAACTATATAGACGAATAGAGAGAGAGGATATTACTTTTATAATTCTCTTATTAAAATATTTTAACAAAAATAAAATATCGGCTATATTATTTTTTATTCTTTTTTGAGTTAGTAATTTTTTATCACAGCGTTATACAATTTAAATAGCTTTTATTGTCGTTTAATAGTTATCAATAGCAAAATTGATAACTATACAAAAGCCATATTTCATTTTTTTTTTATCAATGTATCTTACTACTTTGTGTTATCTCTTCGGACTATTCCGCTACCAAATACCAAATATAAATGTTTTTAATAGTTTATTACATCAAAATGTATTCTATGATATTCACAAATCATTGAAAATTTCTTTTGCATTTAATACACATCAAACAAATTTATCTATAATACATGGAACTACAACAAATAACTTATACTAAAATCTCCAATTAATTTGAATCCATAAATAAAAATCACATTAACTAAAAACCAAAACACTTAATTATAGTGTAAAATCATTCAACTTATCAATGAGCCACTAAGTTTTTGTCTATTTTTTTAATAAAAATATTAGATAAAATAGTACAAAGATTTTAAGCTTATGTTTAATGATTAGACATAATATTTAAAAAATAATAATAATAATCTCATTTTCAAAGAATTATGTAATAGTTTATTATCTGAATTTAAATTTCTTTAACATATAATAATAAAAATACAAATCAGTTATTTTACTTGTAGAATTTTGAAGAAAAATATAGAATTATTACTATTTATAAAATAATAATAGATAATATTCGTTATGAGTTTATTGTTAACATAATATATTTTATTAAATCCTTAATATAATTATTTAAAATAAAATTAGTTTTTAGTATGTAGAAGTTGAGGCATTTAAAAGCTATAAAAGTAATAAGAAGGGGAAGAATGTGAGGAGGCCAACAAAAATTAGTATTTAACCAATAGCTTCGTTTTGCTTTCGGTATGCTGACGTCAGCAAACAAATCGACTAGATTTGCGCCACGTATTGGAAAATCAATGTGGGTCCTATTGTTTGGGAACTACGACGATCCAATTAAACTGTCGGTAAGTCTTAGTTGTTCCCACGTGGATATCTACTGATGGCTTTAGGTTTCAAAAATGTTTTTTTATTCATTTTCTCTGGAGGAAAGGGAAAAACAAATATCTATTTTTTTTTTCTGACACAAATGTCTCGTGCCAAAATTTTGTTAAAGAAACAAAAAGATAACTACAAAAATAAGAAAATTAATGTTTTATTTTAGACCACCAACTTTTAGAGATGTTTTAATATTCAAAATAAAATGGCCTAAAACGTGGCCTAAGTTTGGTTTGAAATGGGGAATTTTGTGGTTAAGCTTACACAAGTTCTACTTTTGTGGTTAACCTTATACAAGTTCTACTTCTATCCTTTTGGATTAATTTTCTAAATAGAAATATATTTAAAATAGAGAAATATTCTAGATTAGCACTAAACCAACTTTTTACGTCAATTATAGCACCCTAAACAAAAATTCTCTCATTTAGTATTTTTACAAATGAGAAAAGTCTATTTTCTCCCTCATTAAAATTAGAACCAAATGCAGACGTAAAGTGTTTCTCCTCTTCAATCTCTCCGGCGCTGAAATTACAGACTAAAAATTCACTGGTCGCCGTCGCCAACTCCGACGACGATATCATCGTCGTCTCCATCTCTCGCACGCGCTTCAGCACATCTTCAACATTTCCGACGACGAAATCGACAAGAAGTGCGCTTGCATTCGTCTCCAACTCTGTCACCATCTCCGGCACGCGATTCCGCATTTCATCTCTATCTCCAGCACGCGATTCCGCATTTCATCTCTATCTCCGGCACGGTATTCAGTAGAGGTAGATATTTTGCACGCGATTTGGCAGAAGGAAAGATCCGGCATGTCTGCAACATTTTCCAGGTATTTTTTCCAACTCTACTCCGTCGAAGAGGACCACCTTCTGTTAATAGCTCTGGAGTAGTGTCAAATATCTCTGCTGTATCAGATGTTGAATAATAATAATCATCCTAATCATTACTTCCATTGTAGCAAGATATTTCTTAGCTATGGAAAGCTGAGCATTTTGATTGTAATCCTTTTTGAGAAATAATAGTTCATATTCTTGTAATTAGATCTTTGGTTTTTTTGGTTATTACATAGGTTAGTTTTGTTATATTTCCTGTTTTGAATGTCACAAAATAGTTTTACATGAGGGAAATGTATACAATTTTAGTATATAGTTTAGGAATAATTTTTTTGTTATCATGAGCATTATATCTGTCTCCAACTTGTATTTGAAGTGTATGTTCATCTTTACGAGATTATCACATCTAATATAGTTAAGTGAGAGCTTTCTCATTTTTCTTTACAAGCTTTACGAGTCTCATGTGCTAGCAATTTTGTTAAAATCATGACAATTTTTCTATGATGGTTTCACGTTTTTATTAACAGCTATATATATTTTAATCATTCAGTTTATCATTCGGTTGGGAGGCAAAACATTTGTCAAGCTGATAAATCGAGAAATCAACGAAACTGTGGAATATCGAACTAAGAGTTTGATTTACAAAATAATGGACAACATTGTTTACAAACTCCTAATCAATTATTCACTATTACTCTTATCTAATCATTACTATGAAAAACCTTGATATTGCAGTTATTTGGACTATATTTTATGCTGATATACATTGGAATCTTCTACCACGTTCTTTTACACCGAAACTTCATTAAATTTTAGGAAGAATTTATGCAAATTTATGTAGTATCTCTTATGTTTTAGGAATTCCTTCTTAAAAATCGTAACCTTTTTCTTATGTTTAGGTAATCAAGAACACATATGTTTGATTTTTTTATACTTATGTTATTTACGCTTCTAATCTATAGGATATAATTGTGTATTCTACTATATATTTTATAATGCCCAAATGTCATTCTAACATCATGTAAAGACTAGTGTTTTGCTGCTCAATAACTTTAACATTTAAAAAATCAGTGCAAACTTTCAAATCAGTATGATATTCTTTTTCTTGAACTGAAAATCTACATCTAGCAAAGAACAAAGAGAGTACAAACTTACAAAGAAATGAGAATTTTATTCAATACTCATTAAACCATCCCAAAAGATCATTATATAATTTTGGTACAATGTTCACAAAGATTGTAATATGAGGGCTCTAGCAAAATAACAACAACAAAAGCGAGTTTGTTGGTACAATGTTCACAAAGATTGTAATACTTGTTGCGGTTCTTCTCCGAAACTATATTACAATTGAGGTAAATGTATCCTTAGGGGGAATAAGTCTCTCATGTTTATACCTATAAAAAAGATGCATTCGTTAATGTTAACAACAAATCGTAAAACAATTAATAGCACATTACCTGATTTATTTAAGATTAAGGAATATCTTACTAAAAATATGAAATACTTTCCTAAAACGTAAAACTACATAGGGTTTATTAAATTTTAGGAAGATTTTATGCAATTTTAGTTATTATCTCTTATATTTTAGGAATCTTTTTCTAAAATATTGATTTTAAGAAGACTTTGATCAATTTTAGGTATTATCTTTTATGTTTTAGGAATTTCTTTCTAAAACGTTATTTATGTTTGATGGTATCTTTTTCTTGTGTTTAGTTAATCAAGAACACATATGTTTGATTGTTCTTGTACTTATGTTATTTATGCTTCTAATATATAGTATATGATAATATAGATAATACAAAGTTTATAATGCCCAAATTCCATTCTAACATCATGTAAAAACTAATGTTTTGTTGTTCAATAACATTAATCTTTAAAAAATAAGTGAAAACTTTTAAATCAATAGTAGTGATATTCTTTTGCTTGAATTGAAAAACTACATCTAACAAAATTATATCAACTTTCTTAGTTCCAGTTGAATTGATGGTCTAATAGTGTAATAGCACCAAAACTACATCTACCAAAATCCAGACAGTTTCAAAACAAGAAGAAGCTTCTTAATAGCAAAATCACAAGGTACTAAAAATATTCTACAACAACCGTTTAAGAACACCAAGAGAAAATATTACTAAGTAAATCATCAATTACAACACAAAAACTAAGGAACAAATCAATTACAACACAAATCAGAACAAAACTAAAACATGTCTATAGTACTTAATTTCTCAGAGAAATTTCATCAATATCTAGTGGGCAAAGATGAACAAAGGTGAAGATTAGCTGATAATATTCGATTTTAGAAGCATATGAAAACAAAATCTAAACGAAATCCTAGATTTACCACATTCAACACCAAAACGAGTAGTATGAAGTCCATCAAAGTCGAAATGACACTAAAACGAAAACAAACTTACCTGAGACTCACAAAGAGAGAGTGTGACGCAGAGTAAAGAGTAAGAGAAGTCACGTAGTAAGGAGGTGACGGAGTAAGAAAGTCGACGGAGTAAGAGAATCGGCGGAGTAAGAGAATCGACGGAGTAATAGAGGCAACGGTGGAGAAAATATTTCCAGAGAAAAATTTTTTACGGCGGTGGAAAGAGGTATCATGCAAAAGTAGTTATAGAAATATAAGAGATTAGGTTAAAATTAGGATAATTTACTATTTTTACAATTAAGAAAATGCTATATTTGGGAGTTTATGGTTATGATGCTGTTTTAGTCACTAAAACTTGTTTTAGTCACTAAAACTTGTTTTAGTGCTAAATCAGTCATTTGCCCTTTAAAATATTTTAAATACTATTTCAAGATACAAAATTTTTTAAAGAATAATACTACAAAATAACATATTTTCAGATTTTGTTATAAATCTATCACTTTAAAAATTAAAATTTTAAAATAAAACAAATTATTATTTGAAAATAATTATTTATGCTAAATAAATTACAAAGAAAACTAAAACATTATGTTTGATTCCTTTTTACAATATAGGTTTTATTTTTCTTATTAAGAAAAGGTTTAACATAATTTAATATTAAATTTGTATTATTAATGAAAATTTAAATTAAAATAATAATGTTATATTTAGAATAAAAACTAAAAAACTTTTTTTTGAGAATTTTCCAAATTTAAAACCTTAAAGACAAAACACTATTATATGTTTTAAAAGGCAATATATGTTTTACTAGGCCTTATATAACCTTACAAAATTCATGGGTGAAAATGTTTTTTTTGGTCATTGTTTTGAGTCAAACCAGACTGATAAATTTCTAATTAGCATTATTGTAGAGCATGTTTGGGATGCACAACTTCCATATCTACTCTAGATATGAATGATAGTGGACCATGCATGAACATTTCTGCTATGAGTGAAAATGTTATATATCTAAAATTTTGCTACATGAAATTTATATTACAATATTTTATAGTTATTAATTGTACTACATATTAATATAATATATGTAATCTTAGTATTTTTAACACAAAATATTGCTTCGATTTATCTTTTCTAGTTTCATAATAAAAATGTACAAAAATTTAGAAAAATATTCAATTAACAAAAATATAATAAATAAATAAATTTGGAAAGACATGATCGAAAAGAAAATACAATACAAATGCGAATGTATTTTCTAGGAATCTTAAGGTGTACTTAGAAACATTGGTATTCTTAGGGGAAAAACAAAGAAGAATTTGATAAAGTGGAAAATAAATATTTAATATATTATTTGAGAAACATTTTAACAAAATAATTTCGTGTTATTAATAGAAATATTATGATAATATGTCATTATCATAATAAATTTCAAATAAATATATAAATAGATTTAAGTTGGTACAATAATTATAATATATGTCATTATTATTAATTTGGTTTAAAATATATTTTATTAAATTAACAAAAAATACTATTAAATTAGCAAAAAAAAATTGTTTTTATTTCCTAAATTTATATATACAAAAATTAATATTAAAAATAAGTTTAAATAAAAATAAAAATTAAATAAAATCTAGTTTATATTTATCAATAAACAATATTATATAATTTATGAATATTTTTTCTCACGCAAGACATGAATATAAATCTAGTTGAAATGAGAAAAGAGACAACAGAAGTTATGACCCATATGTTTACATGAAAGATATTCAAATTGATTCAAGTTTTTAAATTTATTTGAAATGTGAAATACAAGAAAACATAAAATTCAAGAAGCTTTTTAAGTTTTGCTTATACTGAAAGATTTGAGCTTCAGATTTTGCAATTGCTCTAAAAAAATAAATTAGTCACATGTTTTATGTTTGAAGTTGGTGGAAATACAATTTCTTGAAAGTAAAGTTATATAAAAGGTTATAACCTTTTCAGCTATAGAAGATTAGCACATGACTCTTACTGCAATATGAAAAGACTATTTGGTTGAATTGATTTATTTTCAGAATTGATTTTTAAAGAAGACAGAATTGCAGTTAACTATAAAGCATTCGTTGATAGATCTTACAGTCGTGTAGACACAAATAGCATATGAGGCACTACAAAATTTACAGCCATATGCAACATGATTAGAGAATGCATTGTTGACTAAGTGTATAAAAAGATGATTAAAGAAAATAAACGTTTGCTGAAACCACGATTTGAAGGTAATTACACATTTTTTTTTTTGTAAAATACTAAACAAAAGAAATATTTAAAAGATGACTCAACAAGTCGTAGTCACAAAAAGTAAATAGCCGAGTGTGTCTATGTGAGTGTGTAAAAAATATGATCATTTGTCATGATCATACTCAATTTCTACCGTTTTTGCAATCAAATCGATTTATTCTTCATTAAATTTTGGTGATTGGCCACTTTTATCTTTGTTGAGTTTAATTTCAGTTATTTCCTAATGATTTTTAGTTTATGATGTCTATTAAGGTTTTACTTTTTGTTTATTTTTATTTTAGTTCATCTCGTTCTATTTTTTTAATTCATTAAAAATAATTTTATCACCGACAATAACCTCTTTTATTTAAGTTTTTTTAATTCACTAAAAAATAATTTCATCACCAATAATAATGTTCTTCTAATTTTTTTTCACCTTATGGTAAACATACTGTCCCAATAGCCCAACTTTCTTATACAAGAGAAATTGTAATCGAATTCGACACTTCTATAATAAATACAGATATAATACAACAACTAATCTATTTACTTTTTTTCTCTATGAAATCCAGTACATTAGTATGGGTATGATCACATTATCTCTATATCTTTTAAAATATATATGGTTAGTTGAGAAATTTAAATATATCTGGTTTAAATCAAATATGGGACAAGTCATTGTTACTCAAAACAATTTAATTTCTTCCATAAAATGTTTATCTATTTCCACTTAGAAAATCTTTTCACTTTATCTCGAATTTTCTTTCGCAAAATCTTCCTTCATGCTAGAATGGCCAACAAATTGCTCGGCTTTTTTCAAGTCTAATGATTGGTATCAAAAAGTTTCTTAATGACTTCTAAGCCATTTCTATAGAACTTATATGCAATATAGGATTTATATAAGGACTCATACGCAAAGTTTGCATTAGGAAAAGACTCATACGCAATTTATGCATTAGGTAAAGACTCATACGAAATTTATGCTTTATTAAAGGACTTCATATGCAATTTAACGCTTGAGCATTCTAACTCCTATTTCCTTTTTAATGCCTCTGTGCTCTTTTTCCTTCTCCAGAATGAGTTTATTTCTATGGATCCCTCGATTTTCAAGCTCCTCGAAGAAGACGAGGTTAGGTTTCTAATCTCATTCTTTTTATACAATTCTTCATCTGTGGAACATCTTTCGGGGTAGCTAGAGCGTCGTCGTGATTTTTTGTTATCCCGGTGAATTGTGTGGTAGGATGAATCGATGCATTCGGGAGCTGACGTGGACGCGTTCCAGGCCGCTCTGAATCGGGATATCGAAGGTTCGATGACAACGTCACTGCCACTTGTTACGAACCCTGGTATGGTTGTCTCGCCTTTTTCAATTTCTCTATTCTCTACAAATTCGTTCGTAAAATACTTTCTACCTATGGCTGTAGTTTGAAACCGTATACATAGGAAGTGCAGAAAGTGTTTGAAAGGAAAAATGAGTGGGTATTTGAATAGTTTATGAGAAATTCTGTGTCAATTCTTGGATTTATGGAGTGATTCAGGTATTATTGTCTAAAATATAGACCATATTTTGTGATTTTGCTCTTCGAATGGATGCTTGGGAGTGGGGAAATCTCTGGCATGGTAGAAAATTTGTGCTTGTCTCGATAGTTAGGTTATATTACTCTTGGAACATGGATAACGTTACGAAGATTTCTCGAGTAGCCTAGATTTCTCGAGTAACATGGATAACCTCGCTAATGTACTGACATGTGAGGAAGTTTGGATCCTAAACTTAAGCAATAATAAAGGCTATGAAAAGACTTGGTTCTTAGGACTTTTGTATGCTTATAATGGCATTTTTTAATTGGCACTAGCCTGTCTATTTTCTTGTTAAGTAGTCATTATTATTTGATCAATGTGATGGAGTTTTTAGCCAGAGAGTAGATAGTAAGTGGATGATCCTGATGCTGTTGTAGTGTTTGGTTTTGTTCTTGTTGCACTAGGATCATGACGTTGTTCGTCCGACTCCTTAGATATATTTTTCTAGTCTCTGGTGCTGGAAATGATCTCTTTCCTCTTTCTTCGCATTAAATATTAAATACAATTAGGTTGTGATCTGTGGATAGGTGTATGAGAGCTACCGAAGATGCATATTTCTGCATCATCTACAATAAGACCTGGTTCATGTACTTTTTAGTGGTTTGTCTGATTTTTCCTCCGTTTTTACTTGGAATATGAGTTACATAGGAAACAACCATTCTCCCAACCAGCAGTTTGCGACATGGAAGAATGGTAATGGAGATGCTAATATCAATCTCCAGACCCAGCACAGTCTTGAAAGCACTCAGATAGAGCAACAAGGATCGGCTTTAGACAATCAACAAGAACATGAATTAAAGCGCGCAGATGAATCTCATATACAACACAATCAGCCTCAAGACCTTCATCGAGCAAGTCAACTCTGGGAGAATCCTTCGCAGGTCCCCCAAACAACTGGGTTGCAGATTTCTGAAAAGAATCCAAGCAGTAATGAACCAGAAAGATTGCATAATCAAGAGAGTGAAGCTCAGTATATGAAACTGCAAAAGATGAGTAGTCAACAGGCTCGGGGAGTGGAACAGCCTGTTAACCCTATGAACCGCAACCCTAAGCAAGTACCGTTTGCTGCTTTGCTTCCTACCTTAATGGCCCAACTCGATAAAGATAGGGCACTGCAGCTTCGTACTCTATATGCTAGACTTAAGGTATGCATATCTGTGATATTACTTGGCATCCTGTTCCACAGCTATTGTAATATCATTGCTTTCCATCTCTTATTTGTTTGCAGAAAAATGAAATTCCGAAAGAGGGATTCACACGTCATATGAAAGATATTGTAGGCGATCAGATGCTCAGGTTGGCAGTTAGTAAATTACAGCAGGTATTAGCATTTTGTATATTTTGTGTCATGTAGTGACTAATACCATCATTCGAGCTGGGGTATATGTTTTCAAATGGAATTCATGTTGGAATTTCTACCTGAAAACTTCTGCTTGAAATGGCTTTCCAATTTTTTTTTGGGACCATTTTCCTTTGCATTTAGCTGCATCTTTGTAGACTTTGTTTTATTAGCTTGTATGCATATAGAATAATCTGACATGGACTACAACTGATGATCTTTCAGTCAACTGTTTTTTGGAATATACACATCCATCAAGATCTATATTTTGTCTCCTTTGCCAAATCCATGTTGGTTATGATGACTTAGTCGTTCTTGCTCTGATTTTAAAAGCCTTCAGAGAATTTTATAAACTTTTTGGTATCTCTCCTTAGCCTCTTTGGTAAAATCCAGAAAGTTGTATCTTTCTGCATCCTTTTTTTTTCTTCACCTTGCAGTAGCTTCACAAATTAGTTGGATAACATATTGATTGAGGCAAAACCCTGTTAGACAACAAGATTTACTTTCTCACAGAGTGATATCTCAGCAGATAATTCGTTTCTAAGGGTATAAAACATTCAAACTTGCACTTGGGTTGATTAAGCATATTATTTACTGACTTGCATTGTCCCACATATCGTTCACAGATTGTCTTAACATTTTTTTGGGAACATGTTAGAAAGGTGTTCAGTTAATAGTTCCAGAGTTTTGTCAACATTTTAAAACATTTGATTAGTGGGGACTAGTTTACGTATACCAACTGATATGATTCATATCTCATATTTCATTTCCAATAAGAAAACGTATAAACTGTTGAAGCATTTGAAATTGCTGCATTTCTGATCTACTATGAGTGGCGTGAGCCTGCAGTATACGTTAACTACTTCTTTACTTTTAAGTTTTGCTCGTTGTTATTAGGTGAATTATAACCAGGGGAAAATGGGAACTCAAGCTCCTTCTACCGGTATAAATTATTCACTCATGCATTCTTTTTTCTTTCTTTCACAATTATCATAGAATTTCTATACTTTGCATAGATGTCTTATTATTTCCATG
Source organism: Pugionium cornutum (assembly GCA_018901935.1). Classification (NCBI taxonomy): domain Eukaryota; kingdom Viridiplantae; phylum Streptophyta; class Magnoliopsida; order Brassicales; family Brassicaceae; genus Pugionium; species Pugionium cornutum. The sequence goes on along the minus strand of CM032161.1, from coordinate 4,512,045 downwards.
TAGGAGCCAAAACCATTACTTGATTCAATTTGTTCAGTTGCATAAATCAATGATCAAAAATCTCAGTCTGATCCTCCTGCAGTCCAGCTTAACTAACCGTCTTTTTCAACTTTAGGCAGTTCAGTTCCTGTGCAGGGCCTTACCAAACAGCACCAGATGCAGCTCCCACCAAGCTCTTTTCCTATGTATACCAGCCCCGGTAATTTTCACTACCCGGGGCCAAACAACAATACTTCAGGTTCCACGTTGAGACCGCACCTTCATGATTCTCATATGAGACATGTGGCACATAACCCGACTATGGGGTCAACTGGTCTTGGAGGACCTTCCCAGTCCACCACAAACATGATGACTATGCCCAAGTTTGAGAGGTCAACTTCTGTAAATGATCCTAATAGGGTTCAAGGTGGCGCTACATCACATTTCCAGAACAGCTCACCATTGCCTCTAAATTCTCCACCTGGAGCATCAGTGTCCCATGTGAAGCAAGAATCAGTTGAACAAAGTTTTGAGCAGAATAGTGCAGCCTCAGGGACTTTGATTGAGGACTCAGAGAAGGAGTCTTCTAGAATGGTACTGTCCACATCTAGCAACTTGGCGCATGCAAGCTCTGTTTCTCCTTCCATGAAAACTCAACTGGACGCTAGCACAGGAGTAAGTGATCTATTAAGATATAATTTTCACATTATACTAATCAGTTGTTAAATTCTTTTTTCTTTTGGGTCTCTTTGAGTTCTCGGTTCAACCATGGTGCTTCAGCAGCCCGTGCATATTTTCCTTGTTGTTTTTCACAATCTTGGAATCTATATTTTTCCTCGTTTTGCCTTTTTATGTTTTCTAATATGAACAGTAAAAGGTTTTTTCTTTCAAGTTTGGACAATTTTTCTATTTGAATTTTTTTTTTTTTTTGTGTATCCATCAGATGAATTCTCGTGGTCCATTGGGGACCTCTCAAGCAGGAGTTAATGCTAGAACGCCACCCAAAAAGCCTTCTGTTGGTCAAAAGAAACCTCTTGACGCATTAGGTTCTTCACCGCCACCAGCAAGGTAATTGAGCTGCTTAGGTGAAAGAAGCAACTATTTACAGTTATCTTAACTTGCTCCTATTTCGTTAGCCATTTAAAATTAAAATTATAGTTTTCTTTTATGTTCATTGTTTACAGCTTAGAAAACACTTTTATTTTTGGTTGTTCATGTAAAATGATAATATGGTTGCTTTGCATGATCAACTTGCAGCAAGAAGCAAAAAGTAGCAGGGAGTTCTATGGATCAAAGTATTGAGCAGCTCAATGATGTCACTGCAGTCAGTGGTGTTAATCTCAGGGTGTGTTTCCTGGTAGCTTCAGTTTTCAGTTTAAATCTGGATTTGCAGTACTGAATAAATACTTTTTTTTGTCTATATTTGATTTAGGAAGAGGAAGAACAATTATTCTCTGGGGGCAAGGAGGATGGTCGTGTTTCTGAAGCATCTCGGAGGGTTGTACACGAAGAGGAAGAACGATTAATATTGCAGAAAATCCCGCTGCAGAAAAAGCTCGCAGAAATTAGTTTGGATACTTGCCATATCTCTCTTTCTTATTTCTATCATGCTTCTTTTGAGATTTAGGTTTTGGATTACTTGGAGAAGAAGCTTATATATGCTTTTCATATCTGACAGTGGCGAAAGCCGGATTAAAGAATATAAGCAATGATGTGGAACGGTGCTTGTCTTTGGTGAGATGTTGACTTCTTGTGAAGTGTTTGTTTGCATTCAATTCTTGAGCCTTTTTCTTCTTCTTTTCTCATGCGTTTGTGCTCTCAGTGCGTGGAGGAAAGGATGCGGGGACTATTATCTCAGATAATTCGGTTGTCAAAGCAGGTTATTAGTGTAACTTTCTCTTGCTACCTACTTCAATATTGTTGGACTCTTTCTCAAGATAAAAATGTTTCTGCAGCGTCTTGACGCCGAGAAATCTAGACACCGGATATTTATCACCTCAGATATTCGGCTACAGATCAACGAAATGAATCAGAAGGTGAAAGAGGAATGGGAGAGAAAACAGGCTGAAGCAGAAAAGCTGAAGAAACCGAGTGAGGTATGTTCCTGAGCTCATTGTCTATGTTCTTAATTTTGCTATATAGCACACAGATTTGCAAAAAAAAATTTTGCTTAATTTTTTTTTTGGTGCAGAGTGAAGAAGGTGATGGTGGAGTTGATAGTGAGAAGGAGAAAGAAGAAAACCGTTCGAAGGGCGTGAAGGTATGGAGAAATTAATAATACGGCTGTGGAAGCACATTAATATTATATTTCGCAATGTTCTTTGAAAAGTGTTGTTGATATGTGAAAGGGAAATAAAGAAGACGACGACAAAATGAGAACGACAGCTGCAAATGTCGCTGCTCGTGCTGCTGTTGGAGGAGATGATACGTTTTTAAAATGGCAATTAATGGCAGAAGCTCGTCAGAAATCTGTATCCGAGGCTGGTAAAGATGGGAATCAGAAAGCTAATTCAGGAGGAGGAAGAAACTCAAAGGACAGACAAGATGGTGGACGACGGTTTTCTGGAACTGGTAAGTGAATTCTTGTAATTACCGGAACAAGATTAAACCCCAAAAAATGGTCTCCTTTATTGAAATCAAAAGAATCAAACACATTTCGTGGGTCTTAAAACTTGCAGCTATCGAGTGAGCTGGTTGAGATTTTGGTTGATTCGATTTGGATTCTTGTTTTCAGGTGGTAGAAGATTAGGTAAGAACCAAGTGTCGTCAATTCAACCAAAAGTGGTGAGAACAATCTCTGTGAAAGATGTCATCTCTGTCCTGGAAAGAGAGCCGCAAATGGCCAAATCCACTCTAATGTATCGATTACTTCAATAGTCACATTATATTTAGAAGTCTCTGATTTGATAATTTAGTTACCAAGACGAGTATCTGTTTTACTTTTGTTCGATTTCAGGTTTTTTTAAGTTTATTAAATTTACTTATACAGTAGACATTAATAAATTATAAGTTTCTCATCGATAACAGTTTTAAAAACATTTTTCAGGTAACCTATATTTAATTAAATTATGCAATTTTAAAAAAAGAAACATATTTTAAAAAGCAATTGACATATATTGTTGTAACTAATTTACATATAAATATTTTGTTATATCTGTTTTTAGTTTAAATATCAAAACATTTATATTACCTAACGGAGAATCGTGTGTAACTAATACGATGTTGTAACTAATCGACATGTAATTTTATTTAATATATATAACTTCTTTAATTAAAATAACAAATTTTTTATATCAATTTATGGGGATCAAACTTTGTACAATTATGTAAGAAAATAATGAGTAACCAATACGATGTTGTAGCTAATCAACATATATAGTAATTTTATTCAATATATATACACTTCGTTAATTAAAAATTTAGGAAAGAATTTTTAATATTGAGGAACATTTTTTGCTGGTGTTAATTAATCATATGCAATTTCACGTTTTAGAAAAGAATTATTAAAACATAAAAGATAATTCTTAAATTTGCATAAAGTATTCCAAAAACAATTATGCATAAAATGTGATTACTAACCTAAATTCAGTAAAAAATTCTTAATATTTAAGAAATCTTATGTAAATAAAATAATTATATTAAAGAAAAAAAATTGAAAAATGCAATTAGAGGGATCGAACTATTCACTATTAATTGTAACAAAAAGATGTGTAGTCAATCGACATAAGTCTCTTTTTTTTTTAATATATATCCTTATGTTTAATTAAAATATATAAAAAATCTACCAGCTCAATGGGATCGAACATTGGACAGTCTAGTAAAATAAAAAGTGTGTAACCAATACGCTGCTGTAACTAATCGATATATAAGTTTAATATATATACTCTCGTTTAATTAAAATAAAAAAAAATATTATATCACTAACTACAAAGATGACCATCAAACCTTGGGCACATGTGTAAGATAAAGAAGTATGTTACCAGTATGCTACGGTAGCTAATCAACATATAAACATTTTGTTTTAGCTAAATTAGGTTTTCAACTTTGTTTTAATTGTAAGATAGTAAAGTTTTTTTATTGGTCAAAATACTATATTAGTAAATTTTTATATTGAAGGCTATATTTTTCACTAAAACTTAATTTAGTGCTAATATAGAATATTTCTCTACCATAAAATAATATTTTTTTAAAAAATTTGTTCATAATTTAGCACTATCAACTTAATATTCTAAAAATAACAAAAATTATTAAAAAAATGCATATTTATTATAAATAAATTATAAATATAATTAAAATATTATATTTGTGTTCTATTTTTCTAATTTAAAATTTATTTTTTTTATTAAAGAGAAGTTTTAAAATATTTTGATATTAAATTTTATAATAATGTTATTTTATCAATTGCTACAGTTTGTATTTTTTTATTTTTTAGTTGAAATGAAACACTTTGTATTCATAATTTAGGAGGTTTTACAACGAATTCTGCTCATCACGGGTCAACTGTGTGTGTTAGGGAGCGGTTCATCGACTCCTACAAATATCTAATCTATTGAAGCTTTGGTTCAACAATCGGCACGACAACACATCCCGATGCTCTATCCTCAATGACAACACATTCCGTACCATATCCAACGTATGCAAGCGAAACGAAAGCTGACAACTTCGGTTTTGCTCGTTTAAGGCATATTAGGAGCTGTCGATGATTGAAATAACTTCCCAAGTATTACAACCTCCGATTGAAACTCTTCGAGAACTCGAGAGAGAGAATCATAGACAAATCTTGCAAACGCAGATGATTATTCGGTGTATATCCTGTCTCGGAAAAAATATTAGCAATGACATTAGTAGGATTAAACGAATTGTTATTCAAAACAACTTGTGGTTGAGACTGGTTAAACATCATAGGCTGAAACTGTGGTACTCTAGGTTGAAATTGAGGCTTATATGATGTCTTGTATGCATGAGGAAATCCGTGAATCTTGAAACATTTTTGTACATTATGTCCTATTTTGCCACAGTGAGTACATAGAGGTTTCTGCACAAGTCTTCCAGCATTATACGCAGCACCAAATGGTTCAACTTTTGGTTCAGGATGTGAAACAATAGCTTGGAAAGCAACATTCTCAACACTAGAAGAAGGCTTGATAAATCTTTGTCTCTCATATTGAGTGACAATATTGAAGGCTTATTCAATAGTTGGAATTGGTTTCAACATCAGAATGTGCCTCCTTGTCTGTTCATACGGCTGATTTAAATCCATCAGATATTTGGTGGCTCGACTTCTTTGTTGTAGAGTTTCCCATTTTACTGCTGCATCACATTCACATTTACCACATGTGTATACAAGAAACTCTACATAATTCTTGTACTCTTCCCAAAGAGTAACAAGTTCAGTATAGTAGGCTGAGACATCTAAAGCTCCTTGTTCAATTTTACTTAACCTCTGTTCTATATCATATATCCTAGGAACATCGTCCTGCTTAAATCTAGACAGCAGATTGTTCCATATCCCTTCAGTAGTAGAGATAAACAAAAGACTTTGTCCTATTTTCTTCGAAATTGAATTCATCAACCATGTAGCTACAATATCATTACATGGACCATGCTCCATAATCACGATGAGTGACAGGAGGTTTAGCAATCGTACCATCTATAAAGCCTAGCTTATTCCTAACATTCAAAGCCATACGCACAGACCTCCTCCAAGAATGGAAATCAGAGGCCGTGGTCAAACGATCCGAGACTAATACTAAACCGGCATGATCATTACTATGAAGATAAAAAGGATTCTCATATTGATCAGCCGATGATCGTATCATATTCTCAAAACTATGATTGTTCGTCGAAAGTGAAGGTGAAATTGTTTCCATCTCAAAAATGGAGAAATTGAGAGAAATCAGAAATTTGTGTCGAATTGATGAAGGAAATAAGAAATCAGAAGAGAAAACTAAAACACAATTTTCGACGAACATGAAACCCTAATCGCGATGACTGTCAAAAATAGCCAACCTCTCAAACAATTAAGTCGAACAACTTACTTGATTCGGTAGGATGAAGCGGAAGAATCAAAGTCCAAAAAAAAATAAAATTTCTGATACCATATTACAACCTCCGATTAAAGCTGTTCGAGAACTCGAGAGAGAGAATCGCATGTCGGGGAAAAGAAGAACTTAAACTATATTTTTGTATTATTCACTTAATTAATTGTTTGTACATATGCATTTATATACAAATGGTTAAACCATCTAAACTAGTAATAAACCAACCCAAACTATGACCATGTAATATATCATCTAATACCAAGAAAACTCGAAAAACCGAAAGAGTGACCAGGGTAGGAAAGCAATGACGACACACAACGCGGGTGCTATTAGAGTGTGTAAAATCCCACATTGAAAGTTGGGAGCTTTCTACACAGCTATATAAGGTGCATGAGTTACTCCTCTCATTGTCAATTGGTTTTGAATTGGATGTCCATGTTTTCTAATAGGTGCTAATAGCTTTCTCTATCGTAAAGATGCATTGGTTATTTATTTTATATATAAATCTTTTATATATTAATCACATTTACTTGTATACGATTAAGCTCGGAGGTGCACATCCAGAATTACTAACACTTAAGTATACACACCAACCAGAAGTTTGGAGTATTAATTAAGTTTAATGATTTCAAATTTGAAATATTAATTCCAAAAATATTTAGATTTGATTTAATTCAACCTAATACTTTTTTTAGAAAAAGAAACTATTATCTTTGATTCATGAAAAATTAGACAAATTGATTTTCGTTTTTTTTAGTTTTGCACTTTAATGATCTTTTTGATAGATAAAAAATCTATGTTTTAATTTTTTTTTTTTGTTTTCTCTAAGTGGCGTTTTCCTTATTGTGGTTTTTCTTGTTTTATGTTGTTGAGAAGTTACGAAAGTTATTCTCTTTTCATTGAGAAAGAAGTTACGACAATAAAAACCACTATCTCCTAATTAACTGCCACATCCAGGGTATTTATACACGCATACATTATGCCTTTTTATCCGATGGTTAATTGGCTATTATATAATATATATATATATATATATATATATACTAACAAGTGTAAAGATGTTTATATAATTTAATTAGGTAAAGAAATAATATTATCAGTATATCCAAATTATAATGTTGTTATCCAAAATCCATCTATCATGATATCGTCTTTTATTTAGAATTTAAAACATTAATACGACTTGATTCATATAATTAAATCGAAAAATACATAAGTCATATATATAAAAATATTATTACATAGAGTTCAGGGAAGAGTTCGTAGTCTTTAAAGATATTGAAGTATGATCGTGTGTCACAATCGGAGAGCAGTCAAGATGATTTATCGTGTACCGCTGTTTTGGTCCGAGAAGAGATAAACCACAACAAATTTTGAAAGTAATTTACATAGATTTATTTCAGAAAATAACCAGGCAGAACGATCAAACTTGCCAAAAATTTACATAGATGAAGCAGTTTATGATGCAGCAACAATTGATTATGTATTTTAATTTTTTATTAAAAATTATATAATTTTTATGCATGAACATTTTTTGTTTAAATTTATATTATTTTGAATAATTTAAATTATTAATTAATGAAACTAAATAAAGTTTTCTTTTATAAAAAAAATATAATGCCGTTGTAATTCCAAAAAAGTCTTTTGGTTGGAAAGGGGTAAATTGATGTTTTCTTGTAATGGTAGAAAAAAACTCGATTTCAAATACATAAATTCCAATTTTAATGTGTATTTATACATGCCATTAAATTATAAACATTTCGTATCTTTTATTTTAAATCATTTTTGACATCCGTCAACGTTGCCATGGCTTTGAAAATACTCTATATATCATATTTATCCATGAATCAGAAATTACATTACGATTTTGAATTGCAGATTCGTGTAGGCAAGTACGTCTGAACTGCTAAAAATCATGCTTCCCATGACTTGTTTAACTTATTGTAAATAAACTTTAAAAGGTATAGAGTTTAGTCAAGATAAGATACCAAAAACTCGTATAATTGTCTACAGACTACACTAAACTATATACTATCAAAGTAAAAGAATGATCACGCGCACCTTAATGTGGTTTTGTGGTCCTTCCCACCTTCTCCCGACGACTCACATTTATTCGCATAAATTATTCATTTCCACTTTACCTATACTGCCAACAAAAACAACGTTGTAACTTGTAAGATCCCATTGTTTCAAATACTATTTATAACGTTTGTTCGTAATTACATGTTTCAAATAACTTGTAACATTAATATTAGTTGATAACAATAATCAAAACGTAACTACAAAGGCTATATATATATGTTTATAATCTCTTTAACAATCCCATACTTATCTAACACAAAAGGTATTCTAAGATGCTACATAGATAAATAGATAGATCAATCCAAGGGATCATGTTTCTTCCTTTGCATAATCATTTCTTTCTTTTTCTTCCCTTGTTCTTCAGTGATCGTCGACAAGCCTAGAGAGAGAGAAACAATGGTTATCTCATGATAATTTAATATAGGAGAGATCCAAAAACCTTTATTTAAACACACACACACACACATATATATATATAAGACACTGAAAATACCATTTAAGTGATGAGTTTTGTCATTGAGCATCATCTGTCGAACTCTGGCGGATCTAGCCTCTTTAAATAGCCACGTGGCCTCCATCTGTTTGCTGATCATTTGAGCAGCGTAGTAAGGGATTTTGCCACGGAAGCAGTGACTATTGACGAACATGATACAATCCATCAAGCTTTCTCTTAAAAGCCCTTTAATGTCATAAGCTCTTGACCTTGTCCAAAGACTCTTACCATGTGAGTTCACAGGTTCCGACAAGCAAAGAGCTCTTGTGCAATCACTTATGGCCTCATCTACTTCTCCAAGAAGTAAGTAACACTCTCCTTTATCACTATATAGATTCATTCTCTTTTTCCTAAGTTTCAAAGGGCATAACCTTATGGCTTCGTTGTAGCATTTTATAGCTCCTTTTATGTCTCCTACACAAAGCAATTGCTTTGCTTGCTGCTTCATCAAGCTCACTAGAACCCTTTTCTCTCTCAAGTTTTCTTGATTATCATCACTCAGCAATTTTCTCTCCCTCTTCTTCCTCTCTGCTTTAATACTCCACAATTCTTTCAAAGCCTTTTGCGCCTCGTGAGTGTAAACATAGCCTTTCTTTGTATTGTAATGCATTAGAAGAACTCTAGTTATTCTATTACCTAGGTTTGTTCTATTGCTAAGGGCCTTAAGCTCAACTAAGTCTATTAGATAAAACAATGATGTCTCTAAGACTTTGTACCTTGTTTCTTGGTCTTTGAGAAGAAGCAAAAGGCAATCTATACCCATGTATTGCCAATCATCCGAAGACCGGGATAGATTGCATAGACTCAATATTGTTTCCTTAGATCCTGAGACATGCACTCTTCCTTGTTTACTATAACAAAGAATCCGGATTAGCCCGATGCCCGCCGGAGAGGTGTGGTTAACCAATCCACCCCACATTTGGCTAAGCTCCTTGAGAAAGGTTTTGTTGCAAATAAGAGAAATAGACCTTTCCTTATAAGCAAAGCAATTGAGTAAATGAAGTGACCAGCATTGGAGTTGGCTTGCCCATTCCTCGGCTTTTCGGTCTTCCATCTCTAACCCTCCAAGTCCTCTAGTAAGCAAGTCACTATGATACCTCACTCTTCCCTCTCTATCTTGAACATTCACAAACTCTTCGTACACAACATCAACACATGTCGTTGCAATCTCCATGGCTAATCTCACCACCTCATCCTCGTGAGCAGCCACTGCCTCAAACGTTCTCTTGTAGCTTGCCAAGTGACCTAACGCCCTAACCACGACTCTTTGCTCGACCCAACTCATCTTTCCTCTCATAAGCTCAAGCAATGGAGCTATGACTCCAGATTCCACAGCTTTTGCAGCAAACTCAGGCTTCTTCATGGTGTAAGACCCAATGATATGAACAGCATAGTAAGGAACATACACGTTTTGGCCAGTCATTACCCAATCAACATCTCCAAGACCTTTCTTGATCAACCTTGTCATGCACTCGAAGACCCCCAAAGACGGCAACTCGGGGTTTTCGGGGTCAGCCATAGCGAATCTCCAGATGAAACTGAGCGTGAGAGCGAGCTCCGTGTCGTCTCTTGTCATGTGCATATCTCTCAGAGCTAACTCTAAGCATGATTTTCTAACACATGGGTCTGTTTCTTCCATGACACAGAAGAAACAACACGGCCTAAAACCGGTAACGACGTGGGGCCTTGCCATCTTGTTTGTACTCCTGCAAGAGACGTGGTCCATGAGAAAGATCTCAGATTTGGTTGGTTTTTTGGCTGTTCTTCCTGATTAAAGAAGATTTAAGTACAAAAAAAGGAAAAATAGGGTTTCTATGTGATCCAGGTGGATATGCAGATGATCAAAGTGGGTTTTGTTTATTTGAAAAGTGAACTAAAGTGGCCTAGTGATGTGATGACATCTAGCGGCCGCTTGAGAAAGTGAAATGCAAATGGTCTTAAATTATTCAAAAAACATTTGAATTGTTTGTTTAGTAAATGACTTAGTTACTGATGTAAATCGATACTATAACGTAATTTTGAGTTTCCATAAAGTAGTTGGAAAAGACAATCTTTCTTATGTATCTACACCATATATTAACCTAATACTTTGGTTGGGGTGACTTCGGTTTTATATGTAAATCTTAAAACCAAACTCTTTAAAGTAACCTCTGAACCCTAATCTACAATTTTGTTTACTTACGACAACTATATATCGAGATTGACGGACTTAATGACATATATATATAGTATACGTGTATATTAAGGATTATTTAGGGTTTAATTTGATATGTATTAAAATGAAAACCAACCAACTATAATCAAAGTTACGCATGTAACCATTAAGATATCAATGTGCATGTCAAATCCTTTATGTCAGTAGCTAAATCAGTTTATGTCCTCTTCACGCACATAGAAAATATGCAATTATTTTTGTTTTTCGCAAAATAAAATAATAAATCAATAAAATGATTTAACCCAACGTAAGTACTCCTCTGATTGTTACGCAGATGGCTCAGCCAAACAAACAGAAACCACATCCCGGGTTGGCTGGATCCTAAAATTACAGTATGGAACAAATAGTCTCATAGGTATGAGGGGTGTATAAAAATGATTATCTCCAATTCATATGAAGTTTGTTATCCTCTGTTGGGCGATTAGCAGCTTAAATAATATGTAGAGATAATGTACTAGATTCATTACTGATTTTACTGATTTTACTGATTTAATTCATCTAATCAATGATTCGGATAGATGGCCGATATTCACAACGAAAATAAAAGAATTCGAAGCATTTCGACAAAACTTCCCAGAATTCTCCCTCATCTACCAATCAAAAGAAAAAAACGAGCACACGCATTCATTTGCAAAACAAGCGAGAATGTGAAATACTATTTTTTCTTTTATAAACACTTCAATTCCATATTAGTTTGAAGACACGTCATCTGTTTTCTGACCAGTTAGTCATTGTAGTAAAGGAACTAGATATCAAAAAGCTCTTAAGGAAATAGTCGGAATGATTTCTTGTTATTCAACGAAAAGGATTACAACTGCTTTTATAGAAAAAACTTAACAATTTCGAAACAAAAAAATAGAAGACAAAACAGGAAACAACTTTTAAAATTAAAAGACTAATTCTCCTTCGAGAATACTTATTCAACTCCAACAAATGCCTTTAACTTATTCCATCTTCAGACTCTGTCAAAATAACCAGCAAATTCTTCTCCTTAAACTGATCACACTTCTCAAAATCATTTTAACTTTCGAACTCCAAGTAACCACCTGAGCTTCTCGAACTGATCGAACTTGATTGGTTTCGTCATGATGTCAGCAATTTGATCATTTGTTCCACAAAAACTCAGCTTTATAACTCCTTCGTTAGTAAGGTTTCGCAAGTAATGGTACCTTCTATCGATGTGCTTCGTTCGTCGATGCATAACCGGATTCCTTGACAATTTGATAGCAGTACTGTTGTCAACATAATGTTGACACACCCTGATACAAGACTTGAATCAATGCCATAACACACTTGGCCGGTTGGAGAAAATTAAGAGAGAAACTCGGCATTAAGATTCTGGAATGGGGTTTTCTGGTGGATATTGGATGGCGGATTGAAGTGAACCACACGAGTGATGGAAAACCTCGTGATAAATCACAACTTAGAAGTTAGGAGGGCTTTTCTCAACTAGAGTTCTAAGCGATTAGAGTTTTTAGGAGAAAAACTCGTAAGAAAAATGCTCTCTTTATTAATATCAAAATTTTTTTGTCGAACTACAATGTTGAAAGGAGTCTTATTAATATGCTTAGCAGCTTTGACCTTCTAGGGTCGACCCAAAAAGAAAAAGAAAAAAATAAAAAAGTGCATAAAGAAAATATTACAAAAGAGAATAACCGAAAAAGGATATCTATTTAAATGTTCTTGACTCAATAAATAGAAAACTACTAATTTCTATCCTGCAAAACAGAAAAGACAAATATGTCATTGAAAACTTACCTAATTACCATTCGGCCAAGAAATAGAAGGTGACCGACCTTTGTTACAGACACTCACTCTTCAGTTTGAAGTAGGGTTATGAAATGTTGGGTTTTGATCTCTTTTGCCACGAGAGCCCAAGTCTCTGGCGTCTTTTGAGATGTTGAGAAGCCCTTGGATTCATCCTTGTACTCTTGGCCCAATGCTCCTTGTCGTTGGTCTTCTATGAGCTTGTCTACCCATAAGCTGAACTTGTGGAAGAGTGCCATTGTTATGCTCCTTCTCATGGCTTTTGGTGGCACCAGTGGTGTAGAGAATTCATCTAGGTTCATGCCTTGAAACTGTTAGCTAATTTGATCCGAGTCTCCTTGTGTAGAGGTGGAAATGGTCGTGTGATCGCTTGAGCCGCCTAAGCCGTGTGTAGAACTGGCCAAGTTGAAATCAGAGCCAGCCAGATCGATTGGTGGGCCAGTGGCATCACCAGTTGGGCCAGCGGTGTTAGTCACGTCACCGCCAGTTGGGCCGGAGGTTTGGGCCTCTCCACCGGTGAAGTTGGTCGGCCCGGCCCAGCGGATCGTAGGGCCGGTGGTACCGCTTGGGCCCGGCAGATGTGCCAAATAGCCCAGCTGTATCGGGCAGACCTTTTGGTCAGCCATTTAGATCTTATGGCCGGTCAGACGATCTAATCTCCTCATCACACCCGCTAGCGAGAACACTCAGTTCCTGCAATAGACCCTTTAACCAAACACAATGACAAGCGGAAGAGGTTGCTACAACCTACTCCACCTCAGTGGAAGACAGAGTCACGATACTCTGTTTTCTTGAGCTCCAGAAAACCGCTGCTCCATTCAGCAAGAACACATGCCCAGACATACTCTTCTTGTCATCCACGTCTCGAGCATAATCGTTATCTGTATAGCCCATCACATTCAGACTCGATGACCTCTTATAAAAGATTCCAAAATCCAATGTGCCCTTCAAGTATCTCAACACTCACTTTGCAACCATCATATGTTCTTCCTTAGGATCACGCATAAAACGAGCTATTAGACACACCAAAAACACTAAATTGGGTCTTGTTACCATAAGATACATCAAGCTCCCCACAAGTTGTTTGTAGAGTGTTGCATCAACTCCATTCCTTCCTGCTTTTGAGACGATAATGCCTCGAACAATTGTGACGGAATTGTAGTTCCACATATTAAATCTTTCCAAAACCTCTTTAGCATATTTCCTTTGGCAAAGATGAATGTCATCACCGTCTTGATGAACCTCTACACCAAGGAAAAATTTCATTTTCCCCATATCGGTCATCTCAAATTACCTTTGCATTGAGGATTTGAATTCTGCACATAACGATTCATCATCTCCAGTAAATATCTTATCATCGACGTAGAGACTTACCACCAGGATGTGTTTTCTGTTTTCTTAAAAAATAGAGTATGATCATAGGTGCTTTTCTCGAACCCCTCCTTCTTAAAGTAGCTTTCAATTCGGTTGAATCAGGTTTGTGGTACGTGTTTTAAGCCATAAAGAGTTTTTTTTCAGTCGATACACCTTATCTTCCTCTCCTGCTTTGATAAACCCTTCAGGCTAATCAACGTACACTTCTTACTTAAGCTCACCGTATAGAAAAGCGTTCTTCACATCGAGCTGAAAAACGCACCAACCCTTTGAGTTACGACTGCTAATAGGTTTCTTATTGTATCCCAATGAGCAACAGGTGCAAAAAATTCAGTATAATCAACCCCAACAGTTTAAGAATAACCCTTCGCAACCAAACGGGCTTTGTACTTTTCCACATTTCCTTCTTCATTCAACTTGGTCTTGTAGATCCATTTCACACGTATCTTCTTTGCTTGCGATGGCAATCTCACAAGTTCCCATGTGTGATTTTTCTCAATGGAAAGAATCTCCTGCTTCATTGCTTCTTTCCACTTTTCTTCTTTCGCAGCATCCAAAAAGTGAATCGGATCATCACCACTTACGTAGAAGGCAAAGTTTATCATAGCATCATCTTCGTCACTTTCTTCTTCTCCGGTCACGAAATCTTACATCCATCCAGGTTGTTTTCTTGGCCTCCTTGATTGTTCTCTAGTTTCGAGTTCTCGGGTTTCAACTCTCTGATCCTTTGTTTATGCAATTGATCTCAATAGAAGGAGATCCGTCATTAGATATGTTTTTAAAGTTGGAGGAAATACAATTTCGTGGAAAACCAGCTTAAATCGGTTGCAGCACTTTTAACTATTGAAATAAGTACATGACACTTTCTGCAACAGTAAAATATGTGTTTAGGCTAACTCACAAAATGCTCTAGATTTAGGAAAGAATCCAGTTCATCATGAAAAAACTAAACACACTGATACTAAATTTCACCTCATCGCAACCATTGTAGCTAATGGGGATGTTTGCCTATCTAAGATCTATAGTACAACTAATCCATCATACTTCCTAACTAAAACAATAAATGGGCAGAAGTTCTATTTACGTTGTGAATTCCTCAACATCCACTCAATTTAGATGCAACTTTAGATAAATTTATTGTGATTAAGTTGATCTTGCAAGACAGATTGCCAAAACAAAAGAGATTGATTTTATACAAGTTCGAAGATCAAAACTAAAGCAAAAAAAGAGCCACTAATGGAAGTGAAAGAGTTACCCAAAAGAGCTACATGAACTATGCTGAAGAACTCAAGTTCTAGGTGGAGCACATGAGCAAAGTGGAGCTCACTGTTAGGAAAGCTAAACATGTACAAAACGGTTTAAATGAGGTTGCTGCTATTGAGACATTGAATGAGGCATATGGATTCCCGACCAAGGTTTCTAGTGCGGAGATGTGAGTAGACAAAACCGTTGACAAAGGCTCGACGTCGAATCTTCACATGAGAATATACCTCGCCGGAAATGTTTATCTATTAAAATTTTGAATATGTCAATTTATTTATAATCTTTAGGTTTTTGTGGGTTCTATTTATCTATTTAAGGGACATAAACACATTATTTGTTATGTGGTTATTATGTTCTCTGTATTTTTGTGGGCTCTTTTTATCTATGTAAGAGACATAAACACATTATTAAGAATAATCTAACGGCAATTATCTAAAACAACACTTTTTTAAGTTTTTATTTTAAAAATATCATCATTAGTTTAAATTTATAATAATAACAAAAATTTAAAATTAAAATATATTAAAATTTTAAATTTAATAGAAAATAATTAAATCTTAAATTAACAAAAGAAACTCAAATATAATGTTTTAAATATATGTATAATTTATTTATAGTAAATAAGTATTTTCGTATAATTATTTGTGTTATTTTTAGAATTTTAATTTTATATTACTAAATTTGTAACAAAATTTTTAAAAATTGCCGGTATTACTCATAATCTTTAGGTTATTATGTTCCATAGTGTGTTGTATACATATATGTAGTCAATTATGTCAATGTATAGTTAGATTTGATTATCAATACCCGAATGGCTTTTATACTTCTCACCCCGAAAACTAAAAAACTCAAAAACATGATCCGAATCTGAGTGGATATCCGAACGTCCAGCCATAATTTGATACATTGGAGTAGAAATTTTTATTAGTTGATGAATTATTATAGTTTAAAACGTAAATATTTGTATTTTAGTTTTAAAAAGTATAAAAAGAGTAAAATTTATGTGGGCATAGTAGTCTTGAAAGTTGTTGTCTATTTAATTTTGCGATACCTAATGTTATTCAATTAATTTTTACACTCGTATTTGTTATACATGCCAATTTTTTGCAATGAAATATTTTGTTTCTTATTTTGTTTTCTTTTCAAGAAATGTAGAAAATATCGAGTAGGACGAATGCATTGGACGAAGTGACATATTAGTTTCTTTTAACTTTATTTGTGTGTAACTTTTTGTCAACAAATGTGTGCCATCTGCGTTGGAAATAGAATTGGTACTAAAGAACATCCCATGGATTTAACTAAAAGTGGACATCTCATTTTTTTTTAATTTAGTTCGATTCATTTTTTGGTTTGGTAATATTTTCGGTTTTAAAAATAAATTAAACTGTATATAAAAGATTAAGATTTTAAAATAGCATTTTAAAGTTTTTATTATAAATCTATCACATTAAAATTAAAAATTTAAAAATAACACAAATAATTATGTAAAAATACTTATTTATTCTAATAAATTATACATAAATTCAGAATATTATATTTGGATTCATTTTTTAATTTAGAGTTTAAATTTTTATATTAAAATATAATTTTAATATTAAATTTGTGTTATTATTAAAAATTTAAACTAATTATGATATTTTTAGAGCAAAAACTTAAAAGGTATTATTTTTATAATTATATATCACTAAAAAATCCAAAAAAAATTCTTCTGGTTATTAAATAACTTGATATTGCCTTAGTTAATTAGTTAAATTAATTTGGCTTGATTCCGACTAAGCATTTAATAAAACAGAGTGAACAACCCCAAATTGAACCCAAAATAAACCAAAATGCTCACCCTTGGTTTTGGGTGTTCTTCTTCTATAAACAAGCAAAATCTTTGTTATCACTATCTTTTTATACAGTTAAGAGATTTGACTTCTCTTTCTTTGTGTATACTGTATCCAACAATTAATCGAATCATTACATTGGATGAATTAATGAAAAATGTAATCGTATGGTTATGGTATAAGCGATTTTGCAAGCACACACGATGTTTATAGGTCTAATTAATCATGATTGTTGGATGAGTTAATGAAAAATATAACAGCGGTTGAGATATAAAATGATTTTATGTACTAATTGTGCATTCTCTCAATTAGGGATGCTAAAAAGATTTAAATATTTAGTTTTAATACTGAATTATTATATAGAAACACTTTGAGCTAATTTAAGACCGGGTTTCAAAATTTCAAAAATAAAAAACATGTTCACCATGTTATATATTTTTTTTTTAAAAGTTTTTTAGTTGATAATATAAAACAAATATTTTCTCAAAAACTTCAAAATATCGTTTTTCGGAAAATCTAAAAATAGTATTTTTTTTGGAAAGCCAAAAAATAATTTTTTTCGCCAAGATGTAATATAGTGTTTTTCACTAAAATCGTAAAAATAACATTTTTACCGAATTTTATAATAGCATTTTTCTATCAAAAAATTTTTTTTCCAAAACCACAAAATAAAATTATCTGTCAAAATAACTCTTCTCTCAAAAACATCAAAATAGTATTTTCTTGAAATTAACTTCAGTAACATTTTTTATCAAAACCACATAATAACATATTTTTGTCAAAATCTCAAAATAGTATTTTATTTAAAAACTGCAAAATAACGTTTTTTGTCAAAACTTCAAATAGCATAACTAAAACCGAAAAATAATGATTTTTTCCAGAATTATAAAACAGCGTTTTTCGCCAAAATCATAAAATAACATTTTTTCAAAAAAATCCGCAATGGCATTTTTTGAAAAAGCCATAAAATAATATATTTCCGCCAAATGATAAATTGACAAAATCGCAAATTTTTTTTTTAATTTTACAATGGATTTTCATCATTCATTAATGAATTTTTTTGATGTAATGAGTAATGGCTTTGGTTATTTGGTGTTCAAGAATTATTATTTAGGGAGTTCATACCATCCATATATAATGTTTTGTTCTAAGATTTCAATTTTTCTATGTTTGAATAGTAGCATATGATTTTATTGAGCTAAGTGTCATAACCGCAAAATAATATTTTTTCATCCAAAATAGCGTTTTCTCTCCAAAACCAAAATAACATTTTAATTTGTGCTCATTATAACTTATAAAATAGATAATTATAATATATATATATATATAGGATTTATAAATAATTAGATGTAAAAAAATAATTGTTTTTACACTGTACCATAAAAGAGTTTTAAAACTATGAAAAAACTAAAGTTATGTTTTGACAGGCTAAAAAATTAAGGTCTAAGCTAATTTAGGATAGGGGTAAGTTAAGTTTTGGTCAGGTTGGATTAAAAGAATCCCTATTAACATCCTTAGTGTGAATAGGACAGAAGTGATTATGTTAAGTCAAGTGGTAGATATTCGAGATTACTTTTTAGTTGTATTTAAAGGTACAATTTTTGGTAGTATTGTGTTAGAAATCAAAATAAAGTATATTTAAGATACGTATTTGATATAATATGGCGACGACTGTTTGGATATTGTATGTATTAGATATTGTATGTATTAGACATTGTATGTATTAGATATTGTATGTATTAGACATTGTATGTATTAGATATTGTATGTATTAGACATTGATACATCTTTTGGTCTCAGTTCGTAATAGAAGACCATTGAATGGTACCTGTGGAGAGTGTAAGAACGCAATTTTCTACAATGTGGGCAACTGATAATTGTGAAGAAATTACATATAATAAAATGTAAAATACCGATACAAGAATTTGGGAAAGACTCGATATTTGCAGAGGCGAGACACTCTTTCCTTAATTCTGAAAACGCCCCGTAGTGTGACGGTTGCATGGCGTTCCGAATCCCAGGATACAACTGCAACTATTCTGTCTTGCACAACCCAAGAACAGAATCTAACGAACGCTTTTCTATGTTGCACTCTCTGATTTAACATGTGAGGGATTTTATGTGTATTTTTTACACTTTTAGAATGAGAAAGCCAAAGATTTCTTTTCCTTTCTTTTTGATTCTCATTTTTAATCTTTCTCAACCATTTTCTTAATGATCAATATATGAGTTTATAAAGAGGTTACTCCATTTTTAATGAGAATTATTCTCTACTAAAAATCATTATGACTTTTATGTTACAAATGTTACAAAACAATAAACCAAATTAATTTGGATGTAATTTGTAACTTAACTCAATAAAGGAGATGTTGAATTTGACTTAGTCAACAAATAACAAATGAGGTTTGAACCAAATCACAATAAAAATTGTACCGACCATTGGTTCATTTGCTAAATTCCGAATACTCAAAACTCGAGTTCGGTTATCTCCTTCCACTAATACACCAAAGTGTATCCAAAATTTTGAGTTTTGTAACAGTTTCTCCGCTTGATATACAAGAGAGAATTCACCTCTAAATTATAATGTGGGACAAATTACATTTGTTCATTTTATGCTTATCAAGCAACCCACTTTAAATACTCATTTCTCATTCAAACGAACTTTGGTTTTAACGTCTTCTTTAGAAAACTCACCAGAAAGTGATCGACAACCACTTCCGGAAAACCGAGTTCCAACAATCCCCCACATGAATAGAAATGACTCTAAACACGTGACGACTCGATAGACTTAAATAACTATCTAGACAAGACTCGACAAGACTAGACAGAAAGACTTTCGAGAGTACAAACGAAAAATCTATCGTATATGAGTTGGTAGCATTTTTCAGCCTTGAACCAATCATTGTTAATAGTTATCGGATTTACTCGACCAGAAGGTGAACATGATGTCTTGAACCCTCCGGACTTTTATGTAAACCGAGACAATAACTATAACACAATTTTTTTTTCTCATAGAACTAGGTTCTCTATTGTGTTCATTTTGGCCGTGAACATGCCTGGTTAATCATGAGTGAACTTGGAGAATATAGTCTTTCCTTCATCCTCCTAGAAACGGCCCCATTTCACACTCACAAGGTGATTTACCATTAGCTTTGTTTTAAGGAGTATCATGTAGTACTCCACTTATATCTCAAAGCTATGGTCTCAAATCATTAAAAGCAACGCTTATCCTACACACATACATGAAGCACTGTGCATCATCCTAGGAACTGGGTAGAGACATAAGTCTCACAGTGCTCTTTTAGATTCCGTTTGACTTAGTTGTCCCTTTGAACCTACATCTTGGGATCTCTAGTCACGTAGGTAAGGTTACCATCAAACTTCATCTTAAATCATAGGCTTTAAACTCATTCCTCTTGATGATTTTACAATTTAATCTCATGACACCTTTAATATATGGATCTTAGGTTGTCATTCAATTGGATATAATCTATTAAGATTACACCATTTGAGATTAATTTTATAATGGTTATTTTTTTTTCTTAAAAAAAATGACTAAACCACTTATACAATCTATTTTTTAGTTAGATTGTAACTATTTAGAAGGTTGTACTATCATTTTGTAGACATCCCCACATTTTTAGGTATTTGTACGAATGTACTTTACCTTCCAAAGTTCATATGACATCTTGTCAATAACTTTATGTGGTAAGCAACGCTTCCCCCACATTTTCTGATACAACTCAGAGTAATGCAATTTTGCATTCATCATTTTTTTTCCTGTGAGTTTGAGTTTTTTTTTTATTCCCATAACTCCATTTGATTCGAATAATCACAGAAATATTTTTTTGATAAATAATATTATTTATTCAAAATAACGCATTATTTTTCATCAAAAATATTTTCCTTTATCACATATAACTATTTTCATAATTTTCTCAAGTTGGTTTTATTTTCCAACTTTTTTTCCGCTTTAATTTTTTTTTAAAGCCATATTCATGCGTCTCAACAAATCTATACATCTATTAAAATAGATATCAATTTTGCTAGACATGCATAAATTTTTTGATATATCACACTTGTGATATTTTCCACTAAACTTCTTTTAAGCATTTTTCTTGTGAAGTAAGTGATGATTTTTAGAGGAATCGTTTTAAACATTATTGACATAGTCACATGTGATAGACCACTACCAATACGAAATTGGTGCGTCGACTCACAAGACTCATGATCAACATTACCTCTAAATCAATAGGATTTGGACATTAAGATAAACATCAAAATTCCATCCGTATTGCTAACAAAGTCATTAGTGGTAAACCGCTCCCAATTTGGGGTATCGACTCACTATACTTGTTGCCATCATAAAACGTTATTGTTAACGTTTTATTTTATTGATATTTTTTTTTCGTTTTGCATAATTGCAAACCCAAAAAAGTATATTGAGAGTGAACGAAGAATTATCGTACATCCAAATTCCTGTTCTTATAACATAAACATTTCACAAAATTATCAGTTTTCGTTAGTCTAATAAACATAACGAAATTTTCAGAATTAAGATTGTAAGAACGCAATTTTCTACAATGTGGGTAACTGATAATTGTGAAGAAATTACATATAATAAAATGTAAAATACCGATACAAGAATTTGGGAAAGACTCGATATTTGCAGAGGCGAGACACTCTTTCCTTAATTCTGAAAACACCCCGTAGTGTGACGGTTGCATGGCGTTCCGAATCCCAGGATACAACTGCAACTATTCTGTCTTGCACAACCCAAGAACAGAATCTAACGAACGCTTTTCTATGTTGCACTCTCTGATTTAACATGTGAGGGATTTTATGTGTATTTTTTACACTTTTAGAATGAGAAAGCCAAAGGTTTCTTTTCCTTTCTTTTTGATTCTCATTTTTAGTCTTTCTCAACCATTTTCTTAATGATCAATATATGAGTTTATAAAGAGGTTACTCCATTTTTAATGAGAATTATTCTCCACTAAAAATCATTATGACTTTTATGTTACAAATGTTACAAAACAATAAACCAAATTAATTTGGATGTAATTTGTAACTTAACTCAATAAAGGAGATGTTGAATTTGACTTAGTCAACAAATAACAAATGAGGTTTGAACCAAATCACAATAAAAATTGTACCGACCATTGGTTCATTTGCTAAATTCCGAATACTCAAAACTCGAGTTCGGTTATCTCCTTCCACTAATACACCAAAGTGTATCCAAAATTTTGAGTTTTGTAACAGTTTCTCCGCTTGATATACAAGAGAGAATTCACCTCTAAATTATAATATGGGACAAATTACATTTGTTCATTTTATGCTTATCAAGCAACCCACTTTAAATACTCATTTCTCATTCAAACGAACTTTGGTTTTAACGTCTTCTTTAGAAAACTCACCGGAAAGTGATCGACAGCCACTTCCGGAAAACCGAGTTCCAACAGAGAGTGGTGTTGTTCTTCGGAAAGTTTTGGATATCATGTTCTTGAAAAACAGAAAATTTCTAGGGTAACTTAGGTTCATGAAATAATTACTTTGGAGGAGTTGTCACATTCTATTTTGGGGGAGTTTTTTTAATAGACGGAAGAAGTGGTACGACATTGGTTTAAGTTAATGACCACCCAATAACAAGAAGCTCGCAGTTGGGTCAAAGACTCTCATTTATTGTTGGCAAGTGATGACACTATAACGTACTTCCTTAAGCTTTTCTGGGTAATGAGGAAGTTAGACCATGAGGTTATGACACATAATTTTCGGACCATGAGGTTATGACACATAATTTTCGGACCATGAGGTGGTTTTAATGTTATTGAAGTTGTGTGAAATGGAACGAAAGGAATAGACTTAGGGTAGGATTATAAGTAGTGAAAGTACAAAAGAAAGTATTATTTTCCTTTAAATTTTCTGATATGAGAGATGAGAGTGGTAGGTAGATGATGGCAAGTGAGTTGAAAGATTGTGCATACGATGAGACAAGGAAATCACTTCTGAAATTCGCATGAGGTTAATTAATTGACTTACGAATGTGAATATTGAATATGACAACCAAATAATGATAAGATTATATCTTCATTTGTTTTTACAGTATTATAAATTAAAATATTTTAAATCTATAGCCTAAAATTTTGAATAGATTTGGATCATGTTGAATAGTAAGTAAGTAAATAAATGCCTTTTGTTATAATTGTTTCAAATTTATTAGAAATAAGGTATTTCACTAACATAAAAAATAAATGTAACAGTCTCTAACCATCAAATAAATAGCATGAATCATGTATAATTTAGTTTAACAAATACGTAAATCAATCAAGTATATTTAACTAATTTGATATTATTGAGATAGTGGTTGATGCATTGCTTGATACAATGTTGTCAAAATAGAATGCAGATCAACCATAGAACTGATCTAGATATTGGACAGATGAGATAGAATATGTTATGTAAGTATTAATACAATAAGACTAAAACAGTACTTGATGAAGTAGTTGATACAATCAACAACACGAAACAAGAGTATGAAGGATGAATATTCATCGACTTAATGTTATGTCCACAAGTGTCGCATAAGGTTGGATTAAAAGACATTAAGCCATCAAACATGAACCTGTTCTTTGGAGATTTCTCATAGAAGATTCCAATAAATTTTTGAAGGATATGTACTTAATTGTTGGAATATGCATAGTTCTAACTAATTTTCCCATTTCAGGAGAGACTTTTGATATTTGAGAAACCATTTTTAATTACTTTTGGTGAAAATGAACATAAGGCACAAAATGCAAAAATGGACACCAAAAACATTTAGGAGGATGCACAAAAACCTAAGATGAAATAGAAGACATTTTCATGATCATTTTCGAAAAGAATCACCATTCGCCCTAAACTTAACAAAACAAGAGGCGAATTCAAAGAATGTTCTTCTTAATGCAAAAGTCCTTAGGAACGATATAGGAAGGCATTTGGTAATAAGGGGATGGATCAAACTTGACAATAGCAAAGGAATTTAGGTAAACCTAATTTCGTTAGTAAATATTAGGTTTGACCGGAACAAAATTGTTATAATCCGTCAAATTTCAAAAAATTTGAAAAACAAATTTGACGATCTCTACTACAGTTGGACGGTCGTACTAACTGAACGATAAGAGAAATATTTCATCGAATTTGCGGTAAATATATTTTATTGTTTTTAAATTTTTTTATTTAATAAAATTTAATAATTAATAAAGTTAATATATTTTAAATTTATAAACAATCGTAAACCTGGGATCCTGTGATCACCTCGGTGGTACGGAAAGAGTTTGAATCCGTCTGTGTAAGACGGATGAAAAGGATGGTGAGCACAGTTCATACAACTGACAAACGTACAAGATAGATTTTCTCTACTCTGTACAAAAAAAGACAGACTACTGGAAAACAGAAACATCTAATAAGAGGGGTAGCAAATCTTCCAATAACCGCAATTGCTCTTGGAATGGCCTTGGTCCGTACAAGCATTTGTCGGGCCAAAAATCATACATCCAAATCCAACAGAAAATGGTAAATACTATAAAATACTTAAATTTAAATTTAAATGTATTTGTTATTTATTAATAATTTATTTCAAAATTTTAGGAAAATAATTTGGGACGACTGGTCTCAATTGGTGAGGTCTTTATAAAGACTCACACTCGGTAGGATGGTTCGTATGTCGATTTGAAAGCTAAACAAATCGGTAAAGCATACGAACAAAATATTTAAGAAAAGATGGCGATCGTGGAGGTCGATCCAACTAAAACGTCCGACGGTACTTTACGTCGAATTGAACTGACCTAGGATAAAAAGAATAAAATTATTATTTTGTACTCCTTCGTTTCGGATGACCCACGACCAATATTTGGTCGATAATTAGTCGTAAAATATACCACTAGTACAGTGGTCGCAAATTTGCGACTAATTTGCGACCACATAAATTTGCAACGAAGATTTTGCGACCACCGTCTGTGGTCGCAAAACCCATGTTTTCTTGTAGTGATAGCAATATGACTAAAAATCTGCGATCAATCGCAACCGCAACCACCAACGATAGATAAACGAACAACATATGTCACAGCTGCAGTCGTAGTGTTGTACCGCAGCCGTAACCACAGCCGCTAATGATGAGCAAACGAACAAGACTTATGTATTTTTGAGTGCCCTCCTCCGTTCCAAACATGAACTTTATCACATGTACAAATTGCATTTAGAAGTTTTTTCAAGATCATTAGTGTTCATAAATTAGATTATTTATTCTACAAGTTGTCTCGCTTCCATAGGTAATAAATAGGATATATATGGAAGGAAAGGAATGATGATTTTTTTACAAATCTAGATAAAGATTCACTTGACACCATCAATCTAGTTTGTAATGAGGCAAAAGCTTGGAAATTATTAGTCCAAAAGAACATGGCATTGACGACAAATGACAACAACAGAAATCATAATGTAGATACTTTCACAATTGTTGGAGATAAGCTTTACACATTCAATAACGAGATTCCAATTTGAATCAATTCAAAAATTCCACCTAGAAGTTTTGTGATAGATACGATTTCCGTAGATTTTGAGGTGCTGTCGAAGATTTTTTAAAACGTTCAATTTCGTTAGAACTCAACAATGCCGTCAAATATCTGGGTGTATCATTTATGATCCGGATATTAAAGAATTTAATAAATGGAAAGTATATAAAAATAAAAATCACTACTATGTAATGATTCATCCGACATTAGAGAGAGAAAATTACATAGTTCAAAATCACTCCTCATTTACCGAGTTCTCTACTATTTCAACTTTTCTTATCTTGTAACCATTGCTATCAGTAATATACTTAAAAACATTTGAATTGTTCGATTTGTTTCTAATTACGAACGATTTATTCAACAACAATAACAAGTGTCATTCAGAGGACTATTGAAAGGAGAACCACTATCAGTCATAATATAGATACATAATAGCACTAATTGCTTAAATAACTTAAATTTTGTTTATGTAAACTTTCTACCACCATATTAGATTTACGATCCTTTTAAACAAAAAAATTTGTTGACGAAAAAAAACAGATACGTGTTATTTATATACTTGATTATTTCTCTACGTAATTGCATCTTGAAAGCAACTTGTTGCAGCACATGGTTCATCATCTATAACACGCCAGCTTTGTGGATGGGCTAATCTTTGGATCACATGAATAAATAATAATATGGATATGAACACAACATTAATATATGGCCATGTTACGATTTGTAGGTTACGTATTTTACAATCTCATGGGGATTTATCATTATCGTATATACTAAATTTATATTTATGTGTGGACTAAAATAATTATTGAATAAATCTAATATAATTTTAGTTATAAAATTTATTATAGTTATTTTTGATATTTAGAATTTAAAATTTGATTATGTTTACTAAAAATATTTATTATTGTTTTCAATATAATGGTAATTTTAATTTTGAATAATTGATTATTTCTATGCAAAATATATTTCACTCGTAAAATATTAAAAATAATAAGTTTTTTCTTATTTAAATATCAAATACTCATGTTTTAAAAATCAAATTTATAATATATGGTAACACGTTGCGATTGAATATTAATTACTTAAAATTTTATATGTGTAAATTAAAGAAATATTATTTTTTAGAAATAAAATAGTTGTTTTTGTTTAATTTAATAAAACATATTAATTATTTAACTAAGTTAATAGTAAATAATACATATTATCATTATTTTAGTTATTTAAACTTATTTATATGTTTATTTAAAACTCATTTTGATAATAACACAACATCGTGACATTTTGTAAATAGACTCAGAAGATAAGATTTTTTGTCAAAAAAATATTTCTTAATTAATAAATTAAATATATATATTGAAAATTCAGAGAAATGTGAATATTGAAATATTATCATATTCTTTGTTTTTCTGTGTGATAACAAATAATACATTATTATAACTGGAAAATATTCTTTTAATTACCGAACAACTGAATTTGCAATTGGACTTTATGATAAAATACGATATATTTGATACCAAAACAACAAACATTAAATAGTGAATCTTGCGGTGGAAAGGGATGTGCATTGATTCTCTTTTCAATTATTTAAATATTTCCGTGTTGTCTCTATTCCGTTTTGTCAATTAGTTGATTGTTTTATTGTCAATGTTAATTAGTTCCTTAGATGATGAAAATACTAAATTATATAATTTGGTTTCATATTTGTCTTTCAATTGTTAGCAATTACGCAACACACATTGTTGGATTTTGACGTCACTCGAACATGCTCTGCACGATTTGTATCTTTTAAATTAAAACTTCTGAATACTTTATTCCGGCTTACCTCCAATATCAAATGCCTAGAAGAAATATTTGATAATACAAAATTTATATCATTTTTAAAATTGAAGTATATAAGACTATTTTGGATTTGTAGTTTAGTTTCGACAATTTGGAGTTTTGGTTAATTTAGAATTTCAATTTTATGTTTCCAAAAGTAAACTTTACTTTTTTAGAAAAAATATTTTAGTTAGGCTTAAAATCTTTTTTTTGTTGGAATTTTATATTAAAAAAAATATTACAAAATTCAATGAAAGAACTTGGATTTTTTTGCGACGCTCTAGAGCCATTATCGATTTGCAGTAAAAGTAAAATAAACGAGTACTTCTTTAAAATAATATTATTTAAAAATTTATTTTAAATAATATTATTAATTTTTTTTAAAAATATTACATAAAGAGTAATATTTAAAAATAGTACTTTTTAATTTTTTTATTTCAAATTTAGTATTTAAATTTAAAATTTCAAAAAAATAGCATAAAATTATTTTATGAAAATACATATTTAATATGATAAATTATAAACATAACTAAAATATTATATTTAGTTTCTTTTTTTCTAATTTAAGTTTTAATTTTTTTATTAAAAGAAATTTTAAAATATTTTAATATTGTTTATACTATTTTTAAAAATTTAAATTAATAGTATTATATTTAAAACAAAAATTTTAACTAATATTATTTTTGTCAATTGTCCATTTCCTACTAAAACTGTCAGAGATATGCTTCATGGTTCAGAATTGGAATGGAATCAGCAACTTAGATTTTGTGGCTCGTTTAGCAAATGCTTTTCAAAATTAAAACATAATGTTTAGTTTTATTTTTTCTAATTTAGAGTTTAAATTTTTTCATTAAAATTTTTTTTAGTTATTTTATTATTAAATTTTTAATATTTTAGAAATTTAAATAATTAGTGATATATTCAAAACCAAAATTATAATAGTGTTAATTTAATCAATTATTCTAAAAAAATCATTATTAAAAAAATGCAAAATTCGTCAGAGTTCTCCTTCATGGTATGGAATCAGCAACTTCGACTTGTGGCTCGTTTAGCAAATCGTCTTCAAAATGCATGTTGGAAGCTTTCGCTTCAGTTTTGGAAGCATACATTTCCATTTTATCATAAATAAAGTACCTTTTTAATGTTTTTTATTTTATTAAAATGAAAAAAAAAATAGTTTGTCATTTGCACACATTTATTTATCTTGAATTTATAAAGAATTGCCAATTGATTTTAACCATATGTAGGATGATGAAACTGGTTAATTTGATTAGACTGATTTTTTTTTCAAAACATAGAGTTTGAGACGATTTGATGTGATAAAATTGGAAAAATAAGAATAAATAATATGATTTTTATTTTTTGAATATGTCTTAATTATTTTTAGTTGATTTCTATAAATATTTTTTGTATTCATAAAAGTTTTTAGTATAGTCTTAGGTTTTTATTATATATATAACATGTATCTACTTTAAAAAAAATATTTTATTAAATTTTAACATTTATAATTTAATTTTTATAATTTTGTTATATTTGACCATATGAAAAGCAATATATCACATTATTACGTCTTTTACATCCATTTCTATTTTCTTCATCTTTTATATATTAATCACAAACATTAAAGTTGATGGGTCAATCCCACATTTACTAAAACAAATTTATTATAATTTAACTATAACTATTTTGGCCAAACATAAATTATAATTATTTTTGTTCCTTAATTGAACCAATATTATTTTAAAGATAATTCTCAAAATATCATTAAAAATTGCTCCAAAATATCATAACAATTTGTTTCCAAAAATATTACAAAAACAAAATTTAACTATAAATTTTAAAAATAAATCCTAAATCCTAAAAGATACACATAAAAAACTAAAAACTAAAAACTAAATCTAAAATACTAAATTCAAAACCAGTATATAAATGATAAATTCTTAAAGATATTTTTAATGTTTGTGGTATTTTAGAAAAAATAATTTCTAATTATATTTTTGAGAAAACAAAACTATTTTAGTATTTTTAAAACAATTTTTTTAATTTTTAAAATATTTCTTGTATTTCTAATTTTGTAAAAAAAATATTGCAAATTGTATTTAAACGAACTTTTTGGTATAATGTTTACGTAGCGTACTATAATTTTCTTTAAAACAATCCACCTCAGCAACAAGATAATATTTTATGTAAATAATAAGAAGATTTATTAACGATTTTGTCTCTTCTTCATATGTTCGTATTTCCTTTCTCCACCCTTTGTTTTTAGTTTTGGGATTCGAAAATCTTCAAATTTACATTTGAAACTCTTTTATATATTACTATTTTGTGTTTTAAAAGAAAAATATTGCAGTTGATGTGTTAAATTTATGTTTTCTCAATATTTTTAATTAAAAACTTATTAGTTTTATTGGTTAACACAAAGTTTACATTTTTCACTAAATTATCTCATTAGCTTAAACTACAACTATTTTACTGGTCAAACAAATTTCTATTTACAAATATATTTTTTATTAAGTTTGTATTACACTATCCAAACAAAATTTACAAATTACATCTATGGGGGAGTCAAATCCATACTAGAAAATTAGGTTTAGAGAGATAATCAATAGCTTCAATGAATCATAGAAAATATTTGTATTATCTCTTCTTTTAAATGGATGAGTACAAATTTTTGGAGAGAGAAGAATTGACTCTCTCCACACATCAATTCTACATATATACAGACTAACATGAAACTTCCCGAAATAATAGCAACAATTATCCACGATTTGCGCGTATCTCAGCGTTATCATCTTCTCAAACGATCTCGTTGATTCTAATATGTCCAGTTCGCTTATTTATCTAGCTCGCTGACTTTAACATATTGAACTGTTAATCTTCTTATGCCTGTCACTCGGAATTGATAGTGGATTCTTTAGTTCGAATTGCTCTCCAGCCCGTTTAGTTCGAATTGGCCGAACTAGACGGGTGACAACTGAACTTCGAGATCTTTAAATATTCGAATCTTTTGAAATTCGCAATCATACTAAATTTGGGAAAACGACCAATTCCCACACAAACTATCTTCTATTGGATTATGTATGCACGAATTATTAAACAATGCTAAAATCTACATTAACTAATCTTAAATTTGAAATCACTACACAAACTATTGTTAAACAGCTAAAACCTACAAATTAACAGAATCCGTTTGTTTTACCGTCTAACCATGCTGACTCAGATTCCACGTAGGCGAGATTAGTAAAACGATGCCGTTTTACATTGAAACCAAAACACAGTGAAACGACGTCGTTTTTGCTCATGTTTTAACATTTGTGGTGACTTAATAAAACGACGTCGTTTAGTAGTTGGGGAAAAAATAAAAAAAAATCATTCATGCATTTTGTCGAACACTTAGTAGACATAAAACTAAGTCATTGCTTATTACTATATAAATCGCAATTGCTTGCTACAACATCACCATTATTGAAACTACACATCTAACAACAACTAATTTCATCCTAAATCTATGAATTTTAGAAGGAATATCAACTTACTTCATCGCACGCGGGTTAGAAGCTTCCACAGCAAATGTCGATGCCCTTTCCTTTCGATTCTCTCGCATAATCCTCTCCTACTCGTCGATTTCACTATTCCCGTGAAACTTTCCGATTTCGATTTCGATTCCAAATTTCGATTTCACTCACAAACCCTAATAATCTATTTTCACTCGAAACTTGTTGATTTCTAATCTGATTTTTGCCCCAAATTACAAACGACGTCGTTTAATAACTCAATGTTATCACTTATTAAAACGACGTTGTTTCACTCTTCGTAGAAACGACGTCGTTTTAATAAGTGATAACATTAAGTTCTTCCAAAACGACGCTGTTTCACTGTGTTTCGGTTTTAATGTAAAACGGCGTCGTTTTACTAATCTCGCCTACGTGGAATCTGAGTCAGCATGATTAGACGGCAAAACAAACGGATTCTGTTAATTTGTAGGTTTTAGCTGCTTAATAATAGTTTATGTAGTAATTTCAAATTTAAGATTAGTTAATGTAGATTTTAGCATTATTTACTAATTCGTATATACATAATCCAATAGAAGATAGTTTGTGTGGAAATCGGCCGTTTTTTCCTACCAAATTTGATCCGACAATTGAGATTAAATGGAATCTCAAAAGTTTTACGTGTCCCGGGGCGCTTTAAATAAATCCACAACATGAAGCTTTCTCTCTCTCACACGTCTTCACTTTTTGAGGTACTTCATCGAAAATTTCTTTTTACTCTCTTTTCTCTTCTGGTTGTTTTTTCTCCAATCTTCTCCACTTGTTTTTCCAACTTCATCTTTATTGGCAGTTTATGTGCTTTTTGCGATTGAGATTTTCTCTTTTCATTCCTATTTTTCTAGCAAAACTCGTTTTTTCTTCTCTTTCCTCCTCTAAACCAGAAACTCGAAATGGTCGTGAAGGATCTTACCTCCGAGCTCCATACCCTCGAAAAAAAGACTGCTGAACAGATAGAGACCATCCGATATCAGGGTGGTTATATCCGCGACCTCGATACTTCTGAGAGGACATTGAAAGAGGAGCTCTGTTTGGTGAAATATGAGATTGACGACCTGAAAGAGAGTCGAGCAGCTCGAGGGAAAATAGGTCAGCTAAAGGACATGTTGGCGTGGATGATGGCATATCGATACTAAGATATCAGACGGGATGTTCGAGTTGGTAAGAGAGAGCTCGCATTTAAGTATCAGGTTGCTCTCAATGCAACCAAACACAAGTTCGCGAGAAAGGGAGTCGAGGTCGACAGCCTCATCAAAGTTCAAGAGGTCGGGGCGAACTTGGAGTTGCTGGACTTGATAATTAACAAAGAGATCGTCGATCTTGATGCAGAAGTTGGAGTCAGAAAGAGCATGAAGTACAGTTTGATGTCAAACTGTCAGTAGTTCAAGTCTCCGATTTTTCGATAGGGAAGCTTGCACTTCTAGAGATCTCCGAGGATTCGGTAGCACTTGCACAGACTGTCTCATGCAATGAGTTCGATACAAACATCGGAGTGGTGGAGGAGGTTTTCCAAACCGATGCAGCCGAGACAGAGGACTGATGGCCTCCTTTTTTATATCCCTTCTATATTTTTTTGGCTTTTGTTGACATTGATGCTTGGGAGGGCTTTCATCCGAATAACGGTTTTATTCCAGGATTTATTATCTCTTTATTTTTGAATTCGAAGCCATTTTACCCGAATTGATGTATCGAACTGGAAATACTTATGAAGTCCTTGTTTGAACTTAACTGAAATCGAGGTCCTTGTTTAAACTAGTCAGTCGAACCAAAAGAACTTAGGAATAACGATACGAAGTGCACTGAATTAATCAATTTGGATCTTTTGCGAAGTGAGCTCAATTTTGAGATTTCACTTAAAGGTTGATGATACGTTAGATGAGTTCGGCTTAGGCACATCGTTTCAAAATTATTGTTATGCGAGGTTAACTCAGCTTAGAGATTTCAGTTTATGATTGACAGGATGCGAGGTAGAACTTGGCTTACAGATCTCACTTTGAGATCGATATGGTGCGAGATAGAACTCGACTTAGAGATCTCACTTTGAGATCGATATGGTGCGAGATAGAACTCGATTTAGAGATCTCACTTTGAGATCGATATGATGTGAGATTGAACTCGGCTTAGGGATCTCACTTTGAGATCGATATGGTGAGAGATAGAACTCGGCTTAGAGATATCACTTCGAGATCAATAAGATGCAAAATAAGTTTTGCTTTATGAGTTTGCATAGATATCGAAATTGAATTAAATGAAGATTTCTATTGGATAGAAGTGTAGTTTACAATTGTTATACATACTAAGAGATATAAAAAAGCATATAAGTAGTGGTTGCGCTCGTGGGTCGAGCTGCTTACGTATCTTGTCAAGTGATCAAGCCTTTATGTAGTTCGATTATTGATAGTATTCAGTGATAATACCTTTTTAGATTCATGGTATTACATGACCAAAGCTCTCGTACTCCGTTTACTTTTTCGATATTGTATACACCGTTTCAAACTATTTGAGTTATCCGATAAGAACCTTCCTAATTGGTTCGGTATCAATAAGTATTTTGGTATTTAACTCTTCATTTGCGAGACATATAGTTCTCGATGAACAATAAGTATTTCGGTATTTAACTCTTCATTTGCGAGACATATAGTTCTTTGAAGGTTTGGAATCGATATTTGTGCAGTGACCATTGCTTTTATTCCATAGGCTAATGAGAATGAAGTCTTAATAATAGCTTTTTGAGAAGTGGTTCGACAAGCCCACAATACTCCTAGGAGCTCATCGTAACATTTCTATTTTTTGGCGTCAATGCGCTTTTTAAGATTGGTTAGGATGGATTTGTTTGCCACTTTGGCTTGTCCATTCCCTTGGAGGTGACGAGGGGTCGATTTTGTCAATCGGATCTTCCACATTTTGTAGAACTTTTCGAAGCTATTTGAAAGAATTGTGAATCCGTTATTTGTGACCATTTCATATTGTAACCCATGGCGACATATTATATGTTTCCATACGGAGTTTTTGACTTCGATTTGGGTTATCTGTTGATATCCTTCTGCTTTGATTCATTTGGTGAAATAGTCGGTTATGACTCGTAGTAATTTTATCCTTTTCGTTCCTTCTAATTCGTGGAGTGGACCAACTATGTCCATCGACCATCTCATGAATAGGTATGAAGCTGAGATTAATGACAACTATTCGGTTGATTGGTGAATTATAGGGGCATGTCTTTGGTATTTATCGCATTTTGTTGAATAGGACATGTAGTCGGCGACGATCGTCGGCCAAAAATAGCTTTATCTTTTTATACGTATGGCTAATACCCTCCCCCCCCCCTTTCCAACAAATTGACTTTATTGGAAGCCGTGACAAAATCTTAGTCACCACCCCAACACAATTTGATGGAATTCATCCGCTGTTCTTCAACTTTATCTTCACTGCTTGAAGAAGACACAACAATTTTAGGGTTTGTAGGTGACGACTCCATCTGTATGTACATATATATAGTAGCAAATAATTTATAATAATAACTAACGCTTTGAACTAATTAACACACCCAATTATATTAAAAAAATTCATACCTTTGGTCTGATCCATCTTGAATAAGCCATGGTTGCAGGCGGACGAGACAATCCTTAGTGAAACTTTTCTTTCACTTCCCTCTTTTTATTTAAAGTTGAAAAGAACGAGACACTGTTTTGATCTCTAATGTTGAAATACTGCATCGTAACAACATTACAGATAAAAATCGGCACACAGTCATAGTATTTGTGATTTGTCTAGTTCCCTTAAATTTGAATTTAATACACGAAATCCGTACTAAACGAAAAAGAGTTTGTATAGTTAGAATTCTTGGAATATACAAAAGTAAGAAAAGATATTTAATTATGAGGAGAGGGAGAAAAAGTGCTACCAATGCATCGGTTGATGTATTCTCTACTCGGGGGATTCTAGTCAATTCAAATTTATCAAATTGACTATAGAGTCGTGGAACAACTTTGAGATATGCTTCCATTCTTGCATCACTGGTTTCATATTCACCATGTAATTGTGTAGTGACCAATAGTGAGTCACTAAAGGTTGTCAAACGATGCACTCTGATACCTAAAGCAAACTTGAGGCCAATAATCAGAGCTTCGTGCTCGACTTCATTATAGATGCCGCGAAACAGAGTCTGAACGATTGTTCGAGTGTTTCATTGGTTGGGGATGTTAGTTGGATCCCTACTCATGAACCTTGTTTTGAGGATGCTTCATTGACATAGAGCATCCATATTCCGAATTCGTTCTCGTTTTCTTCTTTTTTTTGCGAGTCTGCGACTAGTTTGATAACGAAATCGGCTAAGAGTTGGACTTTAGCACACGGTTTAGGTCGGTACTCTATGTCATATTTTCTCAGCTTTATAGCCCATTTGGCTAGCCGTACAAATTGGTTAGAACTGTGCAAAACGGTTTGTAGAGGTTACGATTAGAAATATGACCTTAGCTTCCTCATGGATGTTACAATGGCTAGGGCCAGCTTTTCCATCGCAGGAAAGCGCGTTTCAGCATCCAGTAATGATTTATGTAGTATATCGGTTTTTGGATGTTTCGTTCTTCTCGGACCAAGACCCCACTTACTGCTGCTTGTGATAAAGCAATGTATTGGTACATGGGTTCATCTTCTACTAGTTTTGCTAATACTGGTGGCTCGGTGAGATATGTTTTAAGTTGTTGGAAAGTCGTTTCGCACGACTCGTTTCATTCAAAAGCTTGACTTTCTTTCAAAAATTGGTAGAAACTGAGGTATTTGTCAATTGATCGGGATATGAATCTATTTAGAGTTACGATTCTTCTAGTCATTTTTTGGACTTCTCATTTATTTTTTGAAGATGGCATTTCAAGGAAAGCGACGATTTGCTTGGGGTTCGCCTCTATTCCTCTTTTCGTTACCAAGTATCTTAAGAATTCTCCTGAGGGAATGCCAAACAAGCATTTCGTAGGGTTTAATTTCATCTCATACTCGTTAATTATGGCAAAAAACTCCTTCAATTACGAGATATGATCGCATTTCCTAGCGGATTTTACCAGCATGTCATCGATGTAAACTTCCATGGTTTTGCCTAATTGGCTGGAAAATATTTTGTTTACTTATCGTTGATATGTGGCTCCGGGGTTCTTTAGGCCGAAGAGCATTACTTTATAGCAATAAGTCCCTCGATCGGTAATAAATGCAGTTATTTCGATCTTTTATGTTCATTAGGATTTGATTATATCCATAGAAATCGTCCATAAAGGACAAAAGCTGGTGACCTGTCGTGCCTTCTACTAAGCGGTCAATATGCAGTAATGGATAACTATCTTTTTGGAATGTTTTATTTAAATCGGTAAAGTCAATGCAAACGTGCCATTTTCCATTCTTTTTCTTTACGATGACCAAAGTGGCTAACCATTCTAGATATTTTACTTCGCGGATTGATCCAATTTTTCGGAGTCTATCGACTTCATCGTTTATTACTTTGGCCCTTTAAGGTCCGAGGTTTCTACGTTTTTGCATTATACGATTAAATGTAGGGTCTACATTCAATTCATGAGACGTAAATTCTATGCTTATTTCTTGCATATGTTTTGATGTCCATGCAAATGTACCTTTATTTTTATTTCAAAAAGGAGATTAGCTCTTCTTTGATATCGTTTTTCAGGTCTGCTTTGATGCCTATGCAACGGTCCGGATGATTTTCGTTGATACACACTTGAATGGTGAATCCTGGTTGGGGACTTAACTCTTTTGTTCCGAATGTATCATTTTTCTGTAATTGCTATTGGAAGGTGATTACCGATTGCTTGTAACCACCTAGGTAGCATTTACAAAATGTTCTTTGACTTGCACGAATGTTTTTCATTCCATTTTTAGATAGGAATTTCAAACATTGGTGGTAAGTTGAGGGAATTGCTTTCATAGCATATAGCCATGGCATTCCTAGGATTGCATTAAATGGGCTGGTGTGATATACAACCATGAATTCTACCATCATTCTCTGTCCACAAGCATTTACCAGGAGCTTGATGGTTCCGAGAGAAAATGTCGTTTCTCTGCCGAATCTGGTTAAATAGGTTTTATCGCCGATGATATCTTTGTCATTTATGCCTATTTTTTGATGGTATCGTAGAAATAAGATATACGGAATTATCCGCATCAATCATGACTCGAGATAGTTCGAATTCGGCTACATCTAATCTAATAACGAGCGTATCATCATGAGGCATATCGAGGGAGTGGGTTTTGTTTTCCCAAAATGTAAATGTTCCCTCAGGTATAGAAGGAGATGCGCTTTCTGCTACATTGTTTTTGCCTTGACGTTGATATGATTTTATCGAGTTAATCGAATCTCGTCAAAATTTCGATCCTCCGTGGAGGAAATCTATCCTTCTTCGAGAAACATATCTTTTGAGTCAATTGAGTCGGTTAGATCATTTTTGTTGGACAAGGTCCGCTCTTCCAATAATGGTTTAGGACTTGATTCAACTGTATTGGGCTTTCTGATGGTATTATCAAAATAGCTGCCTGATGAGTCGGGTAGATCCGATGCGATCTTACATTGCGTTAATCGCTTAATGATCATATCACAAGTTTTGGTTTGTGGCGTGGTTGCGCAGTCTACGTCTTTCCAGATGTTAGACCATCTTGATTTTTTTGGGATTGGGAAATGTAACACTAGCTTATCCTTGGACCCTCCACACATACTTAGTTTTTCTAAAACTAAATATATTCTCTTTTCCTGAGTGGGAGGAGGGGAGTCTTTGTTTTTATTTTGGGATCTTTCCCTTTTTTCGAAAGACTTCTCCTTTAGGTATTTATTCTGCCTCGTATTATTTTTGTGTTTTACATCTTCGAGGTCTAAATTGACGTTTTTGAGTTCTCCAGCTTGTAACTTTGATGCTAGCAAGCGACCTAATCTACGACATTCTTTTGTTGAGTGACCATGCCGTCTATGATGTACGCAATATTTTTTTTGGGTCATAGTCTCTCTTTTTAAACACTCGAACTTGCTTATTACGTACGCGTATTGGCCTTGGCTTGCTTTGAAACCTTCTTTTTTATGAGATTTATCCATGTTAGATGCTTTGGTTTGGGGTTTGCTTGACGAATTTTTATCGTCATCGTGGAGAGTCTTAAGTTGGAGTATAGTCAATTCTTGATGGACGGTAGATTTGTATCAAAGTTCGTTCCTGAATGTCGCCAAGGCTATTTCATCGTTTGTGTTCGTTATTTTTGCTTTAATATCTTTAAACCTAACGATGTAGGTTCTAACCGATTCGTCCGGTTTATGGGACAAAGTCTAAAGATCTGCTTCAGATGCTTGAACTTTGATGAATATCGAATATTGCTTTAGAAATGCGGATACCAGCTGGGTAAAATTACCAATAAAACCTTCTTCCAATCCGGTAAACCATTCTAAAGCAGTGTCGTTTAGGTTTTTGGCAAAAAAATCGATAATATCCCGCTTCTTTTTTTTCCTCGGTGAGGTGAACTCGCACTATAGCTACACGGAAAGCTCTAATGTGGGCTTTCATGTCTGAGTTTCATTCATATATGGGAAAGCGGAGATTTTCCATATCTCTGGTATGCGCATTGGCGATTTGATCGGTGAACGTTATTCTACGCGTTTCTTCGATCATGCGATCGATATCCGGGACTGAGCTCATAGCTTTTTGAACACGCGAGCTAACGAACCTGAGTTCTTGTTTGGTCTGGTTGACAAACCTTTTGAGAGCATTATAGTCAGATTCAAGCTGATGCTCCTGATTTTGGTTTGATGAACTCGACAGTAAAGGAGACGGGTGATCTAGGTTTGGAGCCTCTACACCTAGAGCTCGTGAGCTCAATCTGAACCATTGATGCCCAGTAGGCTTGCAACCTGGAGGAAATGGGGGCGGAGAAGGCAACCTTGGTAAACCAGTTCACTCCGTGGAATTTTCAGGGGTTGAGGCAGGTTGAATGGATATGGTCATCGGAATTGTGATCTGCCAAGTTGCAGTAGCATATGCGATCTAGGGTACGATTGGCTGACGACTTGCACTCGGGGAATATATTCCCGAGAAGTTTAGTCGAGTTCTGGTGGGAGGTCGGAGTTCGAGTCTTCGGGGAAACAATGGGGTAGTAAACGAATTTGAGGGTCCTCTAGTTGGGTTGGAAGTTCGTTCGAGCAATTGGGTGAACTTTTGTTCATGTCTGTCAAACCGCGACATCAAAGTATGCAACATTAAGGTACACGTAGCAGCGTCCTGAGTCGAAGTGAGTTTGAACATCGAATTGAGTATCCTCTTGATTTCGGCAAGCTCATCCGTTTGGGCTAGCTGAATCAGGTCGGATCCAAGTGGATCCGGATCGACATGTGACATTGGCTGAATGTGCTATCGTTGATGTTACTACGGGGATGCCGCAGGGGTGCTTGAGGTGTAGTAACTATCGTCGATGTGGTATGGATCGGGGTGTGTTGCTCGGATCCATGCGTGGTGGACTGATCGATCGAGCTCAGGGCGATAAAGATCGAGATCGATACGATTGGTGACAAGCTATCAGTAGATTTTTAAGATCTACTATTTAATATTTTTTTAATCTGATAAAAATATCTCGAATAAGAAAAGATATTAAGTAATTCATTTTTGCAAGGAATCATAAATAATAGAGACGGCAGTGTGAAAACCAAATTATTCTATAACTTGTAGTCTTTTTCTTCTCGGTTACTTGTAACTTTAAAATATAAATAAAAATCCAACAGTATCTCTTTACATTATCAAAAGAATCTTATTGTTGAGAAATAATAAAATCTTGTATTTACAATCTTATCCACGCGCTAGCGCGTGAAATTTGTCGAACTTTCACGTGGTCTTATTTGCTTGGACTTTGATATATCACACCTCATCATCCCCTTTGCCAATTCTTAGCTGTCCCTTCCCACAATCTGTCTTAACCAATAATAATCGTCTCTTCACAAATTTTTCAGTTTTCGTTTTTCACCCCACTACTTCATAATTATTTGTTTAACCACCTCATTTAATTTTAATTGACACCACCCGTCCCCACAAAAGGCAACATCCATAAAAAAAAAATCTAAAACTACAACAAGTGAATTTCCATAAACCAAACCGAATCAAGGTAAATTTGGTAATTACTGAAGCCTATTCTACAAATTCTATAAGTTTAATTTCCAAAAACCAAACTGAATTAGGTTTGGCCAAAGTACCCGAATCCGAACTGAAAAAACGGTTTGAATTAGTTTCAATTCTTTATAAATATATAATTATTTGCGTAACGAATGAATATCCAAAATTACTTACATGTTGATTTATAATTTTTTCTTTTTTACCTAACAATGAATTTATGACATTTTCACTGTTTCTAATCGACATAATAAAATTTAAAACTGAAATAAAGTTAACATAAGATGAGAGGATAAGATAAGTTTTACAATGATTATTTTCAAGAAATAGACAATAGAATTTTAGATACTTTGAGTTTGTTTTATTTTTTATAGATATTTTGAATGCATTAGATATTTTTGAATACTTTGTATACATTCGATAAAAAAAATACCCGAACTGAATAATATGAAAAAAATTCGGTTCTAATTCGATTTTTTAATTAATTATTCGAACTGATCCGAATCCAAAAAATACTGAACCGAACCCGATCCAAATTTAAAAATATCTGAATGACTACGGGAAATTTTAACCCAAAATATCCAAAACTAAAAATATCCGAAGAGAACCCTCCAAATAACCATATGATGCCTAAACCGAATTAAACCAATAAAAAGGACTAGTTTATGGAATTTCCACTTTTTATGGGTAAAAGATGTAATTACGACGCTTATTGGATATTACACCCCATCATGGTAAATTGTTTTCTTCACAATTAATCTCCTTTTCTTCTTCTTCTCTGAAAATATGGGATATGTTAAAGTAACAATTCTTCTCCTTGCGATGATGATATCGACATGTCGAATTTCCTAATGAGAAATGTGCCGTCAACGAAAGGAGCGACGCCGAGGTAGCAAAAATCTACGAGGCGTGGAACACGGGAAGAAGAAGATGGAGAACAACAATCTTCTCAAGGAGAAGGATCAATTCGAATTTTCTTCCGTTTCATCGATGAACACAACACCAAAAACCTTAGACAGACTCGGTTTAACCCGGTGCTTCTAACCAACGATGGTATCGGGGGCTAAACCAGTGAGAGCGCGATCGGTATTGTTGGTGACGCGCTTCCGGACTTTGACTGGAGAAAAGAAGGCGCCGTCGTACGTTTCGGGAAGCTTGGTAAGCTCTTTCGATCTCCGATCATTTTCTCTTTTGTTTTTGCTTATATATTGATTTTATCCATATCGTAGATTTTATTATTTTCTGATTTTTTGACGTCTGGATTTCTATGGAATTTATTGAAAAATTGTACAAAATATATTTAACTAAGAGACATGTGGAGAAAAACTTTAACTGTTTTCAAAACAAAACTTTAACCCGAATGACTGTTTCTGGGGAATGACGTTTTGACTTTTTGGTGTACGTTTCGTCAATCTTTCGAGATGAATAATTGTGGTCAAAATTGAGAAATCATAAACTCTTATTGATATTTGTGTTTTGGTGGGTTTGATCGATATTCTAATTATCTTACTTATCTGCAAAATATCTAAACACTGTTAGTGTGAAAAAGTGTTCCATTTCTAAGTAAATGTTAACTATTTTTTTAATTTGTGTGAGAATTTTACAAAATCATTTTCTAAAACAGAGACTACGTTACTGCAAAAATTGATTTGAGTAATAATTTGTTTATAGGTCTCAGAATTTGACTATCTAGTGCACAGTTGTGATCATACAAGAATTTTTAAAAAAAAATTGAATTGATGATAAAGACACAAAGTTGATGGGAACTTTGGCTTTTAGACTTTTGAAGTTATAGTGGGACAATAATGCTTATGAGTTATGATGGACCCAGTTGATACTCGCTTTTTCAAGAATTGAAGGAGAAATATTTGGAGATTCTTTAAAATTATGGAGAATGCAATTTGAGTTATTTTTAGTGATGAATTTTATGATACAACTAATCTTCTTTCTTTGTTGTTTGGTAATAAAGGGAGTTGTTGGGCATTTTCAACTATTGGAGCCGTGGAAGGAATAAACAAAATTGTGACAGGAGATCTAATCTCTTTGTCTGAACAAGAACTAGTTGACTGTGACACATCATATAACCAAGGTTGTAATGGAGGTTTGATGGATTATGCATTTGAGTTCATCATCAAAAATGGCGGTATTGATACAGAAGAGGATTATCCATACAAAGCTGCTGATGGCCGTTGTGATCAGAACAGAGTTAGTTTACTTAATGCATATTTTGTTTAGTATTGAAACTTATTATGAAAACTCAAAATAACAAACAATGGACTTTGTTCTTTTATTTTGTAGAAAAACGCAAAGGTTGTCACAATTGATTCATATGAAGATGTGCCTGAGAACAGTGAGGCGTCTTTAAAGAAAGCATTGGCTAATCAGCCTATTAGTGTTGCCATTGAAGCTGGTGGTCGTGCTTTCCAGCTCTATTCTTCGGTATAAACTAATCTTTTTGGTCACAAAGTTTACACTTTTTCCCCTTCATTTCAAGTTGTTAAAAAAACCTTGCTTCATCTTTTCGTTTTCAGGGTGTATTTGATGGAACCTGTGGTACAGAGCTAGACCATGGTGTTGTAGCTGTAGGTTATGGAACTGAGAACGGAAAAGACTATTGGATTGTTAGAAACTCATGGGGAAAACATTGGGGAGAGAGCGGATACATAAAGATGGCACGTAACATTGTAGAGCCAACAGGAAAGTGTGGAATCGCAATGGAGGCTTCATACCCTATCAAGAAAGGTCAGAACCCACCGAACCCTGGTCCATCACCGCCATCTCCTATTAAGCCACCAACCCAGTGTGATAAATATTATTCATGTCCTGAGAGCGACACTTGTTGTTGTCTCTACAAGTATGGTAAGTACTGCTTCTCTTGGGGATGTTGCCCTTACGAAGCTGCTACTTGCTGCGATG
Source organism: Pugionium cornutum (assembly GCA_018901935.1). Taxonomy (NCBI): domain Eukaryota; kingdom Viridiplantae; phylum Streptophyta; class Magnoliopsida; order Brassicales; family Brassicaceae; genus Pugionium; species Pugionium cornutum. Next base: position 4,469,037 of record CM032161.1, on the reverse strand, counting down.
ATAACTCTAGTTGCTGTCCTCATGACTACCCGGTTTGTGACACTACTCGCGGAGCTTGTTTGATTGTGAGTTTCTTCATATCTTTCAGTATCAAGAACAGTGAGTTTTGATGATAATAATGTTTACTGATTTTGCGAATGTTGTGGTTTGCAGAGCAAGAACAGTCCTTTGAGCGTTAAGGCTTTGAAGCGTACACCTGCAAAACCGTTCTGGGCACAAAGCAGAAAGAACATTGCGTAAGAGAAAGAAACATTGAAGAATGCCTCTCTTGAGAGAAGAGAGACATGAGGGAAGAAGATTCATCAAAATTGTTGTTGTTCAGATTCTAAAAATTGCTGAGCTTTTCTGTACATATTAAAGCTCTACATAAGTTTCATTCAGTTTCATCATTGTTCAAGTATCAAACTCAAACAATTGGGTTTGGTTACTAATCTTTAAACTTCATATTTATCAGTCTTTAATGGTTAAATTTCACTTTAACTTATCACGTCTCAATTTCACTCTGTTAGATTTGAAATGTTTTTAACAAAACTGAGAAAAGGTTGAGAAATGTTTCTGAATAAATCTCAAATATATTATTTGAAAATTTTTTAACAAAATAACTTTACTCTTATATGTTAATAATATTAAACATTTGTAAAAATTGATATGTTTTATAAATAAATTTCAAATAAATATATAAATAAATTTAACTTATTAGAATAATTACAAATATATCATTGTTATTAATTTGGTTATATAATTAATATATTTTATTAAACTGAGAAAAAAATATTATTAAATTCATAAAAAAAATTATTTTTCTTTTTTTAATTTGTATATACAAAAATTAATGTTAAAATTAATTTTAAATAAAAATTAAAATTATATAAATATTTAATTTATATTTAATAATAAAATATAATTTACGAATATTTAATTTATATAATATTTTTTTCCCGTGTGGATATGAATGTGTTTATGATTATAAATGAGAAATTGACTTAAAAATCATAATCATCACAATGTTCAGAGATTCCCCCGAAATTTTGGTTTAAGGGTAACTGCGATTGACTCTCAAATTCAGGGTAATATTACCTCAAACAGTGAATATACGATTCCACAATCGAAAACTTTAGCAATTGCGCACGAGAAAGATGAAAGAAACTTACTTAGGAGGAACTAATGGAGAGAGAGAGAGAGGCCAAAACGAGAAGAAGAATCAAGGGGACTGAATTCTTTTTCAACCAAGTCTGTGTTATATAAAGAAAGGAAACCGAAGGTGAAGAGGAAATTAGATGAGAAGAATCGCAGAGAGGAAAGAGAAGAAGAAGAAGAAGAAGAGAATGGCACTTGCAAATTGAGCCCATTGTGTTGTCTTGGTTTACGGCCGGTTTAAGAAAAGGAACATTTACATATTGAACCCATTTGCAATTGTGGAAGAACATTTTGTTGGAATGTTTCATAATTAAATAAAGCTCTTCGACCTAGTCACTTTCTCGGTCAAGTAGCACTAGAGCAAGGTCATGGAGAACTTTTTCGGAGTTAAAAAGTTATGGAGAGTAATCGAAGGAGGTTTCGAAGAACCAGCAACCACAACAATCCTAACAGAAGAACATAGAGAACAGTCAGACAATGGTAGAACAAATGATCATAAAATTAATCACTATATTTAACCAATCCACTGATAGAATAACATTTGAAACAAATTATAGATAGAAAACGTTTAAAATCATCTAGGATTCAATAAAAAAAAAGTTTAGAGGTAGTGACTGTGTGAAGAAATCGTTACTCCAAAAACTTTGAAGGGACTTCGAAATGCTGGAGATGAAATAATCTGAAAGTATAGAAGAATACTTGACTTGTGTACTGGGCATCACAATCAAATGAGAACTAATGGAGAATTGCTAACAGATTCTGAAGTAGTGGAAAAGATTCTCTGGACTCTTACTGAGAAATTCACATATATAGTGGTGTCAATTGAAGAATCTAAAGATATTGAAACATCTCCTTTGACGAATTACAAAGTTCTCTGATAGTTCATGAACAGGAGTTCATAAAACCAGACAAAGAAGACGATCAAGTGCTTAAAGTAACTCATGGAAGAGGAGGAACCACAAGCAGAAGAAGAGGCTTCAATAGTAGAGGAAAAGGACGTGGATGAAGTAGAATACCATTCAACAGAATCACAGTAGAATGTTACAAATGCCATAAACCTGGGCATTTCCAAAGTGGCTGTCCAAAGTGCGAAGAATAAGCAAATTATGCTGAGTATGAAGACAATGAAGAAATTTTACTAATGGCTCATAGTGAATAAACAAGTGTTGATGCAAAACTTTTAACATGTTCTAAAAAAAGACAACCTAAAGAAAAGAACATAGCTTCTTGATTCAGGTTGTTCAAATCACATGAGTGGCGACAAAGATTTATTCTCAACTTTGAATGAAAACTTCAAACATTCACTCTAGTTTGAAAACAACAAAAGAATGAAAGTTGCCGGAAAAGGAAATGTGAAGTTGGTTCTGAATAATGCTGCCTAAATCATGAGTGATGTTTATTATATAGCAGAACTGAAGAATAATTTACTAAGTATTGGACAACTTCAAGAAAATAAGTTGGATTTTCTGATACAAATGAGAACCTGCAAAATTTATCATGAAGAAAGGGGACTAATGGCAGAAAGCAAAATGAGCACAAAAAAAATGTTTATGTTATTTGATCAGATTAGCAATGAAGATAGAGCTCAACAGCAAAAATGCCTCTAGATAGTTTCAGAAGATAAAATGAAGTTGTGGCATGAAAGGTATGGTCATCAAAGCTACACTGGTATGAAAACCTTGCAGAGTAAAGAGATGGTATGAGGTCTGCCAAAGTTCGATATTGAGAATAGAAAAGCATTGGTATATCTTTTGAAAGAAATATCAAAAGCCTTTATCTACTTCAAATTATTCAAGAGAAAGGTGAAAAATGATACAAGGAGAAATATAAAATGTTTCGGAACATATCGAGGAGTAGAATATACATCTCATGAGTTCTCAGATTTCTGCAAAGAAAATGAATTCGAAGGAAATTAACCACAGTCTACATGCACAGCAAAATGGCATTGCATAAATAAAAAATCGCATTGTCATGAATATTGTAAGATCCATGCTCTCTACAAGAAAAATACCAAAAATCTTTTGGCCAGAAGGTGTAAATTGGACATTTTACATTTTAAACAGATGTCCTACACTTGCTGTAAAGGATATTACTCCTTAAGAACCTTGGAGTGGAGTAAAAGCAAATGTGGGGAATGTGTTGAAGCATTGGACATTGTTGATGAAAAACATGGAAAACTCGACGACAAAAATATAGTTTGCATATTGTTGGGTTTCTCAGAAGAATCAAAACGATGCAAGCTATACAATCCAAAAATAAAGAAGATTCTGATAAGTAGAGATGTGGTATTTGAAGAAACAAAAAATTGGGAATGAGATCAAAATCAAGAACATCACACTTCTGAGTTAACATGGAAAGACGATTACAAAATATGGGAAGAAAGTGAAGATGAAAACAACAGTGAGAAAGATTCCAACAATGAAGTGGAAGAACTACAAAAATTATAGAGAAAACTCAAAATGAACCAACTGTCAGAATTAGGGAGGGTCGAGCAACAAGACCTCCTCGCTACCTCAATGACTATGTCACGGGAAATGATATCACAGATGAAGAAGATGAAGTTAACATGATTCAAAACATTTCTCCTGATCCATCAACTTTTGAAGAAGCAGAAAAATTCTAAAATAGAGAGAAGCCATGAATGCAGAGATAAGTTCAATAGAAAGGAATCAAACTTCAGAACTTTCTGATCTTACAGAAGGAGCTAAATCCATCGGAGTAAAATCGGTCTATAAAACCAAACTCAATGAACACGGAGAGATAAGCAAATACAAAGCTTGTTGGTAGCTAAAGGGTACTCTTAAGAACATGGAATTGACTACAGAAAAGTATATGCTCTTGTTGCTAGAATGGACACAATTAGAGCAATTTTAGCTACTGCAGCACAAAAGGCATGAGATATCTATCGGTTGGATGTAAAATTTGTCTTTCTACATGGAATTCTTGTGGAAGATGTTTATATACAACAACAAAAAGGGTATGTGGCAAAAGGACAAGAAGATAAAGTCTACAAACTTCGCAAAGCAGTATACGGCTTAAAACAAGCTCCAAGAGTTTGTTTTAGTCGTATTGAATAGTACTTTAAAAAAGAAGGATTTCTGAAGTCTCAAAACGAAGAAATTTTCTTCCTTAAAACCAACGAGCAAGGTAACATTTTTTTTGTAAGTGTTTATGTGGACGATCTTATTTACACACAGAGTGATGTTTCAATGATGAAAGATTTTAAAGCTTCCATGCAAAAGGAATTTGATATGACTAATCTTGGAAGAATGAGGTACTTTATGGAAATTGAGGTATTATAGAAAGTTCAAAGGATTCACATAGCACAGTCGAAATATGCACAAGAAGTTCTGAAGCGATTTAAAATGGAAAACTACAATGCTATGTACAATCCAATTGTGATTGGAACCAAAATTCAATATGGATGAGAATGGAGAACCAGTTAATGAGATATTCAATTTGAGAACTGATCTTCAATTTGCAATAAATTTCTTGAGTCGATACATGTTTAAACCCACTCAATTACATCTACAAGATGTTAAGAGAGTACTGAGATATTTGAAGGGCATTGCAAATTTTGGGATTTGGTATAGGAGAGAAGGAATTGGTGAGCTAATGATTTACACATATAGTGATTTTGCAATAGATTTATATAGCAGAAAAAGCACAACTGGATATGTTTTTCTGATGAACAATGCAGCAGTAGCTTGGTGTTCTAAAAAACAGCCAATTGTCATTTTTTCTACCATAGAAGCTGAATATATGGCTGCATCAATGTGTGTTTGTCAAATAATTTGGCTCAACAGGATACTAAAGGAATTGGGACATAATAGCGCTGTTCGTTTGTCTGCTGCAGCGTCTGCGGCAGCGACCTGCGGTCAGACGCTGCGGTTAGACGCAGCAATATTGTTGTTCGTTTGATCGCCGCAGGTTATCGCCGCAGGTTGTATCGCAATTGTTTGATCGCAAACGCTATAATTTCGCAGCGATTAAAAATTTTGATCGCAACTTTCTGCGGTCGACCACAGCGTTTGACCGCAAGAATCTGCGGCAGTCAAACGAACAACGTTTGGCCGCATGATTTACGTATGTGATACATGTTGAAATAAATATTTAAACTAAATATTTAATTAAATTTAAATAAAGACATTTAAACAAATTCTATAATAATTTTTTTAACAAATAAATGTTCATATATCCGTCTTTGAATATCAAATATGAGTTTAAAAAAAGATATTTGTAATTGTGGAAATATCATTTAAATTATATGTTTAAAGGAACAAAATGTTTACCAAAAACATATGCACCTAATGTTTACTAAAACCAAAATGTTGCTAATATTTATAAGAATTATATAATACATGTATTTTCACAGCTACCAAAAATATAGAATCCTAATAAACTATATTCAATGGAAGACTTGGCTTTGCATTGTTTAATTCGATCCCACATCAAGATAGCTCCATCTTGTATTCTTTTCCTTTTATTTTTTTTTTGTTGTTCCACAAATCTCAACTCCTATAATATTATATTCTCAACTCCACACAGATTCCACAATACATGATTATTCTCTTTCTTAAAACTTAAAACTTCGTTGTAAATTCATTTATTTGATGAAACAATAAAAATATTTTGGCTCCAGTTTCATCAAACATGATGTCAAGCTCCACAGTAGACCCATGGTTCTAACTACAATGGCAAAATAAAAGTAACCTGATCTACACAATTACGTATACAATTTTCGAAAAATTTTTCTAAATTACGAAAGAACACCTCTCCAAATTTTGCTCTTAAACATATCCTTTCTTTAACTTTTTTGTTACCAATAAAAATTGGTCAATTTCGTTTTCTTCTAAACAAAACACAACACATTTGAGCTCATGATTGTTTCACAAAAATTTGAACCTTTTAAGCGATTTCACAAAAAGGCACAACAACGATATCAACGGTATCACAAGATGAACAACAACGATTTCACAAAAAACACATCAACTATTTCACAAACTGAAACTTTTAAACGATTTATGAAACATTTGAAGATTTATGGAACCATTTCAAAACAAATGAAACCTTTAAACGACTTCGAAACAAATGAAACCTTTAAACGATTTAAGTAACGATTTTGAAACAATTTAGAAGAGAAGCTTAACGAGACATGTTGAATGCTCTTGATTTTGAAAACCCTGATTTTGATTCCTCTTGATTTCGAAAATCTTAGTTTCCCAAACCATCTCGATTCTGAAAACCCCTTTCGTAACTTCTTAGATTTCGATTTTCCAATCCCTCTTGATTTCGATTCTTCTCGATTTCGAAACTCTGCCTTCCCAAATCCTCTCGATTTCGAAAACTCGATTTTCGTGTCACTTATTTGAAATTAATTTTGATTTCTCATTGCCCCAAATCGATTTCTGCAATAACAACATAAATTTTTCCCAAGTGCAAAACAACGTCATCTTGAAGTGCAAAATAACGTCGTTTTAATTTTCATATACAGTTTATCAACTGCCACGATGACACATGAATCAACAGTTTTTTACAGTTCAGTAACGATGTTAAAGATTTCGTTGAAAAAAATACTGCTCGATATAGTTCATATAGGTTCTTCGTTATAAAACAATTTATTTCAGTAAAGAGAAAAATAATACAATAAGTTGTTCGTTACTTGTTAAATAACTCTCAAATCTCTACAATCATAACAACCTAAAATCAATAAAGTGCCTGAATCCAAGTTAGATCTGGTTTTGATAGAAAACAAGAATTAGATCGCGTATTTTGCTTTTCCTTAGCAAAATGGGAATTTAATATCCATCGTATTCTTTTGCATCAGTTCAACAGTTTTACTTACAAGCTTCATTAATAAATATAATAATAATTATGCATCTTTTTCAGTATTCACGTGACTCTCTGAGCTTTCCAGTCCGACAGCTACTCTCTCTTGTTTCTTACATCCTTTGTCACGTACCTCCTGCCCTCTTTACCTCTCTCTCTAGATTTTTTACGGAAGCAATCAAATCTGATATTTCAAATTTAGAGCGTTAAGATGTCTCTTTAACAGATTCAAACAAAGAAAATGCTTCGTTGTAACTTTCCCATTTTTGTGTTCTTTTTCTTCTTCCTCCTCGTCATTGCTTCTTCTTCTTCTTCCTCGAACAGCACAAAACGTGCGTTTCCTCACAAAGACGCTTCCTCTCTATTACTGTTCAAATCCAAAGCTGATTTATGGAACAAACTCGATTTCTTCAGCAACACGAGTTTCAGTTTCTGTCAATGGTGGGGTGTCACGTGTTACGGCAGCAAAGTGGTTCGTCTCGTCATCGAAGATGTTTATCTCGGAGGCCAACTCGCTCCTGACTCTGTCAATAAACTCGACCAGCTCCGAGTTCTCAGTCTCAAGAACAACTCGCTCACCGGATATTTACCCGATCTTTCCGGTTTGGTTAATCTCAAATCGCTATTTCTCGATCACAACTCTTTCTCCGGTTCTTTTCCTCTCTCGGTTCTCGAGCTACACCGGTTAAGAACCCTCGATTTATCTTTCAACAACCTCACCGGTCCAATCCCATCCGGTTTAATTTTTTCGGACAGGTTGATTTACCTCCGGCTCGATTCGAACCGGTTTAACGGTTCCGTCCCTGCTCTAAACCAATACTCGCTTCGTTCTTTCAATGTTTCGGTTAATAATTTAACCGGTGCTGTACCGGTAACCGCTGTTCTGTTACGATTCGGCATTTCATCTTTTCTCAAAAACCCTAATCTCTGCGGCGAGATCGTCCACAAGGAATGTCACCCGCGGCCAAAGTTCTTCAGCCAATCGCCGCCGGAAAAGGCGGCGCCACCACCGGCTATGGTGCTCGGTCAGATCGCGCAAATCGGAGGAGCCGGAATATCCCGGCCAAATCATAGCAACCATTCGCGAGTCGTTGTGATTCTAGGGTTTTTATTGGGCGCTCTACTTCTGTTCGTCTCCGTCGCTTGCTTTATCAGCGCCGTGAAGAGGCGAAGAGACAATAACGAGAGAGAAAAAGGGAAAGATTTGACTGCTATTGTAGCTTCCGACACGGCGGAGACGGCGGAAGTAGCGGCGGCTATACAGATGGAGCAAGAGAGTGAGATGGAGGAGAAGGTGAAGAAACTACAGGCGGCAAAAAGTGGGAGCTTAGTATTCTGTGCGGGAGAGGCACACGTGTATACAATGGACCAGCTAATGACAGCATCGGCTGAGTTATTGGGTAGAGGAACAGTGGGGACCACTTACAAGGCGTTGCTTGACAGCCGTTTGATCGTGACGGTTAAGAGATTAGATGCCATTAGATTGGCGGGTGTAGGGAGAGAGAAGTTTGAGCGTCACATGGAATCAGTTGGAGCATTAGCGCATCCGAATCTGGTCCCACTCAGGGCTTATTTCCAGGCAAAGGAAGAGAGACTGTTGATCTATGATTATCTACCAAATGGCAGTCTCTACTCTCTCGTCCACGGTAAGCTTGTAAACCCTCCCGTATGCGATTACACATTTTTTTAGTAGATTCATCACATTTATAGATTAATAAATGCGTAGTGGATTCAAACACCTGTTTGGTCTGCGTGATTAATGCTTAAGTAATAAATTTGTAGTTACGATGTCTTTTACTTTCTTCAGTCATTTAAAAAAAATTAACTATACATTTAGCTCAGTGCCCACATGGAAACATATTTATCGATTGAACCAATCAGTTTATATAAACATAGTATGGTGCATCTGATGGATTTAGTTAAGTAATAACAAGTTGAGCATTGAGAATGTTATGCTAAAAATATATTTTCACATTGTGTAGGTACAAAATCGTCGAGGGCAAAGCCATTGCACTGGACATCTTGTTTAAAGATAGCAGAAGACGTGGCTCAGGGTCTCTCCTACATCCACCAAGCATGGCAGCTTGTTCACGGGAATCTCAAATCGTCCAACGTCCTTCTTGGACCAGACTTCGAAGCTTGTATAGCGGACTACTGTCTTGTCGCTCTTGCAACAAACCCTCCTTTAACATCAAATGATGGTCAAGAAGACGCTGATGCAGCAGCTTATAAAGCTCCCGAAGCTAGACACAAGAGTTTGAGTTATCAATCGGTTAAAGCGGATGTTTATGCTTTTGGGATTCTTTTGTTGGAGCTTTTGACAGGGAAGAGACCTTCGAAGCTTCCGGTTTTGCCATTGGATGAGATGATGGAATGGATGAGGAAAGTTAGAGAGGAAGGTGAGAAGAATGGGAATTGGCGAGAGGATAAGGATAAATTCGGAATGTTGACTGAAGTCGCAGTGGCTTGTAGCTTAGTATCTCCGGAACAGAGGCCGACGATGTGGCAAGTGTTGAGGATGTTGCAGGAGATTAAAGAAGCAGCCGTTATGGAAGAGTGTGAACTTGTCATGGATTCTACTAACTCTGGAAGCTCCTAAGGATAGTTTGTTTTTGTTATGTCTTTTACTAATTTCAAGACTATACAATAGTGGCGATTTTAGTCTAGTGCCACGGTTCCTGACCACTTTTATTACTTCACTTTTAGATTGGAATTTGAGTATTCGAGTTCCTTTTTGAGAGTATTAAGTACGTGGTCGTCAATTGTTCATTTCCTTTTACGTTTGCGTTTTGTCAGATGAATTAAGGAGAGTTCGAAGGAAAGAACAAAATATATGATCTATTGAACAATATAGAACATATGATGGATTACTGATTGGTTCTTTTTTTTTTTTAAATGTTAAATGGAGGTTATTTACAAAAGAACAAAAGTGGAAAAGAATGTAAACGATCAAATCTCAAGTTGAAACTACACCAGTCACTTTTAGCATAGAATCATCTTTGAAGAAATATGATATGGTAAACCACCATACAACATACTTTAGAATATTCATGGAAACAAAGCGTAGTGACACTTTGCGAGAACCACATATCTTACTCCAATCACTTGTCGGTTATTGAATGTAGAACATTGAGAGTATTGGATGGTTCGTAAGAGATGAGTGTTGTTACTTTCTTTGCTCGATCTATTTGTTAATCAGTTTGATTCTTGTGGATTGTGCAGAAAAGTAAATGAACACAGAGGTTTTAACGAGTTTTTGGTTTTCACCAATACATCTCGTGGGAGAATATCTCCCAATGCACTATCAAGATCAAAGAGAATTTCACCAAAGAGCTTCACAACAACTAGCCCTCGGTAAGTTTTCCATCGCATATGAGCAGAACAAAAGAAAAAAAAGAACTTAGACGTAATAACCCCAATCGATTCGAACACGAAAAATTAACCCCCTCTCATATTTCTCTCAATCGCAGGTTCTTCCCGAGAAAGATGATTCTCCGGCGATCATTTTTCAACTCTATCTTTTCCGTTTTATATCTTTGTTTTTTTTTTCACTGAATCACAACGGGCCGATACAATAATCTAATATTTTCATACGAAGATTTAACACGCTCATACGAACAAAACTGGAGTCAAACTCCATACCTTTGCGATGGACATAGAAGTGGTGAAACCACTATCCCCTTACTCCTTCCCGCCTTATATCCTTGTTCTGCACAAAATTGATCCGTTATATTTAACTATTGGTATACGATCCAATCCTCTAAAACGCAACATATCACTTAATCCCAATTGTGGCCCATATGTTATAACTCGTGCCAACATATTTAAGAGACAAGGGCTAAAATGCCTTTATTTCTTAGAAAAAACATTTATATCCTCAGTTAATCTATATATCCTCTGAAATCTAAATTTTTGAAAATACTCTTACTTATTCTTATTTCTATTTATTAATTTATCTTTAATTTTTAATAAATTAATTAAATAAAAAACACAAAATTAAAAAATTCTGGTAAATTACGACTTCGAAAATCGATCCATCTTTACTGATTACGAAAGTAAAACTAGTAAACTAGTAAAACTAATAAAATTAGTATAACCGATATTATTAAAAGAAATTTGTAACTGAGGATTTAAATGATATTGACAAGTATCATTGTGTACATGCAATAGTCGTTGTCATATACTGGAGAACGGCATAAACGGATAAATAATAAAAGGGTGCCAAGATAAAATTTTGACATACTTGTTATTTGAGAACGCTAACAATGTCTAATTTTGTATTTTTTATTCTATTATTTTTAAAACTGATTTTTCTTTAAAAATATATTTTTCTTTTGGACAACTATGTAACATTATTATTACCATAAGGTTGTGCTACCAGTATATAAAAAACTAGATAACATTAGTATTATTGAGACAAGAGGTACAACTACGTAACATTAATATTACTGTTATTGAAAACTTTCAAGTGAAGAGTTGAATTTGATTTGAGAAATTTATTACAAAACAAACAAATAAGTTAAAATAAATTACTTTGTATTATCTAAGAAAATATAAAATCTCAAAACATGTATTAAATATAAAAATTAAAATTCAAAACATACTAGTGTCTTATAAGAATATATTCTACCATACACCTTATACTTTTATGAATACTTTGTTATAATCACTCATTTTAAGAACATAAACATACATAAAAGAAGTTTCAACAAATATCAATATACAAAGTCATAAGAAATATAATTTAACTTACTACAAACAGCTGTAAAACTAAAATTAATAATTCTTTTATATGTAAAACTAATTTAAATCGAAAACACCAAAAAGTAACAATATGTGTAAAATCCGTATTATTAAAAACTTCTATAATACTAACTGTTAATCGATGGCACCCAAAAACGAAAATGGCGGCTACAAAAAAAGGCGACTCCCAAAAATAGAAAGTGCCCAGAAAAATAAAAAATTATATTTTATAAAAAAACAAATTAGCTTTACTATAATTATAATTGATTAAAAGTAATTTTTAAAATTGGATAATTTTTTTAAGTTAAAAATTTATTTTTAAAAATTTAGTAGAAATTAAACTACAACTGTTTAAAATGTTTAAACTCAAATTATTTATCAAAAATAATGAACAATAGTTCTTAACTTTTTTAACTTCAAATTAGTCTCAAAAATAACAACCTTAGTTTGACGTAGTTTTACCAAATATTATGAGTTTTTCAAAATTAGATAAACAACAAATTTAGATAGAACGAGTAAACGATCTCAATCACTATTATTTTTTCACGTTGGCCACCTTTTGTATGAAGTCTTCACAATTCCGGAAAGATTTTTTTCCTCTTTCTACTGAAGGTTCGCTGTAAAGTACAAGTTTCACGCTCGGTTGGAATCTCGGTTGGGATTTCGTTCGGTTCTAGACTTTTAGCGCATTCCTCCTCCAAATCACCTACTCCCTCTCCAATGCCTTAGACTTCATCTCTGTCATTCGAACCCTATAATCAAAATAAGCTTATAATTAGTGTTACTTATTATTATAAAATATTATTTTTTCTTCGTATCTAATTAAGAGAAACATATTTACCATTTCTACATCAACGGTTGTATCTTCATCCATTAGTGGACTTTTCTCCATGAATTTTAGCATTTTTCTCCAAACCACCTAATCCATCATTGTTGTTCGAACCCTATACTCGAAAGAAACTTACAATTATTGTTACTCAGTATTACCAAGTATTACATTTGACTCGCATCTAAATAAGAAATTGTGTTACTATTTTTTTATCATCAACTATATCTTTTTTTTTGCATTAGATTTTTCTGCAATTCTACATTACAAATGCAGTTATAGTAAGTGATTCTTCATCACAGGATGAAACCAAGATACTCTAAATTTCCTAAAAAAATAAATTTGTAATTCAATTTAACATATTACAACTATAAAATAGTAATATTACGGATAACTAACATTAGTGTTACCAAATGTTTCATTTATCTCATCAAGTGTTTGGGTAAATTTTACCAAATTTTGATTTTAAAAGGTAATTTTTAAAAAAAAAAGAAATCGGGTTGACCCGATTTAAACGGGTTTGAGTGTATATATGATGGTTGAATCTGTAATTATTTCCAACTTTTAGGTTTTTTTTTTGTCATTTACCTATTTTTTTATTTAAAAATAAATACTTAATAATGAAAGGGATATTAGAGTTTCTTTTAACTTTTAGGAACATTATAGCATTTGATTCCATATTTAATACAATGAAAAAAATCAATGTTCTATGGTATGAAGCAAAAAACCTATCTAAAGCTTCACATTTCTTTGCAAACAGAAACAACAATTTTTTTCATATGGACAATATCACGTTTAGAGATGCTAAAAAGAATCGTACCCAAACATTTAATGTTATCTCGGTTTGTTAAAATATGTATAGATTTTAATCCTTAATTTTTGTATAAAATTTTTCTGAGGCTAATTTAGAGTTAGGTTTAAAAACCCTCGGGTTAAAGCTATCAACGTTAGATCTTTGTTTACATATGTATATGTAAGGGACAACTTATGTTCTTTTGTAGTAAATTTTCTTTAGTTCCCGTTAAACTTCTACATTAACTCGGAACATTCCGAGTATTAGCTTTCTTGTAATTCCATGTAAGGAGAGTTAATAAGATTTTTCGGTTTATAGGAATGGGTTTCTAAAGACTAAACCTATGAAATGAAGGAAGTTTTGTTGGTCTTTCCTTGGTTCCTTGTTCCTATGTTGTCTTAATAGAAGGGATGTATTGATTCTAGCTAGGTCCTAATAGCTCCAAGATAGCTAGTTAGCTCCTAGTAGCAAGTATTTCCCAACTAATTTTCTTGATTCCTTATTGGCTTTGAGAAATGAAGGAGAGATCACTATCCCAACCACATCATTTTCTACCAGAACATACCTTCTTCTATTATACGCATTCATCTCCAATATTACTTCCACTATAAAGCTTTTGTGTGGTAGTTTCAGTGTTATTCTCAATCCATTTTTTGCTACTAAACTATCTCGGAAAAGAAAAGCTTCTTCGCTCGTAAACTCTGTAAACTTCGCTCTTTGCTTTTGTTCAATTAGAAATCAAAGTGAATAGAAAAAGGCAAACGCAAAATAACATCAGTATTAAGGTAAGGGACAACAGTTATCGATCACACCCCAAAATCAACTTGAATTAGAGTGGGATGGTTGGGCTCATACTGAAAATTGTAGATCACGGTGATTTTCTTCATTGTCAAAAACTTTGGCATAGGGTCAAAGCCCTAGCGGTCAGCAAACAATATATTTTTATCATATTAGGTTATATCGTAAATGTATTAACGCATGTACTTACGAGTAGGAGTAAAAGCCGGATGTACTATTTTTCCTTTAACAATAGTTTTAAAATCAATGGATTTTATCTAGGGATGGCCGTTTGGATATCCATTTGGGTTCGGTTCACGTTTTTCGGGTTTTCGGAATTTTAAAATCAGAAGTGGTGATCCATTCGAGTATTTACAAATTTTGGATCGACTTCGGTTCGGATCTCTCCGGGTTTAGGTTTAGTTCGGGTTTTAAGTTCGGATTCAGGTTAATTCGGTTTTGAATACTGATTCGGATTGATTCGGATTTTGTATCCGAAATAGGCATATATATCTGTTCGAGTTAGTTTGTATTTTTTTATCCGAAATGTATATATGTTATTGCAAATAACCAAAAAAATATGGTGATTCAAAAATAAGAAAAAAATAATAATCAAAAATAATAATCAAATTATCTATTTACTAATTTTCGTCATTTACTTTATGTTTTAACCATATTTTTTTCAGATTTACATAAATATATATTATTGGATAAATATAAAACTCTAATTAATAGATTTTATTTAAATTCTTAAAGTCGTAAATAAACTTTAAAAGCATCTTTATTTCAAAACATTATGATAATATTTAAAAAAATCAAATGAAAAATCTCTAATTAACAAAAAACACATTAATTTAGATTCGCTAAATATACAAATAGCAAAATTCAAACTTAGAACTAATCAAATAACAAGATATGAAATATTCAATTTATATATATTTAAACCAAGTTCAATTCTGCTTCGGGTTTCAAGTATATCCAAATCCAAACCTAAAGTACTATTTCGGGTATATCCGAACCCGAACCCGAACCCAAAGTACTAAGCAAATAAAACCTATTTGGATACTTTCAAATACCCATACCTATTCGGATTTGAGTATTTCGGGTCGGATTTCGGGTTCAGTTAATATGCCCAACCCTAGTTTTATTGGAGTTAATATCTTATTCACATCCGTAATATATTATTTTAGAAACATTTTAATAAAATAAACTTCATCATAACGTGTTATTAACAAAAATGCCATACTTACGTGTAATCATCACAATAAGTTTTAAATAAATATATAAATAAGTTTAAGTTAATAGAATAATTCCAATATATGTCATTGTTATTAATTTAGTTAAAAAATCAATATATTTTATTAAACTAACAAAAATACTATTAAATTCATAAAAAAATATTTTTATTTTCTTAATTTACATATACAAAATAATTTTAAATAAGAGTTAAAATTATATAAATATCTAATTTATATTTACTAATAAAAAATATTATATAATTTACGAATATTTTTTCCATGCAGAACGTGGGTATAAATCTAGTTAAAATATATTTTAGTATAATTCTCCAAATAATATTTTTTTAAGTTTTTTTTTCAAATTTAGTACCATTAGTTTATTTTTCCAATAATATCACAAATTTTAGTATTAAAATACTTAAAAAAATATTTTTAGTAAAAAATAAAATTAGAAAATACAAATCAAAACATAATTTTTTAATCTTATTTTTAAATAGTTTAGAATAAATAAATATTTTCACATAAAAATTTATATTATTTTGGAATTTTAGTTTTAATGTGTTAAATTTGGAAAGAAAACTTAAAAAATATTATTTTAGAATATTACTCAATATTTTACTATGATATAAAAATATGGTAATTATTTAAAATAATATGTTTTAATTTTTTGTTGCGAAAGTAATATCATTAATTTAAATTTCTAATAGCAATACAAATTTAATAGTAAAATAAATTAAAATTTCTTCTATACAAAAATATTAAATCTAAAATTAGAAAAAAAATTCAAATATAATATTTTAGTTTTATGTATAATTTATTTAGGATAAATAAATATTTTATATATATTATTGTGATATTTTAAAAAATTTTAATTTTATGTTACTAGATGTGGAAAAAAGTTTAAAAAATACTATATTAGATTATTATTTCAGAAAATAATATAAATTATTAAATAGATGCTAAGCATATATTTTAAAATATTTTAGTTTTAGATACATTATAATTTTAAATTAGATTTATCTTAATTTTAGTAATTATCTACAAAATAAATAAATATATATAATGTACCGTCACATATAAATATAACAGTTCCTTCTAATCTTTTCTTTTCTACCAAAAAACACTTAAACACAAAGAAAAAAAAATCTAAACCCATTGCTCAAGAAAAGGTAGAAAACAATTTGCTGGGAGAACATCGTGTTCCTTTGATCTCAAGAGGTCTAAGATCTATCTGCAGAACAAGAAGAATTCAAAGAGGATGAGCGACGGGGACGATGCTGTTAGACGCCGTACCGCTGCGGTGGCTGAGTACCGGAAGAAGCTCCTTCAACATAAGGAGCTCGAGTCACGTGTTCGAACAGGTTCTATTTGAATTTTTCCAGATTCAATTGCATCCTGCTATCGTCTGATCTATATTTTTCTGTCGAATCTGTACTTTGAGTTCGAAATACTCTAACTGAGTTGAATCTAGGGCTTTTTTGGGCATCAGGTATTGCAATATGTTTGCTTCAATTAAGCCTTTTTGGGTGACGCGACTCTAGTTTTTTTTTCTCTCAATTGCTTAACGATGCCCCTTTGTGCCGAGAGAAGTGTTCTCTCCTTTCTGGTTCCAGTTCCGAATGTTACTGCGTATAGTGGTTCTTTACTCCATTGACGTATAGTTTTATGAAATCGATTGGTGAAGAAGATTTGAAGTTTTGATAATTCTCTGTGAGATGACTCGCGTTTGTTTGAGTAAAAACGACTTGTGATTAAAACATTGAGTTTCTGCTTTTCCAGCTAGGGAGAACTTAAGAGCATCTAAAAAGGAATTCAATAAAACCGAGGATGATCTGAAGTCTCTCCAAAGTGTTGGGCAGATAATTGGAGAAGTGCTTCGACCGCTGGATAACGAGCGATGTAATGTTCTTTCTCTACGTAATATCTTTTTGCTTCTGTGAGATAATTGTGCATTGACTACTTTGTTCTTTTGTCCTCTGTTGTTTGAAGCTAAAAATCTTGTGTTTTCTGGTGTTTGAAGCTAAAATCTTTCTTGCTTTCTGTTTTAGTGATTGTCAAAGCAAGCAGCGGTCCTCGTTATGTTGTGGGCTGCCGTAGCAAAGTTGATAAAGAGAAGCTGACCTCGGGAACTCGTGTTGTTTTGGATATGACCACACTAACAATAATGCGAGCTCTTCCCCGCGAAGTAAGTTCTATTTCAACATGTGTTGGGTTCTGGTATACCCTTTTAGTGTATTTCTCCTGACAAAAATGTGATTTTTTGTTTAACTGGTAGGTGGATCCTGTTGTTTATAACATGCTCCATGAAGACCCAGGCAACATTAGCTACTCCGCAGTGGGAGGGTTAGGTGATCAGATCCGAGAACTCAGGGAATCTATTGAGCTACCTCTCATGAATCCTGAAATCTTCCTCAGAGTAGGGATCAAGCCCCCAAAGGTAATTATTGTGTATATTCTCCTTTGATCTTTTCGTTATTCGCCTCAAGAAATTTCAGGCCGTGCTAATTTAGTTCCCTCACATATTGGCAGTATGATTTAGCTAATTAATGTTGGGAAGATTAAAAAACAAATTCTACATCTATGCAGGGTGTCCTTCTGTATGGACCTCCAGGTACTGGAAAAACACTACTAGCTAGGGCTATTGCTAGCAACATCGATGCCAACTTCTTAAAGGTTTTATTTTGTGCTATGCTGTTTTTTGGAATTTTTATGTTATGACATATCCTGTCATTTAATCAAATGCTGTTTCTTCCCATCAGGTTGTATCAAGTGCAATCATAGACAAATACATTGGAGAAAGTGCTAGGCTGATTCGAGAGATGTTTAACTATGCTCGTGACCACCAGGTAAGTCTCACTTTGAATGGGTGTATATATGCGTGTTACTCTTTTCTTTTACCTTTCTATAAGCTTCGTAACACATTCTTGACTTTATAACTTTTTTTTCTTCCGGTTAGCCTTGTATCATTTTCATGGATGAAATTGATGCTATTGGTGGGCGTCGATTTAGTGAGGGAACTAGTGCTGACCGTGAAATCCAAAGAACACTTATGGAATTGCTAAATCAGCTTGATGGGTTTGACAGCCTTGGAAAGGTACGGCTCTTTGTTTCTGAAACTATATGTAGATCATATACCAATGTGCATAAATTTGTGTTGTGAAGTTATATATGGGTTGTTCTGTTGGATAATATCTTGATCTATTGCATTCTTCCTTACCGCTACCTCACGTAATTGCTTATACACTAAAAGTCGTCATCTGTGTTACTAAATGTGTGGGAGTTTGGATGCATGTGTCTGAAACTAGTTTGCGACAATTTATTAGGTGAAAATGATAATGGCTACAAACAGGCCTGATGTGCTTGATCCTGCACTTCTCCGCCCGGGTAGGTTAGATAGAAAGATTGAGATCCCTTTGCCAAATGAGCAATCAAGAATGGATATCCTCAAGATCCATGCAGCTGGTATAGCCAAACATGGTGAAATTGATTACGAAGCTATTGTCAAACTTGCAGAGGTTAGTTTATTTTTTTTCGTTTACAATGCCGAGTTAGTGAGTATTGCAATAACTAAGTGAGTTTCTAACTAAGCCTTTCATTTGTCTAAAAGGGTTTCAATGGTGCTGATCTGCGTAACATATGCACGGAAGCTGGAATGTTTGCAATCCGAGCAGAGCGTGACTATGTGATCCATGAAGATTTCATGAAGGTATGTCATATCCTAAGCTTATATGGTTGGATCATGCTGTAATCTTATGAACAATCTTTTCAGGCTGTGAGGAAGCTAAGCGAGGCCAAAAAACTCGAGTCCAGTTCACACTATAACGCTGATTTTGGAAAAGAGTGAAGAGTATACACACACTCTTGTGTTTTAGGGATGAAGAAGAGACAATACAATCACAGTTTTTTATTTGGCAATGTCGAATTTCTTTGTTTTACTTTTTATTTCTTTTTTTTGGAGTAAAGACTGAATTGTGTGGTTTTAGTAATTTAAGGCTTCAAGCATTTTGCTTCATTTCTCGTCGGCTTTGTGTTCAAAAGTAAATGGCTCTCTATTATTAGGTCTGGATTCAGTAAAATCTTCAATTGAACCAAACCAAAAGAGTTACAAATTCACAAATTGAAAACAATTAGCACTCAGATTTATGGATTAGTTTCTTACAAAGTGCTTATGCAAAGTTTTGTCTGATCGCATTAGGTATATATAAGTATATGCCTCTATCCAAACAACACCAATAATGATTTTCAAATTAGAAGTTTTTATTCCACTCAGATTATTTTATATTTCTACTCGAGTTCAAAAGTCTCATTTCAATTAAATTTTTTGTCCAAGTTCTTTTTTTCCATGGGAAGCATTAGTTCACTTCTAGTAGTTTTTGAGTAATAACTTAAAATATTATATTTTTAAATTTTTATTTAAAATCTAACAAATTAAAATTTAGATCTCAAAAATATCATAAATTATTATATAAAAAATATATATATTTATTTTTAAATTTTAAATAAATTTTTAATTTAATTTTTTTCAACTTATGATTAAAAGCTTCTTATTGGAAAAAAGTTTTGAGTTATTTTGATATTAAGTTGTGCCGTTTTTAAAAATTTAAATTATTGATAGTATGGAATAAAAAATTTAAAAATTAATATTTATAGAATTTTCTAAGAATTTAATAAATTATTAATTAAGAAAATACGATTTGAAGAGAAAATTTCTGTTTTCTTATGCAGTTTTAATATAATTCAAGTGAAAAAAAGCTCTCATCAAGGGCCGATCTTGGCGACAAGTTCCTTCATTTTTTTTTAAGTTTACATACCCAAAAGACCCCAAATACATATTTATAACAAAATATGTCCTCAGACAATATGATCATAGCAAATGTGACACAAATTTAACATTTTTGTTCTTGGACGCCAATAATCTTTTTTCCAAGAGTTCCAAGAGTTTCTATATGATTTAGGATTTAACTGAAACCACTTTTTCTAAATGTTAACATGCCGAAATCAAGTGCGTCGTAAATACCAAACAGCTGAGATTAGTTATACCTTAAGCTAAAATAATTATAGGTTTCATCAATGTACTTTTTACTTGCAATGGTATAAAAAAACAAAAGGCATTAAATCACAAAGTTCTTTAGTTCCCTATGCAATAAAAAGTGAATAGTTCTAATTAGCACGGAATTTTCCGACCTTAACTTTTTGACTTTTATTTCTGTTCTAATCATTTATTTAATCATCATTTCATCTCATTATAAAAAAGTTATAATCTCTCAAACTTCTTTCGTATCCTTTATATCTTCGATTTTCAAATCATATAACAAATTTCAAACTTCCATTTAAAAATGTCAATCCTAACTCCGTTTATAAAACTCATTGTTTTTAGGCAAAGTCTTCGACCACATTCTGCCGTTGCATTCCTCGTTGAGTTCCTTTGCTTTGTCTTAGAACTACTCGACAAAGAGAAAGACTTAGCTAAAATATTCGGCATTGTATGTGCTTGCGACACATTAGTCTTTACTTTACTCGATCTAATCCAAAATCTGGTCGATGAAAAAGTGAAAATACGAAGATATGGTCGAGTGTTTTGGCTTTACACGAACGATGAACATCTCTATTGGCATACATTAAACGCATATCTCTTGATGTTGTGCATTGTCCATGTAGTCAGTTCCGCGGTCTCTTATGTTTCTTGTAGACAGTATTTGGTCTTGCTTCCGCTTTTTGTTGCTGGTCTTGAACTCGTCCCACAAGATGCTTATCGTGCTCTTGGAAAAGATAAAGACGTTCAAGATAATGTTGGGTCGGATTGTAATTGTATTGGATCTCCTCATGTCCCATTAGATTGTGTTGAGGTGGACCAAGATGATGGAATTGGTTTAGAGCTAATTGAAGTTGGTAATCATGTTAGGGCTCTTCATGGCCAATTCGATTCTATTGAGATGGACCAAGGCGATGGAATTTGTGTAGAGGTGGACGAAGTAGTTGGTGCATAAAATGTGAAGGCCTACCAGTTGAAAGATACTTAGTTATTTTAATGTGATTTCTCTGAAAATGTCATCTACTTATATAATCAGAAGAAAAATTATGAAGAAGAATAAAATTGTATGCTCAAAAATATTGCATCTGTATAAAATAAAAAATGACGATATTGATCGCCAAAAAATATTGTTCTAAAATCAATAATTTTGGCTATAAAATGCTGAAAATATAGTTTTTGTTGGGAAATTTTCTCTTTTGTAATGGTCTATCATATTATTATCAAATTTTCTCTTTCGTAATTATGTAAAAATAATTATTTATCTCAAATAAAATATATATAAAATTAAAATATAATATTTGGGTTTACTTTTTCTAATTTATGGTTTAAATTTTTTTGATTAGGAACAGATTTTTAATTATTTTAATATTAAATTTGTGTTATTTTTGGAAATTTAAATGATTAATGTTATATTTATAATAAAAACTTGAAAGAATATTATTTTATGCAATTGTCCAAAACTTAATTGAACATGATGAACTCAAAAATTTATATTATTTGGTTTCTAAAACTTTTGTTTTATAAGCTTTAGCCTGGACCGAGCACTAGTATTTTGGTATTTTCGTAGGGTTTTGGGTGGTATTAGTCCATCGATTCATGTGTTTGTAATAGCTTTGCTTTAGAAAAACAAACATGAAAACTACCATGGAAAAAGTGGAGGTTTTGAAAACGAAAATGCATCGCTCATTAGGTATTGAAGATTTTTGGCAAAATAATCAATATATGCTACAACTTTGATGTTTTCTATGTTAACAAGGAATGTATTTTAATATGCACATTCTGAAATAGAATGTTTGGCCTCAATATGTTATTTTATAAATGATAACCAAATAGGTTTTATTCATTTGTCAAAAATTGAATGTATTGTAAATGAAAAGTTAAACCATTGAGATTATGAGAAAATTATAAAATTGTTGGATAATTGGTAATAAGAAAACTGTAATTTATTTCTTTTGCAAATCTTACTAAATAAAAGTAACTATTTGAGATTTCTGAATCTATCCATCTAAGCCAAAAAACAAGTTTTAAAATTATGACACATCACCAACTTTATCCACATCATTTTCAACCAAAATTATTTACTAATAATTTTTATAAAATTAAATCTATAAATTTTAAAAACTTCACAAAAATTTTGACGATTAAACTTACACAAATTAAAACTTATAACTACTAACTCACCTATTATTAACCACTACCACCTTAGTTTTTATTGTCTTGCCCACTACCATCTCAATTTTTATTATCCAATATTATCCTAACATTATAAAACACCATAACTTTCATCACAAACCATGCACACATTCTTTACAAATTAATCATGACATCAAAAAATTTTTCTCAACCTTATACTTTCGTTTTTTTCAACAATTGTAATGGAAACTTTTTGTAACAAATAAATATTGGTGCGATTTATTCATTTTTGGCAAGTCCGAAATTTTAACAAAGACAACACACTTATGAGTTTAGAAATGTTTTTACTCGACAAAAAGATATGTTTACAAAACTATGTATGTGTGGTAAAACTAACATTTTTTTGCTTACACGCTTATGGATTTGGAAATCTTTTTCATCGACAAAAATGTATGTTTATAAAATTATGCATATAAACTATCATTTTTTTTGCTTACCATTGTTGAAATAATTAGAAAAACCTTTTTACGAACGGCTTATATATTTAAGTGTGAAATACTCTATTTTCGAAATATGTAGATTAAAAATTCTACAATCCAATACAATATAAAGATTTATTTCGGTAAATAGAATTTTTTGTTTGAATATATTTTGAAGGCTAATTTAATTAACAAGCTAAAAAGTTTATGGTCAATATCGATAAAAAATTGTACAAAACCACTAATCATAAAAATGGTATATGTTTCACCGACCAAACAACAATAATAAAAACAACATAATCCAGTACGCGCGAGCTTTCACCTAGTTTAAGTAAAAATTTTAATATATCTAAAAAGAGAATATAGATATTCAAAAAATTATGGAACATGACGGGTTCGTATTCGGGTTTTGCATCTTGGCGAAGAACCGTAAATACAATTTTTTTGAATATTTTGTTAATATTTTTGGGTCAATAGATTATAACGTACATATCTAATTTGTAAATTTTATAATCGAATGTTACAATTACAATTTAAATATAGTTATATTTTAATATTTATAATCTCATCATTTTGCCATACTACACGAAATTTAGTAAATAAAGGAAAAAGATAAAATCTTACTTTTGCGTATTCATCTTTTCTTAATTTAAAATATTAGTTTGGTTCACAAATTTTAATCTGAATTTTCAATCACACATAAAAATTCCCAATAGAAAAAGAGAAAAATAACTTGTTAATGAATAGGGTTTTACTAGAGAAATCATTTTGGTATTTCAGTTTTGTTGTGTTTCGATGTATGAGACTATCTTGCTTATATGTAATGATTTGTACTTTTGAATGTTCTATATAATGACTTTGTATAAACTATTAAATAATTATTCCTATTTGCAAAGTCGGCCGATAACATTTTGGCATTTATTTTGTTACAAGATCACAATATACCGGTTCAATAACCCGATATATTCATACGAATATTTAACATATTCATACGAAGGAAACTGTAATCAAATTCTATACTTTTGGAATGTACATACAAATGGTACAACCATTAGACCAGTTACTGTTTCCATTTTGACAATTTATATAACACATTTTTAAAAAAAGATATAAATGTAATTTGCATATGTTTCAGAAGATTATATTATTTTATGAACAAATTAATCCGCTTAAAAACTCGATCGCTTAGATTTAGTTTTTTAAGTTTTGGATAATTCGAATATAAAGATTTAAAATCCATTTAACAACCAAATAAATTAATTTGGGTATGATTCAAATTAGTTTAGACAATATAACAAAGATTCCATACTGGTGTAAAAAAATTGGAACTCGACATATAATCGAAATTATTCTGGGTTTTGTTTGATTCTTTTATTTTTATCCAAATTATACAAAAATAGCCTACCAAAAATTTAAAAATACCAGAAAATATCCAAAATTGATTTAGTTTTAACGAAATCTAATAAATTTTGTAAAATAGTTAAAATTTTAATAAATATAACTAAAGACATTCAAATATCGATATTATTTTTGATATTGCTAGTATTTTGATTATTTATATCTAAATACAAATAATAATTTTGAATTTATAATATTTTAAAATATTTGACTATTTTAATGTTAAAATAGCTAATATTTGTGTTATGTAATTATATTTTGGATAGTTCAAGTTGTTAGTTTTCGATTTGATTCTAGTACCCAAATATTTTTTAAACCATTTAAGTATTTTTCTAGTTAGTTCGGTGTGCTGCATTCAATTTTAGATAATTTACTCTTTTTATATCAAAACAGGTTTGAAATATAAAATTTTTTTGTTACATCTAATTATATATACTTTTCAAATGAAAATATATAAAACAATCAATATAAACCACTTTTGTCATGATAATATATATCGCGATTATCAATTATATAGGTAAACAACACCGTATTTTTATACAGAACAATATTTTAAAATAATTTTTTTAAATTTTTGATATAAATTTAGCATATTAAAATCGTGTTTTTCTACATGATGCGTGAACCTCATCTAAATGGTTCAAAATTTTGGATCGATGATTTGATGAGTTTGTGATGATTGAAAACACAATTTTAAGATCGTAATTATTTCGATCCAAAAAAATATCTTAAAAACATTGAAAAATAAAAATTTAGAGTAAAAAAATCCTAATGTATCTGTGTATCATTGTAAAAAAATTTCTAAAATAAATTTATAGAAAAATAATTATTTATCTTAAAATTATATATATAATTAAAATATTATTTATATTTTCAATTTTAAATTTAATTTTTTATTAAAAGTTAAATTATTTTAATATTAAATTTATGTTATTTTAAAATTTTAAATTAATAATACTATATTTATAACAAAATTATAATTTTTTTTCCTAATATGTGCTTCATATTAATATATCATCCTAAGTCTTTATTTAAAGACCTTCGGCTCTTCGATGTCCGTTGAGCCCTACAAAAAGAAAAAAGCTAGGCCAGTTATCAGACACGTGGGAACACGAGGGAACACGAGGGAACACGAGGGAACGTCCGATTGAATTGGTTTTTTCGTAATATTGCGTGTCTTTTTTTTGTGGCCTTTCCTCACCCCGAAAAAGTTTTACCTGCGCTTTTTAATAATTATTTACACTTTTATTTAATTTATTTAGAGAAGAAATCCAGACAAAAGCATCACCAAAAAAACCTCTCTCTGTCTCTGTCTCTCTCTCTCCGCCATGACAAGCTCTTCCTCTCCTTCACGCAAGGTCTTCGATTCTCCTCGCCGTGTCTTTAACTATCGAATTTTCGCGCGTGTTTCTTCGATTTTGTGATTTCTGTATTTAATTTTTGGAAATTTGCGTTGAATTGTCAGGCTTTAAGCAAGATCGCGTGTAATAGGCTTCAGAAAGAGCTGTCAGAGTGGCAAGTAAATCCTCCCACTGGGTTTAAGCATAGAGTTACTGATAATCTTCAAAAGTAAAATTTTACAATACTTTCATAAATTAGTAAAGTAATAATCTCATTTTTGTTTTTTTGATTTCGGAAATTTTTTGTTGTGAATTTTGGTTATGTAAGATGGATAATCGAGGTAACAGGAGCACCTGGTACGCTTTATGCGAATGAAACTTATAAGCTTCAGGTTGATTTTCCTGAACATTACCCCATGGAAGCTCCTCAGGCAGGCTTTCTTCTCTATTCTTTAGATTTCCAGAGGAACAATTTTGAATTTAGAAGGAACTTTTTGTGTCATTATTGCTCCTTTTTTCCTCTTTTTTCGTTGTTGTTTGTTTTGTGTATGACAAAAGTATTTAATTGTGATTTCTATGTGGTAATTGGTGATGAATGGCCTTTTATCTAACCAAACTAGTTAAATCAAGGTGTTTCCTTCAACTCATAGAATTAGATTAAGATGACATTTTCTACTTTATTGTTTGTTTGCTTTAAGAATATTGTTCTGATATCACCTGTTTGTTGATGTTGAGCAGGTAGTTTTTATTCCACCGGCACCATTACATCCACATATTTACAGCAATGGACATATTTGTTTAGGTAATTGAGTCATGTCCTTTTGTTTCTTCACTCTTTACTCTCTGCATATGCTCAAAAATAGTTTGCCTGTTAACTGAGTAAACGAAATTGAATGCATACTTCTATTGCTTTGCTTATAAAGTGTAATGTGGCCAAAAGAGATGTGATATGTTTAAGCCATAACAGTCCTAAAATACAATATCGAAATTGTTATGCGCTTTATCTTTTCTCTCAGTCTGTATTGATGCTTCAAGAGTTCTAATATCAGTGGCGCATAAGTCAAAATAGGATAGGAACCAGTTTTAAGTACCATAAAGAAAACTAATACGGTCCTGTTTTTGACTCTATGCTTGATTCATGAGCAAAATCAGGATATTTTCCATGAATGTAGCAGTCACTGTGTTCATCGCTGTCCTTTGAATGAAACAGAGACCATATTATATAGGTTTTCATGTTGAATGAGTTCAGTGCACCTAAATCAAGTCGAGTAGAACTTGAACAATGTGTAAAGATTGTGGCTTATCATACTGAGCCCTTAGGAGAAACTCCAATAGGATTTATATGGTAACTGTAAACTCTCTTTATATCCTTTTTCTTTTGCAGATATTCTGTATGACTCGTGGTCTCCAGCAATGACGGTGAGTTCAGTCTGCATAAGCATTCTCTCAATGCTATCGAGTTCACCCGAAAAGGTTTAAACTCCCAAACATTTGGTATTATCACAAAAGTCATCCCTTTTGATCCATCCACACAACTCTTACTATGTTTCATATCTGTCTCAGCAACGCCCGACTGATAATGACCGATATGTGAAGAACTGCAAGAACGGGAGGTCTCCTAAAGAGACAAGGTGGTGGTTCCATGACGACAAGGTATGATGACCTAAAGATGTCTCCTTTCAATTATAAAACCAAACAAACAAACAAACAAAGAGGGGTTTATATAATTCCCCCAGACTTATAACAGTACTAATTGAATTTCGTTATGGCCTCACTTTTTTTTTCTTTTTGGTGTATGGATAATGTATAAAAGACATCTGAAATGTTTCAGATGGACTCTCATCTAAATTAACACCTTTTACTTTTGTTCTATATGGAAGTAATATGGTGATGATAGGTAATGTATGCTCATTTTCAAGAATGAGATGCTAACTAAAGTTTTAATATATAATTCTATCTTTAAAAGTTTCGAAGAATCAAAGAGGCTACATGTAACATATGATCGTTTATGGTATTAAGTTAGATTTTAAAGAGTACCCAATTAGAAAAAAGTGACATTTTATTCAAACAATCCAAGGCTTGAAGCCATCACACAAAGAGCACATTGAAGAAGACTCCATAGTTAAAAGTGTCAATAAGGCAACAAGGATTTATTAAAACACTATTAGCAATACATGATAAGTTGATGATGATAATCAATTAATCATCGTTTATCAAGCTGCAGCAACACTCGTATGCTTTTCAAGCTTCGAGAGAATATCACCTTTCGAAGCTCCAACCACTTTATCGATGATCACTCCTTCTTTCATGAAGACAAATGTTGGCATTGCCTCAACTTCGAACTCCTTAGCAACAGTCTGCAGAACACACAAACAGGCAACTTTAAGGCTTTGCTAATAACATGAATGTGGTTTTGGATATTGGAGTTTGTAGATTGATGGAAACTCACGTCCAATTCGTCAACGTCGACCTTGAAGAACACTACGTTGAGAAACTTCTTGGCATACTCAACAAAGATGGGTGCAATGAAACGACAAGGTGGGCACCATGTTGCAGTGAAGTCTATCAGAATCTGCGTCAATTAGTTTCATCCACAATCACACTATTCTTTTAGCAAACAAGGTGAGCTCACAATGTGTGTTTAACAAATAAGCTAAATCGATAGATAGTACAAACACATACACAGAAAGTTTGCATAGTTGAAGACTTCAGAAATTTCACAGAACATGTTGTTTACTATGAAATTCGCATGGTTTTAGTACCATTTGATCCTAATTTATTAACTGGATTTTGAAATTCATATCGAGTTACAAAGGTTTCAATTTATGAGATCCGGAGTTTCTAAACTTTCAATCGAACTAATTAGGGTTCAAAATTTTCATATCAAAATTCCAAAATTCGATTCGGGCATGAATTATGAATTAGGTCATAATTCTGAAACCGTCATACCCGAATCGGAAGGTTAAACCACAAAGAAGAGAAATCGATCAAAACCCTAAATCCGGATTTTTCAAACAGAATCGAATCGATAAAAGAAAATACCAGTTTCTTGGATTCGTTGGCGGCCTTGAGCTTCTCGTTCCAGTCCTGGACAGTGTGGCAAGCGATCACTTCTCCTTCTCCGGCCATTTTTTTAGTCACTATAGATATGATGATGAAGTCTTCGTCTTGACGTGGGTTCTTATAGAAAAGGAGGACGAAGAGAATCTTACAACTTTATGACTTTTTTTTTCTTCTTGTAATGATAAATTGAAATGGTATAATAACAGTATTTTATAATCTCTTAAAACAAATGGACCACGCGGAGGAATTGGATACGGGACTCGAGATACAACGGTTGAGATTAAATAAACAGATTGGATTTGGCTTTTGGCGACACGTGTAATGTGAAGTAGTTGACATTAAAAGGGAATTACTGCACACACTCAATTAAAGTAAATTTCCCTATTTTCATAATACTCCTAAAATAATATTTTTTAAATTTTTTTTTCCAATTCTACTATTATAAATCTAAAATTCTAAAAATAACACAAATAATTATATGTTAGTATTATAAATAAATTATACATAAATTTAAAATATTACATTTGAGTTTTTTCTCTATTAAAATAAAAATTTAATGTATTTTAATATTAAATTTATATTATTATTAAAAATTTAAAATAATTATGTTATTTTTGAAACAAAAAAACTTAAAAAATGCTCTGTTAGATAATTGTCTAATATTTTAATGTATAATATTTTATTTAGCTAAA
This sequence comes from Pugionium cornutum, assembly GCA_018901935.1. Lineage (NCBI taxonomy): Eukaryota > Viridiplantae > Streptophyta > Magnoliopsida > Brassicales > Brassicaceae > Pugionium > Pugionium cornutum. Next base: position 4,439,557 of record CM032161.1, on the reverse strand, counting down.
TTAGATGAGTAACTTCTACTCTATCAAAGAAAAAAATATTTTACGCTTTTATGATGAATGTTACGTGTTTTAAAAAAAATGTTTATCATGTTTTATAAAAACTATCCAAAATAATTTTTTTATAAATCAATCATTTAAGTGTATTTAAAAAATAATAAAAATGCAAATTATAAACAAATTTCGTGTATTAAAAAATTATTAGTCTAATTCAATAGTCATTTTATATTTACAATTTTTTTACATCCAAACAATTCAAAACGGCAAAATCCACCATTACTATAAAATTAATAATACAAGCATAACTAAATTAAACAACTAAATAATACGAAAATATTTTAAATTATAAGTATTTCACCTTAACCCAACTTCATAGAAAAGAAAATATATTCGTTTGATATTAATTGTTTGATTCGATTCTAGATATGAAAAATTGAGATATGAAGTGAACCACTTGATCTCAAATTTGCTAGCTAATGCAACTGTAGAAAGTATTAGAAGCCTCTATATCATAGAAAAAGTTTCATGGAAGCCAAAATAAGCTTATATTGATTCAAATAAAGAAATGTTCGAGATTGAAGAGTTTTTCATCACCTAATTTGTGATTCCGATTCTAGTCAAATTTGAACTATTCTAAATCTTCACTGGTATAAACTTTTCATATGGTGATATATACATGAAAAGATTGTTTAGGGCTTGAATAATCCATTGTATACTCTGGATTTCATCTTTTTAATCATACTTGCATTTTTAAAATTGCATATGTATGTCGTGGAGTTCTCCCCTATGTGGACCACATCTTTAGTGTCATGGCTTGGATGTCTTCATCGCTTACCATTTTTTTATTTGCTCGTGGTTAACGGAGTTGTACTATTAGTGTTCTTAAAACCGACACTGACTTTTGAGCTATGTGCTTAAGATTAAGTCTTTAATCATAAAATTGGTATGTAACACACTAATTATTATAAAACCAAAATCTGAAGAGCCTTTACTTTGAGCTGCCACAAATGTGTATTTGGATTAGGATTATAATTTATTAAACCCTTTCAATTAGCTTTATTTAAAATGGTTATACCTAAAAGCTTTTAGTAATTTATATATTTAATTCAACATTTTCGAGTTCTTTAAATATTTTTATTTATATTTTTTTCCAAAAGCTTTTCATATGGTGATATATTATTAATAATATATGGTGATATATTATTAATAATATAAAGTTATTATTAAATTTGAAAAATATTAAATTTCAGAATGAGAACTATGTAAAATTAAAACGTATAAAATATATAAAATTAAAATATGGAAAGGGTTCCACAAAATTTAATTAAACATAGATAATTGATTAATAGGAATATCTCAAAAATACTATATTTTAAAGTTTTTAATATAAGATTTGCAAAAAAATTCTGGAACGTGCTTTTTACTAATCATATTACATTTTTTCGTCATTACTAATCATATTATATTAGAATTATTTAAATTGATTTATTATATAACGTCTATTATTCTTAAATTATAATACACGTCCAAAATTAGTTTATCAAATCTAACATGTACAAAATATGTTGTAACATGTAAGATTTGAAAATGGTGTAGGATGCATATGGATTAAAATTGGTTTAAAATTTTCAAAATCAAATATAACAAACATAAAAAAAAGTAAAATCAAACATAAACCAAGTAAATTCTATATTGTATAAATCCCAAATTTCTTTCAAAACCAAATTGTATAACCACTCTTTAATAAATCAATTTACATCTTAGTAACAAAAGTTTACAATATGTTAAACATGTACTATTATTTAGATGATATATCAAATACAATATTCCAATACACAGAACAACTTAAAATTGGTTATGATAAAATGAACTACAAAATTCTCTACTCCAATTGATTTTATGCATTTTAAGGAAAGATCATGCCGTATGTCAATGAGTTGTGCATTCCATGAAATAAACCGTACAAAAATAATCGTAGGGGATTTATTAGGTTTATCACTATGGACGATTTAACTTATACTAAAGAAATAAGATTCATTAACAGGAATAGCAAGATTTAACCGATATGGACTCTCGTGTATGATTTATTGATTTTTTTTTGTACCTTTGACAGATGATTTGGAGTTCCTTGACCATTACATATCCAACAATAGATATGGGCAAATAATTCTAACCGAATAAATCGAACTGAAGCCAAATCAAAAAATAAATTTTGATTGATATTCGGTTATAAAAAAATAATCAAACGGATATTATTTTAAAAAATCATGGTTATTGGTTACTAACCGAATCCGAACCAAAACCCGAAATAATATCAAAAAATCGAATTATTTTTGGTTATCCAAAAATATTTCGGTTATTTTTGGTTATTTTAGTTATTTTTGGTTATTTTTCATTTATTTTTGGTTATTTTTGGTTATTTCGGTTATTTTGATTATTTTCAATTTTTAAATTTAGTAACCGAGCCGATCAAAACTGAAGTATAATCGAATTAAAACTGAATCGAAATATAAAAATAATCGAATGGATATTTAATCTTACCAACTCAAAAAAAAACCGAAACCGAAAATAACCGACCGAAACCAAACCAAATATCCGAATGTTCATATTTTTAATAACATGCCTTACACATAGGATTGGGGTTGAGTCCAAGTCGCAAAAGTGTATGCTTGTGATTCTGATTTTTATTTTAGAAATATTTTTAATATAATAATAAATAAAAACAAGTTTTTTTAGAGATCATGTGTTTAATTCTATTGATACCAAAATATTTTAAAACGGTCCAAATTTTTTCTTTTTCTTTGTGACCTGGTTAAATCCAAAGCCAGCTTTGTTTAGACAATGCGATCACCATAATGGCTTCAAAAAACAGTCAAATCAGTAAGTTATAGCACGCCTCAAAGTTAGCTATCCCTCCATGTGCATAAGTATACTTAGGCTTAGAGGCTACATTGTCAAGTCGGTTACTTGATTCGTACCCGGTTTAAAAAGAGCGAATCAACACTTTTTAGGTTGGGTAAACGGTGTTACACATAATTCTAGTAACCCGCGGGTAAGACCCGTGTATCAAGTAAATTGATGAAAGTAAAAACATAAATATATTTATAAATAATTTTTATTAAAATATCTCATAATAAATTAACATAATATATTGGTTTTATATTAGAAAAAAAATCTAATTCTTATACAGTTACACTCATATGGATATAATATATTTTGGATAAATACTGAATTTCCTAATATAATATTAATGTATATCAATAATATTTTAGATTTTTTGATGATTTACATAATATTCACCATTCAAATTCGGTTGATCTTATCTATATAATAATATAGTATCGATTTTTTTAATACTACCAATTCCTGCATCATATTTTATCGATAGATATCTGTTTTAAATTTTCTATATGTTGTTTTATTATTTTACTGAATAATTATATAGAATCATGTATTAAATGTATATCAGAAAAAATTAACATATTCTTTAACTTTTTCTAAGGTTAAAATCATGTTTAAATATATTGTTTAGATATGACTTTTAATGTTCGAAATTTATTTTTTTAGTCAAAATTTTGAAAGAATAATCATGTTAGTATTTAAATGTTTAAAAAGTAGGGTTCGCGATTTATTTTTCCCATAACTATCATTTTATAGCATCAGTTCCACATATAATTTTTGCATAGTGCTAAATCACTCCGATTAAAAAGTTTGAAAATTATATATATTCAATTTCAAAGTTTAAAACACTATTAACCACCGTATTAAAGTTCGAAACCTAACCATTCACAAAACTAGTTAACAATAATACAAATAATTGTTAATCAAACTAAACCAAAACTAATATCCGATTAAACAAAACCCAACCTAATATATGGTAAACATATCCAAATAAATCCACCTGTGAAGAAAAAATCCCCTAAATTGCAAATCAACTCTTATAACTAACCCTAAAAATCGCAATATCGAAAGGAGATTGCATGAATTCGGTGGATTCGATGTCACTAATCCAGTGGAACGAGGCTGAAGGAGATTTGGACGACGAAGAAATGTTAGAACAATATGCCTTTGACATCGAGTAAGCGGTGCTCGATTTTCACGGCGAGTCTCCCATATGCAAGATGGCTTACTGGACACTGACAAAAACGACCGGTGAAAAACACAATCGTAGTTCATTCCTAAATTGGTGAAGCACATAATTTCAGTTCATTTCAATTTCATTCCAACAATCGGTGACAAAAAATTGGTGAAGAACATAATCACATCGCAGTCGATTTAGTGAGAACACAATCACTCACCAACTCTATGTGAAAAAATTCATCGCCAATTATGGGTGAAAAACTTGATCGCCGATTCTAGGATTTTTCAAAGAAAAAGATAGGTGTTTTGGGTTTTGGTTTATGGTGATTTTTTATTTATTTTAGATTGGTTTTTGGTTTAAAATTGGATTATTTAAATGGATTAAATGTAAAATTTCAGTATTTTAACGATCGTATTTTTTTTTTTTTAAACTGAACGTATTTTTCCGAATTTTCTGATTCAGTTTCTGGATCATTTGCTCCTAATATATGGTAAACATATGCAAATAAATCCACCTGTGAAGAAAAAATCCCCTAAATCGCAAATCAACTCTTATAACTAACCCTAAAAATCGCAATATCGAAGGGAGATTGCATGAATTCGGTGGATTCGATGTCACTAATCCAGTGGAACGAGGCTGAAGGAGATTTGGACGACGAAGAAATGTTAGAACAATATGCCTTTGACATCGAGTAAGCGGTGCTCGATTTTCACGGCGAGTCTCCCATATGCAAGATGGCTTACTGGACACTGACAAAAACGACCGGTGAAAAACACAATCGTAGTTCATTCCTAAATTGGTGAAGCACATAATTTCAGTTCATTTCAATTTCATTCCAACAATCGGTGACAAAAAATTGGTGAAGAACATAATCACATCGCAGTCGATTTAGTGAGAACACAATCACTCACCAACTCTATGTGAAAAAATTCATCGCCAATTATGGGTGAAAAACTTGATCGCCGATTCTAGGATTTTTCAAAGAAAAAGATAGGTTTTTTGGGTTTTGGTTTATGATGATTTTTTTTTATTTTGGATTGGTTTTCGGTTTAAAATCGGGTTATTTAAATGGACTAAACGCAAAAATTCAGTATTTTAATGAACGTTTTTTCTTTTTTAAAATTGAACCTATTTTTTCAAATTTTCGGATTCAGTTTCTGGATCACTTGCTCGCGTTCAGAATCTTGAGGTAAGAGTAAGAATAAAATGACAGAATGGTCTGACTCACCAGACTTTCTAAGTCGAGTCCATGATCCTTTCTACAAATTTGAAACAATGATTAGTAAAATAGAGTGAGTAATTTTACTTCAAAGACCAATTTGGTTGATCTTTTTCTGAGTCAATTCAGAGGTAAGCGAGAAGTCATTTTGAGTGATCATTGCTTTGCGATCTAGTTTCATTTTCTTTAATGATCCTAGGAGCTGTCTACGATCGGATCTTGAATCATTCCAAATTTTTTGTTGGTGTGTATGTCAACTACCAACAAAGTTATGCAAGAAAAATTATTGAAAGGTTTGAGATATATGAAAGAAATACACGATTCTAATTGATGTGAACATAAAGCTCAAATGTAATGAAGGATCTTTACTTACATGATCTTTAACCTCATCACTCTCTTGTCCATTACAAGATTTGATATTGGTTGCGCGATAGCTCTTGCTATTTTGTTTATGCAAACACCAAGAATTAATATTCAATCTAAAGGCAGCATTTGACATGGAGGTACAATGTTAAGGTTTATTTCAATGGTTTCACGAATGCTTATTTTGGTGGATATCAAATTGATCGAAAATCAACTTTAAATTATGTGTTTTATTTTGGAAGTAATGTTTGATCATGACATAGTAAAAAATAAGAAATGATGTCATTATGTACTATTGAAATAGGATATAAAGTTTCGACACTCGCAATTCAAGATGTGTATGGCTTCGAAGAACTTTAAAAAATTTGTTCGAGCAAATCAATAAACCGATTAAAATCAATAAAAATAATCTAAATGTTATAATACTCATTAATAATCTCTGTTTTCTGCAAGGACTACTAATATTTAAGATATCACTTTATACAAGAAAATGTGTTTGATGGGACAAGAATTTGGAAATTCGAATTTTTTAAAAGTAGTTTTGAAATTACACTTGATTTTTAATCTAATTTAACTATAGGTTTTTTTTATCCAGTTATCTATTATTTAGGGTAAACCCAAATTATGCCAAAATTCTAGAATTTGTCTGGAAACATAATAACTTTTATCACTTGAAAAAGTCTGTCTACCACTTATATTATATTTAAGTGGGGACGGTGAACCTTATTATTTACATTTACACTAACTTCACAAAAGGGTAAAGAAATTGATTGTAAACAGTAAGAACAAATTGACCAGCAAATATAACATAAATAAAAATATTGGAAAATATTCTTTTGAAGTTTTTTAGATTCTTTTAATGAAAAATAGGAAAAAGTTTTTAAAAAAACTTATTTCTTAAAGAAGATACTTTAAACGAAAAAATAAAAAAGCATACTTTTTATTTATATTTTAAAACTTTTCGAATATATAAAAAATAAAAAAACATATAATTTGAAAAATTAGAAATATTATCCGAACTATTCCCATAAAATATTATGATGAAAAATACAGTAAATGGTGGGAAAGGAAAGTATATGAAAAAAAAATTTACTATCCAAAATATTTCCAAATTTTTATCAAATAATGTAAAAAATCGGGTAATTCGAATAAATGTTTGGATATTTTTGATATTAATAAAATAATTATAACTATGTTTCATTAAAAAATATCTCTATGATTAACTAAAAAATGAGATCATAATATTCAATATACCAAAAGGTTGCAAGCACTTATTACTAGAGACAAACGCCATTGATTTCTAACTTTTGTATATAGTTTTGTTTTTTGTTAGTATCCATTGGAAAGTTTGGTAATCCAAATTCTTTCCCAGCCCTTCTCTTCTCTATTGGAATATAATATTTAGATTCGAACACAAAAATTACAATTATCATATCTAAAAAATTTGAAAAATTTGGGATGACAATGGAATGGAATATTGTCCATTCCAAAAATCCATGCCTAGAAAATAAAAAGTTTATGATTTCTAATTAGACAATTGATAAGAATATCATTTTTTAAGTTTTTATTTCAAATATAATATTATTAGTTTAAATTTTTAAATATAATATTATTAATTTAAATTTTCAAAAATATCACAAATTTAATATTAAATATATTAAAATTTTATTTTAATAAAGAAAAATTAAATTTTAAATTCAAAAAAATCCAAATATAATATTTTAACTATATTTGTAATTTATTTACGGTAAATATGTATTTTCATAAAATAAATTTTTAGAATATTAAGTTTATAATGGTAAATTTGGAACAAAAACTTAAACAATGTTATTTTATGGTATTACTGTTTCTTTAATTTATATTTGATTTTATGGTTTGAGATTTGAAATTTATTATTTAGTTCTAACTTATTTGAAATTTTAATACTTATAAAATATTATATTAGTTTTTGTATACTAAAAATGAGAACATTAATAACTTGATAATCTTGCCAATATCATATTAAGCTATTTTCTTTATTTTAAATTAAGTTGTTGGATAAAATTGTATATCGAGAAAAAGAACTATAAACTTAAGTCATTCAAAATTAGAGTCAACTAATTAATAAAAAATTCATCTAATAGAAATTTTGACAAATTTTGAATCGAAACTAAGATTTCACACCTTCGAATCATTTCTTCATATTTTCAAGAAAATCAAATTTTGAAACGGAAAACGTTTTCATACAAATTTACTTTTAAACTGAAATCTAACAAAAACAGAGAAAGTAAACCAAAGAGTGTTAACCAGAGACATACATTAAGTTCCTTCGGTCGGTTTGGTTTGATTTGAATTGAAAATGAAAAGACATTAAAAAAAAAAACGAGGGACGTGTGAAGAAGCAAAAGACTATTAAACACTTTTTGGTTGGACGTGGGACATAACCATTTACTCAAATCAAAATAACAAAAACATACCTACCCATTACACAAACCACTTTCCATAAACATAACAAGAATTTAGAAAATAATCTATAAACCATTTTAATTAACTAGTTTTACATATTTAATATTTGAAAATTTAATACTATACTTTGATTTATTTAGGCTACCTATTCAATACTGTTTTTGAAAACTGTCGTTATGACAGACTCCTTTTTTTAAACCCCAATGACCATTTGCTTTTTTTCTTCTTCTTCTTCCTTTTTTTATTAAGTTTGGTTATATGGTAAATTACACATTGACGTCTCCTCCTAATAATCCTCTTTTCTGTTGTTTTTTGTGCTTTAGCTTTCTTTTCCTCATTCTCATCGTCTTCCTCTGCAACTTAGCCGTCAGTTTTTTTCTCTCTTTCTTTTCTTCAATTGTTTTTTTTTTGAAATTTGAATCTTTTCCCATTTTTTTAAAAGTTCTTAGATTCGATTTGTTTTGGTTTGTTTGATATTTTTTTATCCGTTTCTTTCTGGGTTTTGTGTGGTTTCTCAAGCTTGATCGAATCGGTAGGGCGGGGGGTTTCACTCATTGTTGCTTTGCTTTTTTTTTTCTTCTTTGAATTTTTTGGTCTAATCATCTGAAATTTTGCAGAATCGCTCTTTGATTATTCACGGAGAAGATACATAGTTACCTGTTGAATGAGTTTTAAGGCTTTTTCATCACATTTGAAACGGATCTCTGCTTGTAATAACTTGGTTTAGTTTGTTTAGAGAAAAAGCTCGCTTATGTTTGAGATATGATAATCTTCTGATTTCTCTTTTTTTTTTTGTGTGGATTGTTTATCTGACGATGCTTTACCTTCAAGCTGTGGATTTCCTTTTTTCCTTTGCTTTTACCTTTGATGTTTCGTTATGTTTGCTTGGTATTGTGGCTTTGTGATACTTAACTTCTTGGTCGGTGATTTGTGAGACTCAATAAGTTGTTAGTTGATATGTCAGGCACGCAATATTATCCGTGAAGCAGTGCTTATTTAGATCTATGTTTGAGCTGTGAATTTTAATATTCTCTTTTCTTTCTTATGCCATTGTGGTGGTAGTTGAGTAAAATTTCTTCACTCTTTTCAACTATGTTGTTGAGTTTTGTTTTAAGTGGAATGGTTTGGTGTGCGGTGCTACCTTTGTTTCTCCTTCTCATGTTGACATTTCAGCTTTTGTAAAAGCAAAAGTGAAGACTTTTGTTTTGTGTGTTTGAAATGTTGGTATCAAATGGACTGTCTTTTGGATTTGCCTCTTATTGTTTAAGTTTGTTAACAACTCAAGCGTCATCCTGCTAAAGCATTTGTGTTTTAGTTAGTCATTGCGTTCTAAGAGTGACTATCCATTTTTGCCTCTTGTGCTCCTCTAGGTGAAGCTGATTATGTGATTGTATATTCAGTTTCAGGGTGCCATTTAATATTACAATTCTGGGGGCTGTGTTTTTATTGAGTGCGTTTATGTGTCTCTCTTCGCAATTGAATGTTTTGGTGACATCATAATATCATATAGAAGCTTTTTTCTGATCTTTGTTTCTGAAAGATCTGCCCTCTTTATTCTTTTGCAGTCTCCCCATTAGGCACATTGTTGAGAGCAGGGGGAGTCTCGAGTTCTCCTTTCCCGAGTGTTAACTGTAGTTAAAGCTTAGCCGATATGCAGGGAGAGAGGGCCAGTCTGGGCTATTTATCAGAGGCCTTGAACTTTGAGCATGGTTCCAGCTCAAGTAACGGTGTGATGGATCATTGGGAGAATATTCACAGTCTTGGTGACAATGACTTGCAGGATTACATGATTTCAAACTCCGAATCAAATACTTCTCTTGCAAACACTGTTTATCACGAGCAACAGGATTTACACAGGTTCAGCCTCGGTGAGGCTAGCTCTAGTGGCACAAAGGATGAAGCTGCCAGTCACAATGAGCAACAAATAAATGATATAACTGATTTAGACGCATTATTTGAGCAACCATCTGGCGCAAATCAACATGTTCAGGATGTCAATCTGAATGCAGAATATATTGAACTTCATGAGGATATTAACCCGGACAGGAGTCGGTCTGGTTTCTTTGAAGCTAATAGACCAGAGAGCAGGGTTTTACAATCTGGCAGATCTTTTGAGGAGAGTAGTATTAGAACAGGTTCTTCTGTAGAGGGGGGTCGCGCATCCTGTAAGAGAAAAGCTCTTGAAGGCAGCATTGGTCAATCTTCTTCAGGAGGTTATCGTGATTTCCACCATGGAGAAAGCAGTTCGTGGACCCAAGCTTCTACGGTTAATAGACCAGGACATGGTTTAAACATATCTAGCTCTCTTGACCATGGTCCAAGAGGACTGGTCTTTGGTACTGTTCCAAATTTTCCTGTTTCTGCAACTGCAGAGAGCTCCAGTAGGAATATCAGCAGCAGGAGTGATCCATCAAATCAGCAAGAAACTGTAAATCCAGCTGCCTTTTCTGCGAGAACTGTTGTCCGGCGACCTGTAGCTCCATCTCAGCCGAACTTAAGTAGACTTCTACCAGCAGATCAACATCTGGTGGACTTGAGTCATGGACATTCTGTAAGCAATGTCTTTTCTCGTAACCCAAATGCTCCTACTATGAGCATTCCACCTGTTTCAAGAAATATGGTGCCACCATTTCAGTGGACTGATGGCTCACTAGTGGGTGGATCATCGAACTCTACTGCTCCTGTTGAGAGAAACCCTCATCTAGATGAAACCAGGAGAAGAAGCATATCAGGGAATACTCTAGAGAATCCCTTGTTTATTCTAGCTCCTGAACGTAGGAATTCGGCCCGCAGTCAGAGTAGCGGAAATGCAACAAGTGGAAACCTGAATATTGCATCATCATTGGCCAGGACAGCCTCAACCACGGGTGTTCAGTTACCACCTTCTAATTTAGCATGGGCTCCTTACTCTAATTTACCGCATTATCAAAGAAGAAGATCAGAAATTGCTCGTAGGTCACTGCTTTCTTCCCTTGCTGTAGATGCTACAAACCAGAGATCTGGAGATCACCCAACATTTCGTTTGTCGGCCCCTCCTGCCCCTCCGGATGGGCTTGTGCTGCAGCCTGGTGGTAATAATACTCAGATGCATAATCGGGCGTACTTGAGAGCAGGTCCGTGGTTTAATCGGCAAGGGGATAGTGTTGTTGGGATTCCACATTCTTTGCGGGCTTTGGCAGCTGCAAGCAGAGGAAGAAACAGACTTACAGTGTCCCAGGTAAGTTCATACGAGTTTGATTGTCATGAAGCATGTAACTTGGATGGTCTTTTTTTGTTTTCGTTCACTCAGCTGCATATAATTACCATATTCTTTTCTTCTCAAGCAACCACTCAAATAGAACTGACATTACGCTTCTCTTTTGGACAGATGCAGAATGTCTTGGATCTCATGCATAGGAATCCTAATACTAACTTGCGGCTTGAGGTTAGTTTTCCCTTCGGTTCGGTAGAAACCAGTTGGTCTGACGCTGTTGATTTGTGGATGAACTTTCATAATCTGAATGGTTGTGTGACCAGGACATTATGCTTCTAAATCAGTCAGTGTTGTTTGACGGGGTTGCTGGTATGCATGACCGATATAGAGACATGCGACTTGATGTAGATAATATGTCATATGAGGTAAAAAAAAAAAAGCATATAACTTTTCTGTGTCAAGTCAAATCGTAAAAGCCTCACTCCTATGGTTCATAAACTCTAGGAATTGTTGGCACTAGAAGAACGGATTGGAGATGTTTGTACAGGTGTAAACGAAGAAACCATGTCAAACTGGTTGAAACAGCGAAAATACAAGAGCAGCACAAAATCTCCACAAGATCCAGAGCCTTGTTGTATATGTCAGGTAAAAAAAATTTCAGAGTTGCTGCAGGAATAATAAGAAAGATTGTTATCTTTTCGGTGAGTATAACCGATGAAACTTTGCGCAGGAGGATTACATTGAAGGAGAAGACATGGGGACCCTAGAATGTGGGCATGAGTTCCATAGCCAATGCATAAAAGAATGGCTGAAACAGAAGAATCTTTGCCCAATCTGCAAGACCACAGGCTTGAACACTGCAAAGAAGCGGAAGATAGGATTATGATTAATTCAAAAGAGCTTTTACAGTTCATTTTCATTAAGAAAAGAAAATGAAAGAAACAAAAGAGAAGACACAAATGAAAGTAACAAAAGAGAAGACACCCTCACAAGCCCCCACACCATATTCAGAGCCTTCACTAAAATGCCATCTTAAGGCAAGTTTGGTCCCCATTTTTTTCTCTTATAAATATAATTGTTCGTATTTATAATCTGAGCATTAAAGATGATTTGAGGATTGGGCTGGTGAATAGATTTGTTGGAAAGATAAGAGGGTTATAGGGAAATGTTGGGAGAATGAAAAAGAAACCTTTTTTTTCTTTTCTGAATTTGTTTGGTTAACTAAATTTTACCCATTTGTCAATTAAACCATTGCATCAAGTTTCTTATATGAAAAAAATAAAGATCTTCTTGGTGATTCCATTAAGTTGAGAGCACATGGTTTCAAGTGTTCATATATCAGCCTCCAATTCTGTAAGTAGAGGTGATAAACAATGTCGAGATCAATGTCAATTCTATCAATTGAAGGTTCTGCTCCTCATCGAATCCGTTGAAAGGTTCTTCGGCTGTAATCGGGTCAGCATCATCATCAAAGCTTTAGTTTCTGATAACATTAAAAGTCTGTATTTTGTTTTGTCTTTGAAGCTTTTGTTATTCTTCATAGTTGTCTTAGTGTGTTCTAAATTATTGGCAACAAAAGTTTTAGAGGTATGATTGAAGTCGTTTGGTGTGATCGTAATCATTCAGACAAGCAATGTTTATACTGTTATTTTGGAAACTAAAGGTATGTGATTTATTAAAATTGAATGTATTTAATTTCTTGGTGATTTCTAATGTTACTCCGCTGCGTTGTTGAAAGTAAATTTGTTTATGCATTCAGATGTAATATTTAGATGCAAATATTTTAAGTCCAATCCGTTTGAGCTTGACATGTTTTGGAAAAATAAAATTTGAAATTGTAGTTTTGATGGTACTTTTATAACAAAATTTTGTTTTTTTTTTTCTGTATTTTGAAACAAATTTTTATTTATTTTTTTGGCATTTTTGAGAATTAGCCAAAATTTTATTGCAAATTAGAATAATACATTAATAAAAAGGAAAATATCGTGTATATAGTATGTTAATATGGATTTTTCAATCCAGCACATATTAACCTTAAATTAACCCAATCCAGCACATGTTAACCCTAAATTCATCCAATCCAGCACATGTTAACCCTAAATTCATCCAATCCAGCACATGTTAACCCTAAATTCATCCAATCCAGCACATGTTAACCCTAAATTCATCCAATCCAGCACATGTTAACCCTAAATTAACCCAATCCAACACATGTTAACCCTAAATTAATCCAATCTAGCACATGTTAACTCTAAATTAACCCAACCCTATCTTAGTCATATCTCTCTTTTATCTATTAGAATTTAAAAAAATAAGGTTTACCCTATATACCCATTTTAAACCCATTTATTTTTAATTTGTAATTCATTTTTTAAATTCATCAGTTTTTATTTTTTTAATTCTTGTCTAATAGCAATTTTATAAATTTATTTTAAACCTATTTATCTCGCATAAATTAGACTATTAATTTATAAATTATAATTATTTCGAAACCTAAAACTCAAAAAATAAACTCAAAATTTTTTTTAATAATAGTGTTTGAACAAAAATAAAATACTATCAATTCTATAGAAAATAACACATCTAAACACCAAAAAATCAGAAAATAATTCAACAAATTTTTAATCTCACCATATGTTAAAATCTTTTACTCATGAGCTACTTGCAATCCTAATAGCATCATTGTTTTTAATATCAAAGTTGTTTTCAATATTCCCTATAATTTAAAAACGTTAGTTAAACAAAAAAACCTAAAACTAATTTTAAAGTTTTACTTTCAAGCTCTGCAAATCCACGTAACCTGCTACGGATACAAATTAATGCTTGCACAATTTTTGGAAGAAGATGGTTTCTATAAGGATTCCCAACCTCCAACAGTGAAAGCCAATTATGATGCTACCGTGCTGATTGGAATATTCAGTAAATCAGATCCTATAGAAGCTAAATCACCATATTGTTGATGGTTATCTTTCGAATAACTTTAAAACTTCCATATATGTAAAAGTCTTCATCTCTAATATAGGTTCATCCAAGTAGATTTTTAATTTTGATTTGGTATTGGCTGAACCAAATTTGAAACTACTTTCAAATTTAAAGAGGTCTTGTGATATACAAATACTTACAAAATTAGTTATATATAATGATTAAAAATAAGATTATACATTTATAACTTATCAATAAAAAAGATAATTACATCATTCATATCATCTTCAAGTGGTGATTGAGTGAGAAACTCATGTGAAGTTGGTGTTGTTGAGGATTTTGAAGAACTTTCACATTTGGTCTCACATTCTTTATAAAGAAAAATCAATTTTTTCCTCACAATCTCAACTTTTTCCTCAGAAGTATTCAGATCCACTTTTCATAAGTTGACTTAAGAATTTTTAATTTTAAACTTAGGTCTAAAACAGATCCCATAGCAAGAATGATGCTATATTGATCCCAATACTTTGCAAACTTTCTTTGCATTTTATGAGCCATTGATTTCACATCAACATCATCACAATCAACATATTTCTTTTTAACATCCCTACATGTATATATGTAATTTGAAATTGATAATTAGTTAGTTTTTTTTTGTCAGTGGGCCACAATGGACCGGTCTAAAGGAAAGTGGAGTCGAATTTCATACTTCTGAAATGGACATACAGATGGTGCAACCACTAGCCCAGTTACTCCTTCCTATAATTAGTGAATCTTTAAATTATAGTATCCACATTATAAACCTATAATTTCATTACACAACCATTCAAAATAATTAACTTCAACAGAATAACATGTAGATACATTATTATATTAACTATTGATTACATAAATATTATTATTATTCTTATTTATATGTTATAAATATTATATATCTCACTAAAATATTTATTTTTTCATTAGTGTGATGTTTTAGAATCGATTTATTGTTTTAAATTTTATAATTTTCTTTACTTTATTTCTTTTAGTTTAAACTTTTAAAAATCATTACATCTATCAGTATTTAAAATAATTTTGATACATATCAAAATATGTTAAGATATAATAATCATAAATTTCATACTCATGTTAATCATATCTAACTTTTAATTTTATAATTTACAAGTTTGTCATTCCAACATATATGGGTGTTATTCTACAATAAAACTACTAAACTAGTGAAACCAATAATATGTTATAAATAAGAGTGGGGATCAAAATCTAAATAAGTATTTAGTTTTCTTTATTGGAAAGGATTTTTTATTTTGTTACAAATGTATAGTTATGTAAGAATATTGAAAAACGAATGAGAAATATACTACATTAGTATGACATTATCTTTATTTATTTTAAACATCATTTGGACTATAAGACTACACCAATAAGAAAAACATAAATGGAATATTGAATGCAATAATTTTTTGTATGATAGTATTGAATTATTGGACCGATATATTATAACCTATGTAATAAAAAAACGAATATGTAATTAGTAAAATATTTGTTGTATGTATCATATTATATATTTACAATTCAAAACAATTGATAATAAATAAAATGATTTATATTTTTATATATATATATATATATTATTAATATTATTTCCAATTTTTGATGTATAATAATATTTGTGTAATAGTTTGTTAGTTACATGTTTTCGTAGTAGCTCTTGTTTTTTTTTTTTTTTTTAACTTTTCAACTTCGGCTTCAAGCTCCATAGATTGAGTATAGTAAAAGCAAAACAAGTTCAAATGATAAGTTTGAGGTCTAAACACAATGATCAAATCAAATCAAGATATGTATAAATATTTAACCTGTTTTCGAGCTCGCAATCTTGCTGCTGATTCTCGATTTTTCATCTTTTTCCTTTGTGTTTTGTCATAAAATATTTTCTCCATTGGGATACCATTATCACTAACTCTACCCCTTAAACTATTACTACCACTAAAAATATATGAAGATGGTGTTACTAAGGAAGAATCACCATTATTCTTACATATCTCATGAAATGGTGTAACGCTTGGGACCCAACTTAATGATCTTTTTTTAAAAGACTGGTCTTCATTTCCAATAAAACCTGCTCTGTCTAGGCGTGTCATTATGAGTATTTACTTGCGGATCCAGTTCCGTTTGACGTGCTTCGAGGTAGGTGTGGATCCAAGAAATTTTTTTTTCATAAACGAATCGGGTGCTGATCGAACATTAGTTATAGCGGAGTGGGTGCGAGTCGTATTTTATTAATTTGCGGATTTAGCGGGTATCTACAAATTTTAGGTCCAAACCAATTTAGACACAAACCAATTTGACCCAAACCAATTAATGTTCAAAAATTGTGTAATTTGTTGTTTTAAAAATTAAATTTTGATATATTTGGTGTATTGATGTTAGATTTGTTATTATTTGTATAAAATTTCATTTGGATTTAGTTTAATTAAATTCATTAAATACGTTTAAATTTTTTTGAAAAACAAAGGGCATCGCTCGCTAAACCTGTCAGACCCGTCTGATTAATGCGGAGCGGATGCGAATTTAAAAAAATTAACTTGTGGATTTCGTGGGTAAAAAAAATTTACGAAAAAAAAAACTGAAACTTACCACGGGACAGGTCAGGCGGGGTGGGTACGACCCACTAGAGAGAGCTACTCTTATCCCATGAGTATTAATCTCACCACTCGAGAATTCGATTTCTGTTCCATAACCATAACCATGTGAGTATGTGACTTAGACATGATTAAGTTCTAGTGGTTGATATATTTTAACACATTCGGGTGAAAATTAGAATCTTGAAGCTGATGCATTGGTTTCTGCTGAAATCCAACACCCAATCTTTTGTTTTGTTTATTATGAAGATGGATCATGAAAGTAACTGTCATTGTTATTATTTCCTTTAAGCCCAACATGGATTAAAAACTCTTCCATAGAGATATCTCCTAAGGTTTGTTGCCTTTGAATATGAGGAATGTTTGTTCCTTTAGTTTGTTCTTCTTCATCTGTGATATGTTTCAAAACTTCATCAACTGATTTTTGGCTTAAGTAGTTGAGGTGGATTGATAGAGTTTTGCTTGTGCAATCTCTTGTCTTGTGTTTCTTCAGCATTACATGTGGTTTTAAGCAAATCATCAAAGTTTATTGATCAACATTCTTTCTGTAAGTTCACTTTCCACAAATATATTGATCTTTGTCTGTGGTGAAGAAAGTGGTTCTTCAACTTCTCCTGGCTGATCATTTTCAAAGTTCTTAAAGTGAAACTATCCATTTCCATGGTATCACTTCACTCAAAAATCATAGTGTTAAATGATAAATAAACAAAGCAGAAATTCAGTAACAAATACATCCTCCACTATATTAAAAAAAAACAAAGTTTACACTCGAAACTTTAGAGATTTGAGGTAAAAAACTTGCAATGTCTGGAATTAACTCTAGTGTTTGATCATATAAAATTCTTGTTAGAACCGAGATTTTAGAACTGTTCAGTTCTCACACAATAATTCTTTGAAAATTCTCTGTTTTATTTTTGAATGAATCTTACCATGGGATTTTTGTAGAGCCCCAACCCGAGTTTTCACTTACCCGAGTTAGACTCTACGGAATTTTACTTAGAATTTTTCGCATTGAGGTTCGATTAGATCATTCTTAACATAAACAAGGGTTGAGTCAAACAGAAACTTCATTAAGTTAATCGAAACTAGTACAATTGAGAGTTTGCCAATAAGCTATTACAATTGCTAGTCGATTCTACCCAACCCTACCATCCTTTCCACCTTGCCTTGTCCCGCGGCCAGATTCACACATCTCGACCAACACCCGGGTTAGTCTCAGAACCTGCATCCAAAAATGGAGGCATAAGCAACAAAATTGCTTAGTGAGAGCGGTCATCCCGTCTCACCAGGCCAGAATCAGGAATCGATCCGCACATCGGATCACAGTCTAAGTACTGATCACACAAGTACTTCCAGACCACAGCATCATCACGTGCGGTACACTCACGCCTATCGACCAGTCCTCTCGCAATCGGTAAGCCTTGGCGAGCAACATAGCCCCAAGCGCCTTACCCGATCTATAGACTGTCGAGTCGGGTGAGTCGAACTCACGGACAGCAACAGAACGATCGTAAATCACATACGATCAACCAAACCATAGAACGATCATGACAAGCACATGATCAACCAGACATAAGACTATCAATCTTAGCAAAGAACGACCCTAACTTAGGCCACAGTCACGCACTCACCTTAGATTTCTCGGAAATCCAATAATCTGACACCTCTTGTGCTGAATTTCCCGAACAGCTCGACAGAACTCGACCACTGCTCGAACAGACTCGACCACGGCTTGTACAGACTCGACCACGGCTCGTACAGACTCGACCACGGCTCGGCACTTCCTTCCCACTCAGAGTTTTTCTCACAAATTCTCTCTATCTCTCAGCTCTCTCGAGCAAAAGAGACAAATGGGAAGGGTGCGGGTTCTATTTATAGAACTCCCGCATAACTGCCCGAGTAACCATTCCCGCGTCGCCCAATCACTCGACCAGGTAACCGTTCCCGCGTACCTGGGCGAGTAACCGTTCCCGCGTCGCCCAAACACTCGACCGGGTAACCATTCCCGCGCACCTGGGCGAGTAACCGTTCCCGCGTCGCCCAAACACTCGACCGGGTAACCATTCCCGCGCACCTGGGCGAGTAACCGTTCCCGCGCACTCGATCACATCCGGATCGGGTAACCGTTCCCGCGCACTGGCACGAGTAACCGTCCCCGCGCACTGGCCCTCTCGACCAAGTCATTGGTTCCCGACCAATGCTGTCCGAATCCGACCAGGTCCCGAGATACTCGGACCAACCTGTCCGAATCCGACCATGTCTCGAGATACTCGGACCAACCTGTCCGAATCCGACCATGTCTCGAGATACTCGGACCAACCTGTCCGAATCCGACCATGTCCCGAAATACTCGGACCAACCTGTCCGAATCGGACCATGTCCCGAAATACTCGGACCAACCTGTCCGAATCTGACCATGTCCCGGATGACTCGGACCAATACTGCCCGAACTCCAACCAGGTCCCGGAACTCTCGGACCACTTGTCCGAATTCCGACCAAGTCCCGAAATATTCGGACACCCTGTCCGAATGCCGACCAAACTCCGAATTATTCGGACATCCTGTCTGAATGTCGACCTAACTCCGAATTATTCGGACATCCTATCCGAATGTCGACCTAACTCCGAATTATTCGGACATCCTGTCCGAATGCCGACCAAGTCCCGATAAACCCGGCCAGCCATCCTGAGTCTCGCCCAAGCTCCGAGAACTCCGATTGCCCGCGATTTACCGAACTCGGTGACTTTGGCCAGCCTAGCTCGACCAAACACACCCGGATTCACCCAATCCGTAAGTCCCAGCCTTTCCATCCGAATGCGGGTGTTACAACTCTCCCCCACTTAACATCAGATTCGTCCTCGAATCTCAAACTTCACCCAATTCTCCCTTCTTCCTTGAATACTTAGGCTGTTTCTCAAACCACTTAACAAATTTCTCTTTCATTACTGATTCAGGTTCCCATGTTATTTCTTCTTCTCCATCGCAATCCCAAACCACTTGAATCATCTTGGTCTTTTTCCTACCAACTGCCTTAACTCTTCTTCCCACAATCCGAACCGGTCTACCTTCGACCGTCAAATTTCCTTGAAGGTCCGGTGGGGGTTCAGAGGTAATGGTATCTCCATACCTCACACATTTCCTTAGTAAGGAAACGTGGAACACATCATGAAATGCGACCAAGGTTGGTGGCAGTTCCAACCGGTACGCAACTGGTCCAATCCTCTCTAGGATCCGGTACGGTCCCATGTACCTTGGTTTCAGCTTTCCCGTCAAAGCTGCTCGATCCTTACCCTTATACGTGATCAACTTAACGTATACCATTTCCCCGACTTGGAATTCCAATTCCTTTCTACGTCTATCCGCATAACTCTTTTGCCGATCTTGTGCTTCTTTCATCTTAAGTTTCAGCACCCTGATTCTCTCGGTTGTTTCCTCAATGAAATCTCGGCCAAAGATACTACGCTCCCCCACTTGAGTCCAACATAGGGGCGTTCGACATGGTCGCCCATACAAGGCCTCAAATGGCGACATCCCAATACTTGAGTGGTAACTATTGTTATAGGAAAACTCGGCCAAAGGCAAGTAATCCTTCCACTTTCCACCCCAATCTAGAACACAAGCTCGCAACAAATCCTCAAGTGTTCTTATTGTCCTTTCGGACTGACCATCAGTTTGTGGATGATAGGCCGTACTCATGTGCACCTTCGTCCCAAACGAATTTTGCAAAGCCTTCCAAAAGACTGATGCAAACCGGGAGTCTCGATCCGAGACTATACTCGCCGGTACTCCGTGGAGTTTGACTATTTCCTCCACATATCTTTGTGCTAACACTTCCGCCTTGTCTTTCTTATTGACCGCAAGGAAGTGAGCAGATTTGGTGAGTCTATCCACTATGACCCAAATCGAATCCATCTTGCCACATATTGGCAAACCAGTCACGAAGTCCATCGTGATCATGTCCCACTTCCACTCGGGAATAGGTAAGCTCTGTAGCAAACCACTCGGAACTTGATGTTCCGCTTTAACCATTTGGCAAGTTTGGCATCCTGCCACCCACTTAGCCACATCACTCTTCATCCCGACCCAATGGTAGTACCTTTTTAGATCTCGGTACATCTTGGTCGATCCTGGATGAATTGAGAACTTCGAATGGTGAGCTTCCTTCAAAATTTCTTCCCGAAGTTCCTTATCATTCGGAACACATACTCGGCCATTAACTAGTATTGTTCCATTCTCCAAAGTCTGATACTCCATCTTATCATTCAGAAATGCCTTAATGAGATCATCGTCTTTCTCTTGAGCCAACCGTACTCGGCTCAACAAATCAGCCTGGTCTGCCGCACCTAGACCCAAAGGTTCTGCGTCATCCGACAGGACAGTTAGACGCAAGGTACCGACCATACTAACCAGATTGTCCATATCCTTCTCGGACAATGCTGCTACCCGTTTGCGACTTAAGGCATCGGC
The DNA here is from genome assembly GCA_018901935.1 of Pugionium cornutum. NCBI lineage: Eukaryota > Viridiplantae > Streptophyta > Magnoliopsida > Brassicales > Brassicaceae > Pugionium > Pugionium cornutum. The sequence continues at coordinate 4,418,231 of CM032161.1, read as the reverse complement.
CACTAAATTAGCCTTTCCCGGATGGTAGGCAATCTCCAAATCATAGTCAGCGACTAATTCCATCCATCGCTGTTGCCTTAGGTTCAATTCCGGTTGAGTGAAGATATACTTCAAACTCTTATGGTCCGTGAAAACTTGAACCTTCCCACCATAAAGGTAAGATCTCCAAATTTTTAAGGCAAACACTACCGCAGCCATCTCAAGATCGTGCGTAGGATAATTAGCCTCATGCTTCCTTAATTGCCTATATGCATAAGCAATCACCTTGCCATGCTGCATCAAAACACATCCTAATCCCAATCTTGATGCATCCGTGTACACCACATAAGGCTCATTTGGCTCAGGCAATGCTAAAACCGGAGTACTCGTAAGCATTTCCTTTAGCTTAGAGAAACTCTTCTCACAATCCGTAGACCACTCGAACTGAACGTCCTTCCCGGTCAGTCGGGTCATCGGTTGAGCCATACTAGCAAAACCTTTAACAAAGCGTCGATAATACCCAGCCAGCCCAAGAAAACTCCTTATTTCCGAGGCATTCTGTGGCCTTGGCCAGTCTGCGACTGCCTTGATCTTCTCCGGGTCAACGGACACTCCTTTATCCGAGACCACATGTCCTAGGAATCCAATTTCCCTTTGCCAAAAACTGCACTTGCTGAGCTTGGCGAACAGTTTATGTTCCCTTAGCTTACCCATGACTATCCTTAGGTGCCTTTCATGTTCCTCTTGGTTTCTCGAATAAACCAAGATATCATCTATAAAGATGATCACAAACTCATCCAAATAGTCTCGAAAGACATTATTCATGAGTTTCATGAAAGCTGCAGGTGCATTTGTCAGCCCAAATGGCATGACTACAAACTCGAAATGACCATACCTCGTCCTAAAGGCGGTCTTTCGAATATCCGACTCCTCTATCGGGATTTGATGGTAACCCGAAGCCAAATCTATCTTTGAGAAGCAAGTAGCACCTCGGAGTTGGTCCAACAACTCATCAATCCTCGGAAGAGGGTACTTGTTCTTCACCGTTACCCGATTCAGTCCACGGTAGTCGATGCAGAGTCTAAAACTCCCATCTTTCTTCTTAACAAACAAAACCGGTGCTCCCCATGGTGAACTACTCGGTCGCACAAATCCCTTCTCCATTAGTTCACCCAACTGCTTTTTCAATTCAGCCATCTCGGCCGGAGCCATCCGATAAGGTGCCTTCGATATCGGAGTTGTACCCGGCTCAAGCTCGATGGTGAATGGGTCTGAACGAGTAGGCGGTAATCCAGCCGGAGTTTGGAACACATCCTCAAACTCACTAGCTACCGGTATGCTACTCAACAGCGCATCCGATCCAACTTCAGGGGTTGTGATGGTAGCCAAGTACGCCTCACACCCTTTCTCGATCAGTTGGCTAGCTTGAATTGCCGACACAATCAAGCTCCCAGAAGTTGGCCTAATTCCTTGATATTCTAGCACTCCATCACCCGTCTCAAACCTAACTCTACCGCGATGACAGTCTAGATGTGCCTTGTACTTTCCGAGCCAATCCATTCCAAGGATCACATCATACGACTTCACCGGACAAATCTCCAAATCAGCCGGCATGTTCACAGTGTCGACCATCACTGAAACATTTCGGACCTTTCCAAGGGTCATCATGATTTGTCCTCCAGCCGCTTGGACCCAACCATGTTTATTCCCGGATTCCTTATGGAATTCACCCTTTCCAATCATGTTCGGATTCACGAAGCAATTGGTTGCTCCCGAATCAAACAAAACATGAGTTTCCACACCTCCCATTAACAAGGTCCCTACACATTGACCTAGAATTCTAAGATCTAAAACGCACAACAATTTTCACTAAGGTAAGTACGAGAACTTACCAGTGATCAGACGAGACGAACTCGGATCAATCACCGTCTCCTTAGCCATTGCATACGCCCGAGGCGTCACAGCTTGCCTCTTTGATGGAGGTGGCAGTCCCTCACTCGGCCGTTTCCCGGAAGGTTGTACCAACTGTGGGCATTGCGGCCTGACGTGCCCAACTACACCGCAATGGTAGCACACCTTCTCACCAGAGTTGTTCACTTGTACTTTTCCCTTACGGTCCTCCTCAGTACAATCACGAATTCTGTGATTCATACTTCCGCATCTAAGGCATGCACCAGTTGCACGCCAACTAGTACTTGGGTTTCCTTTCCCACTACCCGAATTCACATTACGGCCACCCTGTGGCTTTCCCGAGTGGGCGTGCTTCTTATGCCCAACAACGGGAACATTTGCTAACTTAGATTCCTCGGCAGCATTGTGCTCCAACTGAGCTGCCTTCTCGACCAGCTCCGAGAGCGTGTCATAGTCGCGGATTTGGCAAGTTTTGCGGAGGTCGATCCTTAGACCCCGCATGAACCGGTGAACTTGCCTCCGTTCACTCCTCAGTTCATGGCCAGCATACTTTTTCAAGTTGTTAAATTCAGCTTCATACTCCCTCACCGACTTAGTCCCCTGGGACAAGTCCAGGAACGCTCCTTCCAATCGATCACGAGCTTCCGGTGGGAAATATTTTGCCCTAAAACGATCGCTAAACTCCTCCCACGAAATGCCTTGGTTTCCCAACTGCTCGGACACTCCACGCCACCATGCATGCGCATCCCCTTCTAGATAGTGGATCGCAAGGTCCCTCTTGTATGTCTCAGGGCACCGGATGGACTCGAAATTCCTTTTCAATCTTTCGATCCACCCATCGGTCTCTATAGGCTTAGTTCCTCCAGCAAAGAACTTAGTGCCTAACTTTTGCATATGGTCCATCACCTTAAGGTAAGATGGGTTCCTTCCCATATTTCCCCCATCCACTTCCACCACAGGTGGATTCACAGGTGGATTCACAGGCGGTAGTTCTACCGGTGCTGGTGCAACAACCGGCAATCTCGCCAATAATTGGGTCAGCAACCCAAATACGGCTTCAAATCCGATTGGTGCAGCCGCATCACCATCCACTGCTCCAGCAGGATTCACATTCCCGGCAACTCCCACATTTGCCGCATTGTTCACATTCCTGTGAACCAGAACTTCCCTAGTTCCACCTTCGGCATTTCTTGCCGCATTATTCTCAGAGTTCTCACCAGTCACTTCTTCCTGTCTCCTACTACGATTAGTCCTTGCCATCTGAAATGTAATCACTACATTAACCGGCAAACTAACCTCACGGACTAAAGACAGAAACACAAAACTTACCGCGAGACCTCGGCATTGAAAGGATGGATTTACCCACTAGTTCATTATCTAACCCGTCCTAGAACCAACACGCTCTGATACCAACTTGTAGAGCCCCAACCCGAGTTTTCACTTACCCGAGTTAGACTCTACGGAATTTTACTTAGAATTTTTCGCATTGAGGTTCGATTAGATCATTCTTAACATAAACAAGGGTTGAGTCAAACAGAAACTTCATTAAGTTAATCGAAACTAGTACAATTGAGAGTTTGCCAATAAGCTATTACAATTGCTAGTCGATTCTACCCAACCCTACCATCCTTTCCACCTTGCCTTGTCCCGCGGCCAGATTCACACATCTCGACCAACACCCGGGTTAGTCTCAGAACCTGCATCCAAAAATGGAGGCATAAGCAACAAAATTGCTTAGTGAGAGCGGTCATCCCGTCTCACCAGGCCAGAATCAGGAATCGATCCGCACATCGGATCACAGTCTAAGTACTGATCACACAAGTACTTCCAGACCACAGCATCATCACGTGCAGTACACTCACGCCTATCGACCAGTCCTCTCGCAATCGGTAAGCCTTGGCGAGCAACATAGCCCCAAGCGCCTTACCCGATCTATAGACTGTCGAGTCGGGTGAGTCGAACTCACGGACAGCAACAGAACGATCGTAAATCACATACGATCAACCAAACCACAGAACGATCATGACAAGCACATGATCAACCAGACATAAGACTATCAATCTTAGCAAAGAACGACCCTAACTTAGGCCACAGTCACGCACTCACCTTAGATTTCTCGGAAATCCAATGATCTGACACCTCTTGTGCTGAATTTCCCGAACAGCTCGACAGAACTCGACCACTGCTCGAACAGACTCGACCACGGCTCGTACAGACTCGACCACGGCTCGTACAGACTCGACCACGGCTCGGCACTTCCTTCCCACTCAGAGTTTTTCTCACAAATTCTCTCTATCTCTCAGCTCTCTCGCGCAAAAGAGACAAATGGGAAGGGTGCGGGTTCTATTTATAGAACTCCCGCATAACTGCCCGAGTAACCGTTCCCGCGTCGCCCAATCACTCGACCGGGTAACCGTTCCCGCGTACCTGGGCGAGTAACCGTTCCCGCGTCGCCCAAACACTCGACCAGGTAACCGTTCCCGCGCACCTAGGCGAGTAACCGTTCCCGCGTCGCCCAAACACTCGACCGGGTTACCGTTCCTGCGCACCTGGGCGAGTAACCGTTCCCGCGCACTCGATCACATCCGGATCGGGTAACCGTTCCCGCGCACTGGCACGAGTAACCGTCCCCACGCACTGGCCCTCTCGACCAGGTCATTGGTTCCCGACCAATGCTGTCCGAATCTGACCATGTCTCGAGATACTCGGACCAACCTGTCCGAATCCGACCATGTCCCGAAATACTCGGACCAACCTGTCCGAATCGGACCATGTCCCGAAATACTCGGACCAACCTGTCCGAATCTGACCATGTCCCGGATGACTCGGACCAATACTGCCCGAACTCCAACCAGGTCCCGGAACTCTCGGACCACTTGTCCGAATTCCGACCAAGTCCCGAAATATTCGGACACCCTGTCCGAATGCCGACCAAACTTCGGACATTAATTCGGACACATCCTGTCCGAATGTCGACCTAACTCCGAATTATTCGGACATCCTGTCCGAATGCCGACCAAGTCCCGATAAACCCGGCCAGCCATCCTGAGTCTCGCCCAAGCTCCGAGAACTCCGATTGCCCGCGATTTACCGAACTCGGTGACTTTGGCCAGCCTAGCTCGACCAAACACACCCGGATTCACCCAATCCGTAAGTCCCAGCCTTTCCATCCGAATGCGGGTGTTACAATTTTCCCCCTTTTTATATAATTTTTTGACATTTAATTCCGTACAAAAAGATCAATTCATCTTTGGTTATTGGGCCCGATTTTACATTCTTTGACTGAGGCTTTATTTTGGGTCTCAAATATTTTTTAGCCCATCTTTGCTTTGGGTTAGCGGATTCGGGTTGAAATCGAATTCAACAATTCTGAATAAAAAACAATGAAACCAGAACATATTTTAAAGGAAGAAAGATTCTAGAAAAAAACAAAATTGGTGAGTTACAAAATTGGGTCAAAAATTTGAGTTCAAATGCAAAACTAACCTCTTTAAACTCTATTTTACAAAAATAACTTCTCTTTTTTTATCCCTCAAAATATTTATATTTATACTATTATTATAAATTTTTGCTTTTATTTTAAAAAATACAAAAAAGACAATTACATATACATTTTCAATTATTTACAAAATTTTCATCTTTTTCGTTACTCTAACTACCATTATCGTGGAGTAATAAGCTCTAATGGCCATCGACACACCACCACAATCATACTTTATGCAAAAACAAGTTTCTGAATATAGATATTGATCATCTTTGAAGTTAGAGGAAGTCGTTCAGGCAAAAAATCAAGATCCAAAGTTTATAAATACAATTTCAATCAATTATAAAACTAACCTTTTTGATTTTTTAATGCAAAAATAGACTTTTCAAAAAGTTGCGTTGTCGAGAAGTCTTCTTTGTATAAATATTAAAAAGTAAATTTTTTGAGAAATTTGTTTTATATAAATAATAACACCACAGATTTCTAGAAAAGTATGTTTTAGAATAAAAAAATTGAATTTTGCAGTTGACCGAAGTTGCTTTTTAAAAGCACATTTTCTGAGAAGTGTACTTTATATAAAAAAACTCCACAAACTTTTTGGTAAGTCTACTTTTGTAACAAAAATGTTAGTTTTGTAATTGACCGAAGTTACATTTACAAAACAGACTTACCGAGAAGTCCGCTTTGTATAAAAACACCAAATACTTCCCGATAAATCTATTTTTGGATAAAAAGGTTAGTTTTGGAGTTAATCGAAATTGCATTTACAAAATAGACTTCCACAGAAGTAGATTTTTCGGAAATTCTGCTTTTGTAACAAAAATGTTAGTTTTGCAATTAGCCGAATAACATTTACAAAACAGATTTTTTGAAAAGTCTAATTCGTAAAGTTAAGATCTTGGTGATTGTGTAATGCTTACTCTTAAAATTTTTACAAAGCAAAGTTCTTAAGAAATCAAATGCAAAACTAACCTTCTTAAATTTTATTTTGCAAAACTAACCATTTTTGTCTCTTTCTTATCCTTCAAAATATTTTTATTTATAGTTTTACCATTATTATATATTTTGTTTTTATTTTAAAAAATACAAAAGTACAATTACATCACACACTTCTAATTATTTACAAAACTGTCATCTTCTTCATTACTCCAACTACCATTATCGTGGAGTACGGAGCTTTAAATGCCATCGACACACCACCACAATCATCACTTTCTACAAAAACAAGGTTCTCGAGGTAGATATTGGTCATTTTTAAAATTAGAGAAAGTCGTTCAGATGAAATATCAAGATCTAAGGTACTTTTCGCTTTTTTATGCTATGATTTTCTCATTGAAGATAATGAATTTCTCAGAAACTTTGCTTTGTAATATTTATATAAATCATATTTCTCGAGAATTCTGTTTTTTATTTTATTTTACAAAACATACTTATTGAGAAATCTCTTTTGTTTAAAAAACAACACAAATTTTTCGAGAAGTCTGTTTTTGATTAAAAAAAGTTAGTTTTTCAGTTGACCTAAATTGTATTTATAAACCAGATTTCCTAGTAAGTATGTTTTATATAAAAATATTGCAGACTTCGAGAGAATTTTAGATAAAAATGTTAGTTTTGCAGTTGACCGAAATTGCATTTACAAAATAGACTTCCTGAGAAGTCTCTTTTGTATACAAAAATACACCGCATATTTTTGGGAAATTTGTTTTTATAACAAAAAATGTTAATTTTACAATTGATCAAAGTTGCATTCACAAAACAGACTTTTTGAAAATTTTACTTTGTAAAGTTAAGATTTTGAAAACGCATTCAACCGGAAAAGAGAGGTTGAATATTTCCCATTCGCTCTTTTTAAAACAAATATCTAGCAAATCCAATTTAAATTTCAAAAAAATATTTTTCCCTACACATTTAGATGGATATGCAAAATGTTGTAGAAAAGTTCTTCTAAGTTTACATTACATCCAAATTGTGATACAAAAATATGATATTTCCAATATAGAAAATCGTAGAAAATATTCTTTTCATGTCAATTGTGTTGTTCTACACATCCAGCGATTGGATAATGTCCATTTCCACCATAATCAACCATCCACTCGTAACCAAAGTCCTTTATCACCATCTATTTCAATTGTTGAACCGTCAAACACTTTTAAATTCTTCTAAGAAAAAAAGGTGCTTTGGCGATATAGATGATCAATCGATAGAAATCATTTATGAAAATCAAAACATGTTTTTTCGTCCATGCTTTAATTGGAACACATCAATGTTTTTGTGACAATATAGATATGATAACTTTTCATATGTTGTCCATCCAAATAACATATCATATGATGAGAAACTGCTTAATTTTTTGGTATGAAATATCGAATGCTTGAACACCATGCTCAGATAACATCTGCAACTCATAAAATAAAAACTGCAAAAACATATCGGTCGGTCTCTTAGAGTGCTCTAGGATTGGTATGAGAACTAAGAAAAGCAAAAAATCTCTTTTCATATATAAAAATGGCAGCAAGTTGTCCGGTGTCACCATTTTCGGCCACAAGAAAATATTGTATTTCATTTATTTCAAAAGGGTTGAATTCGTTGATACGTAATCTGAGCTATAAGTTCCTTCATTCATATGCAAAACTAGGATATATTGACTGTAAATGCTTATATGTTTCTGCATCTGAGAGATGCACATTTTTCCATATGTTGTATGTCTGCCATCCACATGTCATGTCGTACATTCAGATTCATATAAACTATTCAACTTCTCTATTAAAAGCAAATGCGAAACCCATTAACAATATAGAAACTCCTTAGCCATTTTTTTTTTGATATTGAGAATTTTGACAAAAAGGCATGTTAGGCGGTTTGCACCTTCTCTATAAAAAATCATAAAATTATTGATACATATATCTATATACCAAACAAGAATAGCCACATATTTTGAACCTTATATTATGAAGTTGGTGAAAGATTATGTCCGGCAAAATTTCTCTAATAAAATGCATCAACACAATTCTCGCCTAAATGGAAATTCGTCTTTAAGATCATCAACCTCGTTAGAAATGATAAAGCTGAATCTATCTACATCATTTGTATAGCGGATACTTAGTTTCATCTAGCATATGAAAAAACTTTTGTGTTTCTATATAAAATTCTTCTACTCTATTTTCATCATCAACAAATGATTGTATATTTTTTCTGAAACACATCATTCACCAAACATTGTTTCGTCATTTTCATCTAATTCTAGTATTAGTTCTTCTAACCTATATGTAATATATAGTTCACTAGTAATAGCATAATTCACAATTGAATTATTTTCTAAATGCCTCTACCAAATCTTATATCACAAAATAAATTCCTTATACAAATATGTATACATTGAAGAATACATAGATAAATTTATGATTCCAACATCTAAAACAAGGAAAATATAGTTTTTGATTTTTTTGTATTGCTATATGTTAGTGAATGAGGGGATGAAGCATTATAAGTGGTCATATTGAATTTTGTGACAGAAACCGACGAATATTCGAATTCACATAACTACTGCAAAGATTATATGCGAATGATTATATTTTCTGATGAATTTTCAACAATTATTTTTCTAGAAAAATCCGTCGAAAACTTGTGATATTTCTGACAACAACAAATCCGTCACAAGTTTTGATGGAAGTTACATTTTTTATTATCAGTTGGGTTTTTTTGTCGGAACTTTGCAATAGACTTGTTTCTGTCAAAATTTATTGTAAAAAATACCAAATTTTGTTGTAATGCTCTTTTTCTCACTAAAAGAATATCAAGAAAAATATCATAAGAATCTGAGAAAAGAACAGATCTTTCTAACACCATATGATAGAGAGACATTGACGAATAAAAATGAAATTAATTATCATCTTCGAAAAAATGAGGCTACTGGTAAAAATTAAAAAGGAATAAATAAAGACGGTGGGAAGATATTTTCAGCAAGAAAAAAATATCAAGATATTATTTTTTTTTGAAAATATCTAAAGAAGTTTTTTTTCATTCCGCCAAATTGACCGATGATGACGTGGAACTCTTTACCGATGTGTAAAAAGCGTCGACAACTGTACTGTCTTTTGTCCCTCCCGCTTCTCCCTTTTTCACCCTCTCCTTCTCTCTCTCTCTCCTCTGTTATTTTCTCTGTCTCTCTCTCCTCTCCACGAGAGAGCCAATCTGCCAAATGCCAATGGTTGGTGATTTCAGAGGAAGCTATAACCTTCGAAGCTCTGAAGACTCTGACGATGCTTCTTCGTTGAAGGAAGAAACGACTTCGTCTATGGTACATATTATTCTATTGCTTTTCCGATTCCTTCTTTTTCTTCTTATTGCATGTCTGTTTCATTAGCCGGAAAATTTGATCTTTTTATATTTTTAGTAATATTTTAATATCATTTTAAAATTTTTTATTATAAATATATGTTTTTAATATTAATATTATATTATTTTTAAAAATATAAGCTAATAATATTATATTTTTAAAAAAACTTACAAAAATACTATTTTGACAATTGCCTTATTCTTTTTTACTAATCAGAATTATTTTTTTTACTAATTTTAATAGAATTATCTTTTTCGTGAAGAAAATGTTAACCAGTTTTATAATCTTTAATATATTAATTTAAAATTATTTTTAAAAAATAAAATTTATCTTCGCATATAATTTACAAATGTATTAGATATATCACATTATATTAAGAAAAATATTACATAAATAATATTTACAAAAATGACTAGATAAATATTTAATAATATATTATATATAAACTCATGATATTTTTATATAAAATATATTTTTGACATAAAATACAAACACAATATAAAATAAAATATAAAGAATTTTAAAAAATTAGTCTAATAAAATATAAAAATAAAATTTAATTTAATTAAATATTTATCATATTTATATTTTTTATCTATTTAATAATATTCTTTATTTAAAATAGTAACAATTTAAATTCATTTGTATTGCGATTTTATTTTCTATGTCATTTGTATAATTAATATTAATAATTTTAAAAAAAATATTTAAAAAAGATAAATTATGTAGCTATATAATTTACATTTATTAAATAAATAAATAATTAATAATAATAATAATGATGCAAAAATTAATTATGAATTTTTTTTTGTATATGCTAAATCTAGCTAGTAATTACATATTAATTTGTAACATGTATTTTATAAACATATTTGCAGTATTCTACAGGAAAAGATTATATACCTATAGAATGGACTGATGAGAAGCATAGTTTGTATCTTAAATCAATGGAAGCTTCATTCATAGTATTAACGGTA